>JAJJWW010005539.1:0-600000 GCA_023531295.1 Papaver armeniacum
AATACCAATTAATGTAATGTATAATGAAAACTATATTTATTATTTAGTAGTCTAACAATTGGAATTTACTAATTATATACTTTTAAAATGTTGGAGATTAAGAAATCATCTTAAAAAACTATACTTTGAAATCAATTAGTATATCATGATATTAGAAACATCTACGATCTAGATAATTGGAAAATTTTCATTTGAAGTCTGCCATTCAAAGTAGCACTTCAACTACGCTTAGTCTTGTTAAATTTTAGAATGTTCATACAACATCTCTTCGTTAATCAATTTTTTCAACTTAAAGTAAATAAACAAAGTCATAACAATAATCTACCTCAAAACACCAGTCTCAATGGCATCTAGCTGGGCCGCATCTCGCTTTTTACTTCACCGCTATGTACTCCTACTTTTCTTAGGTACGATATCATATACTCTGCATTAAAAATCCAGTGCCAACTCATCCTCCCTCCTACCCAACTCCCCGGTAGTTAGATGAAAAATTGCACTCGCCATATCGTTGTATTAGTACGTGTTATTACAGACAAAAAAAAAAATGATATTAATATAAAATAGATTGCCAACCCTAGATACTGAAAATCATATGAAGTGCATCCCGTCGAAGGTGGTATAATCAATAAAATGTATTATTATATCTTTCTTCAGAATTTATATACTCATGTTAAGAATCAAGTGCTAACTTAAGTGCTCATCTACGATCAAACTCCCTGTTCTTAAATGAAAAAATATGATATTAATATAAAATAGATTGTCAACTTCAAATAGTGCAAAGCATATGAAGTGATTCCCGTCAAAGAAGATGTAATCAAGAAAATGGACTGATATATCTTTTTTCCAGAAATCACATATATACTTGCATTAAGAATAAAGCGATCAATTCAAATGATCTTCCAAGCTCCAACTCCTGTAGTTGAATGAAAAAAATACGATATATTAATATAAAATAGATTGTCAACTTAAAATACTGCAAAGCATATAAAGTGCTTCCACACAAAAGATGTAATCAATAAAATGCAAGTGATATATCTTTTTTCGGAAATTAAGCATGTTTTATAACTGCCATTTTGAGGCCTTTCTTAACTTCCTCGCTGCAAAGACACCCTACACTAATGCAAGTAATGTTGTGCAACAGACAAAAAGCAAAAAACGCAAAACCCTACCAAAATAAATAGAAAATCAAAGAATCTAATATCGATAAATTTAATGAATAAGAAACCAAATGAAGCCTCAAAATGACTCTAACACAATCTCAAATGATAAAAAATTCTTATACCGTAGCATATAATTGACTTGAACCTTTCATTGTTACATCTCGGTCTTTAGCAATTTGTTTACTCTCTTCTTCCAAGGGTATATAGAGCCATCTAACATCTTTTATAGTCTTTTTTACACACTTTTTTCTATAAATAAGCCCCACATTCAAGTTTCTAGAAAGATCTTCTTACACTTGAGTACAACGGTTCAAAAAAAAATTAGCTGAAAAATTAAGTTATGTATGTACCCATAGATCTTTTATGAGATTTAGCAGATAAATTCATTACAAAATATTATCTTTCCATTGTTCATCGTCTAGAATGATCTTTCTTGTTATATAAAAGAGATTAACACATGAGAAATCTTAGAACTCTACAAAGGCGTTTAGTAAGCTCATTTACTTGGTCTAATGTGTGATGCTACCGTAAGAAAAAAATGGTTTCTAAAGATATCTTTGTTCAAAACAAGAATCAATTCTTTAAATAAACTAAAATAAATAGGTCTAAGTAATCTCAAAAATAAAATTAAACTAAACTCTAGATATTAAAGCATAAAACCGCATTAAACCCTAAAATAAATAGGTCTAAGTAATCTAAAAATAAACCAAGTAATCAATTTTTAAATAAACTAAAATAAATAGGTCTAAGTAATCTCAAAAATAAAATTAAACTAAACTCTAGATATTAAAGCATAAAACCAAATTAAACCTCACATACTAAAAACAAATATAACATGTTCAACATGCTAGCCTTGATAACTCATGAAAGTAACTAAAAATTAATTTCGTCCATTAATTCAAAACATTTAATCATGAACATTAAACAAAATAAATATTTAACTAATTAAGTAAATAATGTTATCTAGAAGCTACTAATTAACGAATGTAGATACCTAAACACCAACCAACAGATACCTAAACACCAACCAACAAAGTGGGAATTGACTCCTATTTGGTGAAAGGTGGCTTTGCCACGCACCCGTCCCAGAAGAGGTTCCATTAACAACAGATGTGAAACCACCCATTCTCGATTTACTATATTAACAAGCTTGGAACCAAAATCACCAATTAAATAGTTTTTTAAAGTTTTGTAGATTAATAAACCTCTTAAAGAAAATATTCCCGTAAAATTACCCAACTTTTGAAATCAAAGAAGTAGCTCATGAAATTGCCAATATCAATACTGCTAATGATAGATTTGAAGTCTACTAATCTAAAGAAGACTACAACGATACTTAGTCTTGCTAGATTTTAGAATACACATTTCTTGCTTAATCAATTTTTGCTACTTAAAAGTAAGGAAACAAAGTCCTAATAATATTCTACCTCAAAACTCCAATAATGGCTTCGGTTGGGTCAAATATTGTTTATCATATACTTGTATTAAGATTCAAACCACCAACTCTCATCGCTTCCACTAGGGCTCTATTTCCATGTATTCAAATGAAAACTCACACCCACTATATAGTTGTATCAATATATGATGTTTAGAAACACTAAGAAGAAACACGATATTAATAAAAATGGATTGTTGACTCTAAATAATGCAGAACATATGAAGTGCTTCCCGTCAAAAAAGATGTAATCAAGGAAATACATTGATATATCTTTCTTCAGAAATTATATACTTGCACTAACAATCAAGCGGCCAACTCAATTACTATTGTAGGATCTAACTCCCTACGGTGAAATGAAAAATTACACTCACTATATAGTTGTATCAATAGTTATATTAGAGACACTAAAAATAAACACGATATTGATATAAAATAGATGGCCTAATCCAAATAGAGCAAAGCATATGAAGTGCTTCACGTCGAAGAATATGTAGTCATAAATCATATACTTGCATTAATAATCAAGCAACCAATTGAAATCACTGTAGTTAAATGAAAAGTAACACTCACTATATAGTTGTATCAATATATGAAATTAGAGACATTTAAAAAGTGATATTAATAAAAAAGTGCAAAGCATGTGAAGTGCTTCCGTTAAGAAAGATGTATCAGTGCTTTAACTTCTTGTGGTTAAATAAAAAATCACACTCACTGTATAGTTGTATCAATCAATATATGATATTAAAGACGCTAAAAAGAAACACGATATTAATATAAATAGATTGCCAACTCTAAATAGTGCAAAGCACAGGAAGTGCTTCCCGTTGAAGAAGATGTAATCAATGCAATGATATATTTATCTTTAGAAATCATATCTATACTTACATTAAGAATCAAACAGCCAACTTAACTCGATGTAGTTAAATGGAAAATCACATTCTATAGTTATATCAATACCTGATATTAGAGACGCTAAAAAATAATATCAGTAGGAAATGGATTACCAACTCTAAAAGTGCAAAGCATATGGAGTACTTCCAAATTAATCCAGGAAATGCATTGATATATGTTTACTCAAAAATCATATACTTGCGTTAAAAATCAAGAGGCCAAATTAAATCAACTGCTCCTTGAAAAATCACACTCCTTATATAGTTGTATCAATAACTATATTACATATACTAAAACATAAACATGATATTAATATAAAATAGATTACTAACTCTAAATAGTAAAAAGCTTATGAATTGCTTCCCGTTGAAGAAGTCGTAATCAAGGAAATGCATTGATACATCTTCATATACTCCGTGTAGTTAAACTATGGTTGATATGTAATATTTTCTTTGAGGAAAATGCTCTGTACAATCCCAAGATTATTACTGAGAGAGTGAATAGTTGCTTTTGCATGCATCAATCCCGATTATAGAGGACATAGATCCCATGATTATTGGGCTTCAACAAAACATTGTTATTTCTTCTATTTCTTGTAATGGTTTTAAGCATTGCTATTTCTCGCTTTTATAAACCGAACTTGTAATCAATTCTTTTTTAGATTTTAGTGATGTTACCAAATGGCTCTGTTGTTGGATTTACAGGGATCATATTTTAAGGAATGGGTGGGACCACCCTGCTCAATCCAAGGTTGGAGGGCTTGTGTCCACATTTAGCTTGATTTTCCATTGTTTCGCAACTACATTAAAATCTCGTGATTTATAGTAAAAAAATAAATAAGGAGAAATCTTTGGTTAGTAATCTTTATTTACCCAATAAAAAATAATTAGAGTATTAGCTAAAATGGGTATGGTTGGGTATTTATGAATCATAATCAAGTGGGTTTATTAATAAAACGGCTAGGTAAGGATGGTTTTCAATTACGACCAAGAGTTTTCATCGGTAGCTCATATTTACGCTAGGATTTCATCACTTCTCACCAGAATAACGTCTTCATTTCTCACCGAAATGTGTTTGGTGGTTGGGTAGAAAACATTTCCCACAAAAAAAAAAAAAAAAAAAAAAAAAAAAAAAAAAAATTGGTGTATGTTAATGATTTGAATCAATAAAATTATAATGAGAGTGAAGCATAAGGTTTCTAGGAATACTTCGAGGATATGTTTCATCATATTCTTATAAGAATTTTTTTTTAAAGTTCAGAAAAATCCTCATCCTAAATAAAAGGGAAAAAAAAAGTTTTCATTTTCGAAATTTTAATCCAATAAGTAATTTAGTTAATCAACGAATTAGCAAAGAACCAAATCGGGGGCAAATTAGTCATTATATAAAATAGCCTGGGATAACCAACTATGGCTATTACTATTTTCATGATCTATGAGCCCCTAAAAAAGTCAACCTTGTGCAGCCCAATAATAGGATTCTAATAAAATCATTTTAAGTTAAGGTTTGAAAGGATTCTGTGTCTTTCAACAACATTTTTCACGACCTCTCAGATAAATCCAAACTATACAATTAAATGGCCAATGAACGTCCTTAATTTGCACTATGAACCTACTCACCGAGTAAGTCCCCTCGGTTACAACTTCTGAAGTCTTTACTCTAAGAAATGAGCATGTCTTTTTTTTTTTTTTTTATCAATAAATGAGCATGTCAAGGGATGCTAAATGAACAATAATTTTGTCATGATGCTAAAATGAACAATAAAAAAAAACAAATGTTAAGAATTTGATCGACAAAATTACTGTATGTATTGAAAAGTCTCGGAATGATTTACTGTGACGTAATCAAGCAATGGCAAAGCACAATGTGGACTAATGAAATATGAATGTACAACTGTATGTAATTACTATTTTTGGGCTAAACAAAGTCAGAAAGGATATGAATAAAAAAATTAAGAAATTAAGAAATGAGCACTGCATAATTGTGCCCTAAACCTAATACACACTATTAAATCATATTTTACCAAGAAAGTCTCAGATATTTTTTATTTATTTTTGAAGCAGTAAAATCTGAGCGTTTTACATGTCACTTTTAAAATAAGAACAAATTGTCAAATCATATTAAAATAAATGATTACCCGGATGGCAACGGATCCTACAAATTTCTAAGGTTGGAAGCCAACTTCCATGAACTGAATTTGCTGGTTTTGTTTTGATGATTCGCAGCCAAAGAGAGAACATATGGGTGTGTTTTTATAACACAAACCATAAACCATGCAAGGGCATTTTGCAAAATGAAAAAGCCCTATAGTCTTGGTTGGGAATACCGCGGACTTTGAGAAGCTTGTTCACAAATATTCAAGGCTACGATGCATTAGATGAAGCCTCATAACTACCACTCCAATTTGAAGAGTTCAAGCAGTGGTCAAGAACCAAATAAGCGTGCTAACACCATGAACGTTAAATAATCATCCACAACCTGACAATGGGAACAAAATGAAATCTCTTAAATGAGCTCAAATGGAAGATGTACATCTATCATGTATTAATATATTAACAAAGCCAACGGAATGTGCTTAAGTAAACCAACCGCCAAGCAAGTAATAATGGAAAACATGCGGAATTCGTGGTTTTTCTCAATTCATACAGGGTTAGTAGTTATACATCTAATATCACCATCTCCAAAAGCAAAGATAGATTAGATGTACAAAAACTAATCCGATTGATCCAAAAAGTCGCGCCTTCTTCAAAACCTTCAAAAGAAAATTTGAAAAAAAAAAACAGGAAATTGATGGGAAACTTGTACATAACTTTGTTATGTGTTGTTCTGCAAAAACTTAAAAAAGAGATTGAAGATTTGATTAGAGTTCGGTCTGTCTTTATCTATGCTAAGCTATCAAGTATGGTAATTACTTTAACCAACAATAAAAATGCATGTATGATCATTACCATAAACATCTATTTAGCACAGAACCATCATGTGCATAGGCTCGATGTACTCCTCGATATTTCGAAAATGCCTGGACATTGCTTGGGTGCTCCAAATCCTGCTATCACCTTTTATGACGAAGATACTTCTACCAATTTGATTATAGAGCTGCTCTTTCAACCTCAAAATTGAAAATAGTAGTTAATTAATTAGAGTCAGATATCAAATCTTACCTTTAATTAATTACTATCACTTTATACCACATGATATTAGTAGTAATAAAAAAAAACATTGATATTTTAACCTTATATTATCTTACGGGTTGTAAGGTGTAGAATAGATTATCAAAAAGTGTACGAATAAGAAATTCAAGTCGGTAACAACATTTATGGTTGTTTGATACCCAATTTTTCCATTGACCCCTGCTCGCCAAAAAAAAAAAAAAGAGTAAGATTTTGATGCAAGTGTATCAAAATCAGCCGTAAAATGTAGCCATGTTACCGTAGCCTTTATCCAGGTGCACACCGAATTTTTTGGAATAATTAAGGTAAGGTAAGCGGGTGCAGCAAGGTGAAACATTTACCTTCTAATAGTCATAACTAAAGGCGGTTAGAGTAGTATCCATAGTTGAAGAGGGAAAATAGGAGTAATAATTATATCACCACCTTATTGCGGAGGCCGTACCTGAAATTATTAATCCAGAAAAAAGATAAAATCGCACCATCCATAAAACAAATATAATGGAACAAACAATGATGCTGATGTTTTATTAAAAAAAAAAAATTGTACATTTTTCTAAAATTAGGCTCTTAAAGTTGGTGCTAAGCTATACCTCAACGTGAAGGATATCGAGTCATTATAAGCATGGTACCCTAGAGATAAAATGACGTAAAACTTAAACACCAATTAAATATCAACAAACAAATCAAACAAAATCCTAAAAAAATCAACAACAAAATCAAACAAAATACTAAACACCAACAAAAGCCTATTAGATCAATTTCTTCACCTTTAATATCAGTGTTCAAGAACTCTCCCTTTGCGGCAACTTCTTTTGGAAATACGATTATACTTGCAAAACAAATAACGAAAATAGATGAGACATCATAAACCTTAATTTCAAGAAACAAAAGAAAAACAAACAGAATTGGGAAGCAAAAAGCAAGATGTAAATAATGAGGCTCTTGCTATAGTGCCTTATATAGGAGTCACCAAACTATGAAAAAATATTTGGTTTCAAAATAATATCAATGGATATCTTAAAATTTATATAATTTTGTTATAATTTAGGCTTATTTTGATTATAAAAGACAATTAAAAAAAAAAGAAATAAGAAAGGATCCAAAACTTCCAAAATGAGTTAAATACTTGCAACATGAAAAATAATTCTTTAACAAATGAATATAGGAATCTTATTTTCTAACATAAATCCAGTTATATGGTTTGTTATAATGAAAATAGGGATGAAGAATGATTTCCATCCTTTATTAACTATTGGCTTTGTTTTTATTAGTAAATTAACCTTATCAATGGAACTTATTAGATTGTGTTCAGGTAAATGATTAGATTTTTTTTTATATTAATGGATATCGTTAACATAAATATAAATAGTAATTTAAATATCAATTAATGTAGTATTTTTTATATATTGTTGGTTTTTCCTTTGTTAAATATTTATCATTAATACTAAAAATTAATATAGCTATTTCTATATTTTTTTTCCTTTTAAAAGATAAAAAAAATATTTCTCTTTTTTTATTCCGTAAATACGTTGATTTTATTTTTTATTCTAATCATAAATGTCCAAAATTATAATATAGTATTTTTTTAATTCTCTGGAAACAAATATCTCAACGCTGTCCAAAATAAAATTCTACTTATTCTAATCATAAATGTCCAAAATTATAATATAGTATTTTATTAATTCTCTGGTAACAAATATCTCAACGCTGTCCAAAATAAAATTCTAGTTATTATTCTAATCATAAATGTCCAAAATTATAATATAGTGTTTTATTAATTCTCTGGTAACAAATATCTCAACGCTGTCCAAAATAAAATTCTATTTATTCTAATCATAAATGTCCAAAATTATAATATAGTATTTTATTAATTCTCTGGTAACAAATATCTCAACGCTGTCCAAAATAAAATTCTATAAATGTAACTATTTCATTTCTTAAATATGTTAATTTGATTTTTTTTATTTTAATCATAAATGTCCAAAATTAATATAGTAATTTTTCTATTTTTTGGATTTTCTTAAAACTATAAAAGATTATTTTATTCCATAAATACGTTGATTTGATTTTTTTTTTTTTAATCATAAATGTCCGAAATTAATATAGTAATTTTCTTTATTTTTGGATTTTTAAAATAAATGCACAAAATTAATATAGCAATTTTCTAAACAATGAGGGTCGGTCGTCACAGGTGACCCACCAATCCAGCCCAATCTACACCGCACATTGTCGATCAACGCACTCATATATAACGAAATTTCATCCGACGAATACTTAATGGTTTCTCAATTAGCCAATGAGAGTGCGAGGTTTTGGTCACCACTATCAGAGGGAGGGTAAGACCAAGGTTACTTTTATTCTGGAGTGAGGGATGGTATTGAGTTTTTAGGTTGTTGATATGGGAAATTGTAGTGAGAATAAGACAAAGGGTAAAAACAGGAAAAAAATATGAAAATTTATGAAAACCAAATAATTTCTTAAATGAAGAGATTTCACCTTCTGCGACTATATATTAGGGACGGAGGGAGTAATACAAGTTTTGTTAATACAAGACAAACGGAGAATTTTTTTGTTTTATTTTATTTTTGGCCAGAAGTTAATACAAAACAAACAGAGATTTTTTTTTTTTCTTTTTGGCCAGGAGAGAATGTTTATATCGGTATTGAAATTACATTATTGCCCTATACATCTCTTGTTTTTGAGGGTTCTTTTGTAATCCACTACTATAAAAACAATATTGCTTAATTATTTTTTGTTTTTTGTTTTTTTTTTTGATGCGATCTTAATTATTTTTTTTTATTTTTTTTTGGTAAGAGCTCAATTAATTATTTATAAAAATAAAATTAATTTTTTTTATATATTATAGGATAAAGATTTATTACAAGAAACTAGGAAACCCGACAAACTAAGTACTAATAGCGTACTACTACTTAGTTGAACAAAGTTAGTCGTGCTAGCCTACTAGCGATTTCATGAAGAACCATCCAAGGGAGCCGAAGCGGATAAGATGCTGATTATGTCGTAAGGGAGAAGTTAACTCTACCTTCCATGTCAAATTCGGCAATGTTGCGCGATCGAGGACTCGAATCAGGGACCTCCTTGAGCGCATGAAACATTTGAGGAACTGAGATGGCCAGTTGAGCGCATGAAATTATGCTATACCATTAGTTTCTCTTTTATCTTTGGTAGCACTATTAACTTCCCTTTTAACGGAAGTGGAGTTCCAGCTTTTAAAGTTCTTAGGCAAATGAATGCAATCCTAGATAAATTATTTTCTATTTGTATCAAACTTTTTATTTGTATATTTTATATTATAATTATACATTTTTTTTATATATATATCTCCATTCTAGCCAGATAAATTATTATTATGTTATATATCAATTCCCTAGAAATAACTCGTGCTGTAACGACACGGCATGAGGCTAACATAGAGTTATAGTACAGTAGAAAGTCTTTTAATTAATACTCGATTATTTAATAAACTCTCTTAAATAATATTTTTTTGGTCGGTCCTTAGCCTCAGACAACGTACAAATTAATAATTCGCTAAAATTATAAGATAATACATTTTTGATTACCTATGTAGACCCCATATGAAATATAAATTAATAATGCATTATATGTATATTCAATACATTAAAGATTTACGAAGACTTTTTGAAAAATAATTTAATTGTCTTCTGATTTTTGCTAAAATCAATATCGTATTGAATTTCATCTCTAATTTTTCTTATCATTGTGAGAACTTTTGGAGTTGTTTGCTCATAGCTCAGCAAGAAATTATTCAATGTGATTGACGCTTTAATATCCTCGTTTCATGAAGGGATTTCTATTGTAGAACTTTCATCATCTTCTTCCACATCTTTATTAGTTCCCATAATGCTCTCGATTATTTCTTCATCAGTCAACAACTATGTAACTTCATATTCTTCCGGATAATTTAGGACATCTTCGACATTCATTGGATTGTGATAGCCCATCTTCTCGATCAAATTTTGCAAGTTTTGAGTGATTTCGATGTCTGTATGTTCATCCACATTGTCTAAACTTGTGTTATCTGTTGATCGAAGTTTACAATGACGAAAGCAGTTTGCAAGTGTACTTGTACGAACATCAATAGTCCATGCTGAAATTGCAAGATTCGTTGCATCTAACACATTTATTTTTTCTGGATTTAACGCCCCCAATTCATAGCCTTTCAAAAGACCTCTATAAAATCGGCGACGATAATGCATTTAAAAGCTCGTATAATCCCTGTGTCACAAGGTTGAATTTTTGGAGTTGTGTTTGGTGGAAAAAAAAGATAATTCAACATTTTCGAAGTTATGATCGGTTAATTAATATCTCGCTTAATTAATAAATTTTGATGGTCCCGACAACATTAATTTATAGAGTTTCTACTGTAAATATTTAATAAAAACATATTGGAAAGGAGTAATTCGACATGTATCTAATTAAGGATTATATTATTAATTAGGTTTTGAAATCTTGTTAGGATGAATTCCACATATAAGAAATTATAAACTTGGAAGTTTGATATAAATAATTTTTAAAATTGGTCTAAAGTGCAGTTGATTTAAGAGTAATTACTGAAATTAAATCTTGCTAGTCAAATTATTTTATCATGTTATATTATTTTATTTTTGATGTTCAAAACTAAAACAACATAAGCTCGATCAAACTTGGATTAATATACAATATCTTTAAGATTGTATCATCAATCCACTTAACAATCCTTTGCACTTTAATTCCAATTCATTTTACTAATTAAAAAATGTAAATAGTTGTTATCTAGTATATTTGACAAAAAATTCTTATGTTCTGTTAATTTTATCTTGAAAAATAACTCTTTGATCTACCTCTGGTTTCTTCCTACAAAAATACAAATGAGGGAGGGTGTAACACGATCAATGGAAAAATTCTTACCAAAGTATTTTTATTTTTTCAATTCTACTTGATTGACAAAGCTTGCCTGATTTTTGTAAAAAAATAATAAAAATTGTATTGTGTTTATAACCGTGAAAGACATAAAGAACAGTCTTAAAAGAAATTCGTGTTGCATTTATTTAATTTAAATGGAGAAATGTAATCAATGTACATTCATAATATGAAGTTTATGATCCTAATTATGAGGCAACCAATCAATTAAGATTAATAACAAAATAGGTTACAACTTTCATATCCGTCGGATGTCTTTTGCTGGGATGAGATTGGGATGGTCGGATGAAATGTTTGTCTCTCAAAATGTTATCCGTTCGTCCAAGCTCAAAAACCCATTCTGTTTTGTATTATAAGACTACAAAAATTTAAGCATTTTATTATATATTCTTTTCGAATGATTTCGAATCGAGCATATTTTGTTTACACCAAATAAACGATCTTTAAATTATTGAATCATCGAGAACATAAATAACTTCCAAAATTTTACAAAGAACTCTTTTCAGAACACTTGACAAAGATCTTGCTTGCATATCTCTTTCAACATTGATTCTTTTCTCCCATCCCTATTCAAAGGGTAGTTCATTGTTTAATTTCATCCCTTTAAGCAGTGGTAACACCCCTAATATCCCTTGCTCCAACACGAGTGGTTGCAAAAGGAGTAGCAATAAGGCTATTTGTGAAATAGAGGTGTTACTTAAAATTAATCACTCTATATTTTGGTTCAAAACCCAAAAGTTGTCTAGAGAGTCAAAATTTATTATGTAACATCGAACATGCACAAGACATATAATATTAAGGTATTTGGTATTTGTTTATTGTGCATATAAAATGAAATATTCTGTTTAAATTGTGCATCGTCAAAAAAATTGAACGTCTATACTTCTGGATGAAAACTTAAATGTCTTAATTGATGTCCAAAAACTTTGAAACTCATTTTATAAATTTTCAAAAATAATTTTTGAACTTGGATATCCAATTTATTTTGTTCCAACACAAAATTTAGACACGAATGTACTGAAATCCAAGATTTACGTTTCCAAGATGTTAGAAAGAACTCCTTGATGAACACTTTAGGAAAAATCTTACTTGCATAACTCTTTCAACATTGACTTTGTATTTTCCTATTGGTCTATTCAAAGGGTAGTTGTTCTTCGTCAGATCACATCCCTTTAAGCAGTGGAAATACCTCGATATTGTTTGCTATAATACCAGTGGTTGCAAAAGAGTAGTAATTAGGCCATCTGTGAAATCGAGATGTTACTTAAAATCTATCACTATGTATTGTGGTTCAAAATTTGTTACCATGACCCAAAAAAATGTCTAAAGAGTTAAAATTTATTATGTAACATCTAACATGCACATGACTTGTAATCTAAGAATTGGACCCAGACTGTGCATTAATGTGACCAGCAATTTCACTTTTTTTTTTTTTTTTTTTAATAGAAAGCTTCCATTTTCCATTAATAATCTCAAATAAAGGTTACATAAAGATCAATTACATCAAAGAATAGAAAATAACAAAAAACAACATACTTGCATTAATACATATTCGAATAATTCAACAAAATTAATATGCTAAATATATTGATTGACATTTTGATTGATGCTCCAAAATTATCGTCGTACTTGTTAAAAATCCATTAATATGTATAAAATAGAATCACCAACGTGGTGAAGGCGACAATCACCATTAGTGTAGGCTAGAAACATTTGAAGTACGAGCAACTTCCCAATATTAATTAACCAAATATTATTTTAGCATTATGTAAGAAATTTTTTACTTTCAGGACAATAAAAACAAAAAAAGAAATAGATATTTTGGTGTTTTTAGCATTATGTAAGACATTTTTCACCATATTTTGTTGCAGTTGGATAAATGGAGATGAAAGTATGAATATGCTAGTGGCACATAAATTCCTAATGAAAACAATTTGTTATGCTTGAAAGAAAAATGAAACCGTTAACGATGTTTTTCTTTTTCTTTGTTATTTATGTTACATAAGGTCGGTAATTGTGGATGACCACATTTTTGTGGGACCCACTAAGTTACCAAGTGAAAGACACATTTGCATTTACGTGTCTCATGTACATGGTTAATTATCCTTTTGGTTTGTCGGCAAAGCCCATCCCTCCTTGTAATTCACCTGTGTATATATATACTCATGTTACGACTTTGAGTTATGGTAATGAAATGAAACAGAAACAGTTCCATTTCTCCCACTTATTTTCTTTGTATTAAGCCGTACATAATTAGAATACTTAGTTGGTATACAACTACAGTACCACCCTTAGTATACTGGTGTACTTGATATATATATTCTCTTATATCTATTTGGGCAAAATGAATCTAAGTAATTATATAAAAATTTATCTTTTTTTTTTTTTTTGGCTTAGATGGGTAGGCCTAGAAAAAGCCCGTCATATTAGGAAAAAAGAGAGCTCAGACCGTGTTGTGTTTGTTGACAAACACGTGGTTTTCTTGTCTCCTCTACCTAAACGGCTAAACCAAAATAAGCTTCGTTTAGTCAGTCAGTCATTCTCTTTCTTCCATCTCCCCTGACCTTAAGAAATTCTCCAAATCTTCCGCCAGATTTTTGGTATTTATTGATTAAGGAAAACAAAACCAATATAGATGTTGCCGTAACGAATTTCCGATTAAAACCTGAGCGGAATTTCTTTTTCTCCCCCGACGATTTGATTCTCCCTCCAAAACCTAAATCACAACTAATTTCCGAGTAAAATTGAGGGGTTTTAGTTTCTTTTCATGATATTTCAAATTGGTTTTGGGTTTCAAATTTCATCCAATTCAAGGCTATATAAACCCTAAGTCATGGATGGAATTTTTACATTCATCAATAATCTCTTCGTAGACTTATTTCTTAAATCTTCAAGGTATTCTTTGATTCTTTAGCCTTCTGCGTTTCGTTTTTTAGTATGGTTGTTGATGGGTTCCTCTGCCATGGAATCAAATCAATGCCAATTACCTACATCTGATTTTTTTTTTTTTAGTTTTGAGGATGGTTGTTGATGGGTTCCTCTTCCATTGAATCAAATCAATGCCAATTACTAACATCTGTTTTTTTTTTTTTTTTTTAGTATGGTTGTTGATGGGTTCCTCTGCCATGGAATCAAATCAATGCCAATTACTTGCATCTGTTTTTTTTTTTTTTTTTTAATTTTGAGTATGGTTGTTGATGGGTTCCTCTTCCATGGAATCAAATCAATGCCAATTACTTACATCTGTAATTCCCTAAGAAGATGTTGCTTGTTATGGTGTTCCTAATGGTACTTGTAATAGGCGGAAGGAGTTGATGGTCACTAGAAAACCGTGGCACATACTTTCTTGTCTACTTTTATTAAGCACCTAATAGGTTAAGGCGCTAAGCTAAACTGTGAAGCTCAGAGGGAAGCACTTCTATGTACATCTATAGGGAATTGATTGCAAGTTTTTCCGATTTACAAAGATGTGGTGACTATACTTTGATCTTTTGTTTATGCCTTTAGTTTGAACATTTCATCATGTTTTTTGTTTTTTTTGTTTTTTTGTTTTTTGTTTTTTGTGTGTTTCAAGAATGAACTACCAAAAAACGAAATGTAAGGGGAATAAGTCGGGGAGTCGGGCTTGAAAGACTACTAGCGGTGACAAAGGATCTAAAATTTCCCGTAAAGTTTAAAGAGTCTGTAGGTGGGGCGGTGTGCTTCAACCGAAGCAAAAGCAGCCACCGAATCTGGGGTGATTAATGTCGGGTCTTTGCTCCTTGGAATACAAATCGTGGGAAAAAGATTCCATTGCATGACAGAGAAGCCTTAATGGAAAGGGTTAAGGTATGTTTAATCGTGTACAATATTTTACTTGTATGTATGGCAAACTACAAGTTGACGATCCTAACTTTTATCTTGTTGCAGGACAAGTTCTGGGTAGACCTTAGTGTTCCCTATATCCTGGGATTACCTACACCAATCAATGGGCAAAAAGTACAACAAATCATAGGAGTTTGATGTCCTCCTATTTCAAGAGTTTGGTCGATTCCTCTCATTCCATCGAAGAAATAAAAGCTAAGCCATACAAAGATAAGTGGGAGTGGCTTTGCAACCACTTCTCTTCAGCTGAATTTAAGGTATTACACTGATTTAGATTTGGTGGCTATAAATATATGCTTTACTAATGTTATGTACTGATAATTTAAATGAAATTGCAGAAACGATCGTTAATGGATCCGCAAACATGGAAAAGGTTCGGTACAACCATTGCGGTGGTTCCATGGCATTTGTCGTGCGTCATGAGCAGGTATTCATTTGTGCCCTAACTACTGATTTCTGGTTAATTTAATAGTATGATATATTGTGCTCAAAGAGCAAAGCATGGAAGAAGGATCGGAACCTAGGGATGAAGAGGACATCTGTGCTGAGGTCTTGGGAAAGAAAAAAATAAGAAGACATGTAGCTGTTATGAAGTCGAATGAAGAATCAAGAACTACGCGAAAAAGTGCAAAAACAAGAAGAAGAAATTCGGCGAGATGAAAGAAGACCAGGCATTATTCCGGCTGGATATCTTTGAATCGTTTAGGTCTGAATGTCACGATTTACGGACACTCATGATCAGTAGTCTAAGTTGAATTTGGTTTATTTTTTTAGTTTGTCACTTACGAGACTCTTGCTCAACGGTTTAAGTTAGTTTGTTTGTTTTATTTTATTGGTTTGGTCTATGTGTTCAATTAGTTTAGTTTTGTTCCTGGTTTGTATTACCTTTCATTTTATGAGCAATAAAATTAATCTTTAAGATTCCCTAAGTTTTCAATCTTCTTCTCTATATCGTATCAGTCAATTATGTGGTTTTTAGCTTTGATTTTTTTAGGTGTTGGGAAACCATATGCTGATGCAGGTAAGTTTATTTTTAGTTTTCAGGTGCTTTTAGATTCCTGATACACAGTCTCTTTCCCTCTCCCTCAAATTCTACTAAGTAAGTTCTCTTTTTTTGATTGCAGATTGAAAATGATTATGGAACTATCGATAAGGCTTACAGTCTGCTGCTAAATCTTACATGTGTCCTAGAAGAAGATATTTTGCTCTCAACTTTTATTTCCTACTAGTGCAATGGTATATTTTGCACGAAGATCTCGAGACTAATTGCTTCTTTAATCTTACTTCCCCGGACACTCCAACATGGGATACGGGTTTGTGATGCTTTGTTGCTTGTTTCAGATTATTGAGTTTTGCCTGGACACCTTACTTTTCTTCATTTACAAGCAGCTTGGGAGGAACTAAGAGAGAAGGATCTCATTGCTTCGGTCCTAATCGAGAAAACAGACATCCACGGCGATGTTGAGTTTCAAAACGAGGTTTGAAGTTGTTCCAGTATAAGTGGAGAACTGGCAAATGTCAAGAAATCTGCTACAATGGATTACGACATTCTCGGTAGTGACGTCTCGAGAACTTGCCGGAGGATTGTCAAACATTGGTGAATTGGTTTCTCAATGGATTCTGCTAAAAAGGTCATTAGTTCGAGATTTTGTCAAGACAATTGCATTAAGCATTTAGCTGGTTCTCCGAGATTTTACTTTAGTTTATTTTTTCTAGTTTTACGCCATTTTTATTCGACCGTTCTAAGTGAATTCCAATCCAAGTTGTGTATAATAATTAGTTCCTTTCTGTTGCTTTTGTTATATTTCCATGGAGGGGTTCCTTGGCAATAATAAGCTGGTATTTTTATTTGGTGGACTCAATGAGGATGGTTGGTGTGCAAGTTCAACCGTGGACTGTTATTCACCTCTCAGTGACACCGGGGAAACCTTTAAGGCCGATGAACTTTGCATGTTCGGTTCTGCACTGCTGCCCTCTGTGGTGACATTTACATATTTGGTGGCCGAGATGGTGATTCGTGGTTCAATACAGGTACTACATATTAATGTTTGAGATCTGGGTGGAGCTTCTGGTGATTCAGGTTCAGGTATGCCTGTGAGGAGTTTCCTTGCAACAACTGTCCATCACGTATGCCTGTGGATGCCAGTCATACTCGAAGTAACAACACCACTTCAATTACTAGAATCGAGCGAGACTAAATCACAAGGCAGTCACCGTATATTTGGATTTGGTGACCACAATTTGTCTTGCCACTCCAAAGTTTTAACGAAAAAATTTCGATTTGCTACGTATTCATTTAGATGACAAATCAATTTTTGTCCGCATAAATAGATTTAAGGACAAAATTACACGTTGTCGACAATAGTTTTTTGGAGACCAATTTTTTTCCGTCGGTGAGAAAACAATCCATTTGCGACAACAATTTGTATGGATACTAATAGTTATAATGGCAAAATCCTTATTTGTGGGCATTCATTTTGGCAACAAACTAATTTTGTCATGTAAGATACATTCAGGGACAAAAGTCTTGGATCGTTGGCAATAATATGTTTTGAGACTAATTTTTCTTTGTCGCTAGAAACCAATTTCGTGACTGAAATAATTTGTCACAAAGCAATATTTAGAGGCGGAGACAGGATTGGTCACTATATTTGGTCACAAAAAAAATATTTAGAGACGGAGATAGATTGGTCACCATATTTGGTCACAAAAAATTTCAAGTGACAAATTTAAAGACTAAATTTACCGTTTGTTGCGAAAAAAATATATATGGTGACCAAAAAAATATTCCTCCCTAAACACTAGATTTGCAGACAAAATTTTATTGGTCACAAAAATTTTTGTCACTAAACGTGTGTTTTGTTGTAGTGACTTCAAATCAGAAAATACATTGCAGGCTTGATTACTTTCATCTCCAGATGGTGTCCGGAAACTCACACGGCTATATTTAGATGGGGTGAGATAACTATTTCTTTAGAAAACGTAGCCGTTCTGTTGAATCTTCCAATAATTGGGAAACTTGATGTTGTCTTGTCTGAGGAAGAAGAAGAAATACACGCCACTTTGGTCACAAAAGAAGCGAGATATGTTCGAAAGAATTATGAGGAAAATTGATTCTATAATAGGTGGGTGTCTGAGTGGTTCCCTGATGAGCCGGAGTCGGATCAAGTGTTGGATGATACACTTCATGTTGCTGTATTCTTAATTCTGTGGCTATCTAGAGATGTTTTTGATGATAGCTCTGGCAAGAAGGAGATAAATCAGAAGCTCATCAAATTTGCTATCGAACTAGCGAAAGGCGTTGCTCTTCCCATCGGCAGTTTGTTTCTTGGCTCTTTGTACACTCATCTGGAACACTTAGTAGCAGACATGTACGTCTCTAATGGGTATATGAAAGTAGACGCTTGTATATCCACATCGCCTTTCTTCAAGCATGGTTGTGGGAGCATTTCAAGAATTACGCTCCTAACCCGAGAACCTCATTTCCTGATGCATATGGCGGTTCTAGGATACTCGTTAGTTGGAGAGGCGTCCAAGACCTGGTTCAAAGCTCATTGTTTTTCTTGACAACGCACATGAGGTTAAATTTCATCCTTGGGCTCCATTCCACGCCTCCATGGTTCACCCGGACACTTTTTCTTTCGCATCGAAGGTGATATTGCGTTCATTGACGGGAATATGATCATTGGAGAAACTGTGTTCTTGCGAACCTGCATACCTGGGTACGTGCCATCTCTTTTCAGAGGATCTTGTGAAGTAGTCCCTTACAACATTGACAGGGCTGCTTGACATATGGGCTTTGATCAAGGAGTCCAATTCCGTCGCCCGCTGACATATCCAGATGAATCGTTACCCGTTATTCTTGATTACAGCGTCTTTGCACCGGATAAAAGTCTTCCCTTCTTGCTCTTAGAACGAAAACCTGTGACAACTCCCAAATATAACATCTTCTGGCAAGATGAGTTCCTCGCCATTCATCAGTTTGTGCAGGATGTTGTGACAAAGCCACGTGGAAAACCTTCCTCTGCGGTTCTGGCAAAGCATAAATTGTTGAAACAACTTCCTTCGGGCAAGCGAAAATCCTCTAGCTCGGATGCGGACCGGTCCCCGAAAAGGAGCAAAGGTCGAAAAATCGTGCGGGTGGCTTCCAAACGGATTCGACGGCTCTTGTGACTTTCGTTCTTCCAACATGCAAGTATGTATGGTTTTCTTCTTTGCTTTGGTTGATTACATAAATATTTTGAATTGTCGCCATCAAGATTTCTTCCCTTTTTTGACCGGGGTATTAACAAGGTAAACTCCTTCACCAAGGCTTGCACATGGCCGAAAAGGGGCCTTCAAGAAAAATTTGGCGATACTGAGCCCCTTAACAGTGAAGAGGGAGATGAAGAAGAAGAAATTACAGGATCCGACGATGATAGGAAAATTACTTCAGAGCGTAGCGGTGAGTCTTCTTCCAGTCCCAGTGGGCCCACAGATGAGTCGGTGAGTCTTCCACACGTTTTCCTCTTGGACTATTTACTTATACCAAATAAATATTCAATTGGTGGTATTTACAGGAAGAGGTTGCTTCTGAAAATAACTCTGAGATGGAGATCCACGACAATAAAGATGTAACAGTGTTTCCAATAATGGGAGTCGTACCCGCTGGTAATCTGGAGATGGAGGTTGATCATCATGAAGATGTTGTTGTGTCTCTAATGGCGGAAAATGCTGTCATGATGACGGGCGTGATTGTTCCCAAAGAATCTTTGCTAGTCGCACATCCAGCCGCAGGTGTCGTTTTCAATCCTCCATTTGAGGCTCCTTTTGAGGGTCATGTGTTGATTGGAGGATTCAGCGTGCCAGTGAAGTATGCGGAGCTATATACCAAGATATGGAAAAGGTATGTGCACATCGCCACGACCAGGAATGTTGATAGTCGCTTTGCATTGGTTAAGCGCGTGGAGGAAATCTTATCTTCAATTTATGACATGTGCGGCGTGACTGGACACACTGTTTCTGGAGACGTAGTTAAAATCTGGGAATTACATCGGGATATGTATGTAAACTTTGAGTTTAACGCCTCCGGGTTCTATGAGGGATTTTCCGAGATCCAAAGGCTGCAGGCTGAAGCGGTTGATGGTCCTTCCGCGGATTTGATTACTCAACATGAGGCAGAAGTCGAGAAGTTGTCCCAGGAGTTGAAGCTGAAGCAGACGTCTCTTCAAAGCAAGAAGGACATTTTCTACAAGAAGAACGATCCGTTGTTAGGCAATTTTCCTTGAATACTTTTATTTTCCTCGGACTTCCTTTTCTTTTTTTTTTTTTTTTTGAAAGGCAAAAGAAACGCCTAGTTTATGGTTTGGTTTTCTGGTTTTTGGATTGATAGATGATTGCTTCTTACAAGAGTTTTTGGATTATTTTGGAATAATTGCCTTTTGATCAATCAATATGTCAAAATCTGACTTGCGAATGTAAGTAGCAAAATCCTTCGGGAAATCATAAACCTTGAATGTTGTGTGAGAAAGGGAAAGATATGAAATCTTGGGATGATTGGGTTATTGGCTTTCATTGTAGATGTGAAAACCCAAACAATAGATCGTGTAAACATTGTCTGGCAAAACTTACTCTCTTTAGAGCCTTTCACCAATCCTGAATCTTTAGGGAGTAAATCCGAGTCTTTATGTGACGCCCTCCTTGCCGCGAAAAGTCCCCAGTCATTCTTTATTGTCCGTGAAACATCTTCATGTCGATCCGCGGTAAGGCGGAGAATCTCTAGTCCCCAGACGTAATTCTCCTGAATCCTTCTTTTCTTGGACGATGCGCTTCGAAGCATTGTATTTACTAGTAGGATGATAGAATTGAGAGTTGAATTTACAACCGAGAGATTAATCTCCCACTGTGGTCGCCAATTGTTTGTGGGTAAAAACTGTTTTTGCTGATTTTGGTAATTTCGGGTGTGTGGATGAGAAACAAATCTAAACCCTAAACAATGCACTGCATGGGAGTACTTTTGATTCGAGATATCAATCTACACAATCTTGGCCTAAACCAATAAATGGATGTTCCGGGCTTGCTTCGGTCACAAAGTGAAGGCGAAGGGTTGGTCTTAGGGAGGGAAGCGAAGAGAGTGTTGAGACCAGAATCGTTGATTCTGATGGTGTGGTTGATTATGACTTGTATTTGAAAGTAGAACTGGCTAGCAAAAAGGAAAGCTACCAGGTAATTTTTAGATACTATGTTGTTGCCGACCAAAACTTGTCGTCTGGTGAAAATATGTGAAGCCTATTTATACAAGTCATATTGAAACGTACCCTGGTCTCGTAGGAAGTGAAAACGATTGAGTGGTGGAAGAATAGAGTAACATGTAACCGTCAGACATTATGCTTCCATGATGAGGGAAGTGAATTCGTGTAACCGTCAGTCATTACGCTTCCATGATGAAGGAAATGAATTGTTTACACCGTTACTTTTCACCGCCACTAATTGTCCTACTTCATGACACTTTCTTGTAACGGGCGCATTGCACGTCGCACGCTGTAAACCGCCAGACCAATACCCTGATGAGTATTCCCCAGTTTGTGACATATTTGATGTCTCGGCTGTTTTCGTGGAAAACGTGTAGCAGGTTGCTATGTGTGGCAAGTCAAATTCAAGAGACTTTTCCATAGGAAAATAGCATGTGATGCTATTAGGCTTGCCTTGGTCGGCCGCCTAAAACTTGCCACAAGTCCGTCAGTTTAGCGGCAAACTTGAATGGCTGAGATTACATCTCATGAAGAAGGGTAGCCGTTGATTATGGCCACATCTTTGTTGTGTAAAAAAGTGGCGCCATTAGCATAGTGGCGCCTGGCGTAGCCGTGGCGTAGCGGGTTGCCTGGGACTTGCCGCAAGTCCGTTACTTCAATGGATGGCTGAGATTACATCTCATGAGGAAGAGTGGCCATTGATTATGGACGCATCTTGTTATATAGCGAAGTGGCGTCATTGGCATAGTAGCGCCTGGTGGAGCCATGGCATAGCGGCATGCTAATGGCGTAGCCGCGGCATAGCGGCATACCAGTGGCGTTGTGGCATGGCCACGCCTGTGGCGTTGTAGCATGGCCAAAGCTAGGATTTGGCGCCATGGTAAGAATTAGGGCTTGGCGGCGTGGCCAAGGCTAGGATTTGGCGTCGTGGTAAGAATTAGGGCTTGGCGGCGTGGCCAAGGCTAGGTTTTGGCGTCGTGGTAAGAATTAGGGCTTGGCGGCGTGGCCAAGGCTAGGTTTTGCCTTTGTGGTAAGAATTAGGGCTTGGCGGCGTGGCCAAGGCTAAAGTGGCATGCCATCAGCGGCAGAGTGGCATGTTGGCATGCCGATCAATATGTTGTTGTGGTAAGGCGCGTTTGGCTTGCCGATTAGTATGGTGGCGCTACAGGTGCGTTGGCCTTTAATGTATGGTGGCAAGTTTGGAGCGACTGGATTGGCCGAGGAATGGGGTCGGCCAAACATAAGGCGCGGCTACACTTCTTGTGAAAGTGTGGCGGCTTTAGAACGACCTGATTGGTCGATTAAAAAAGGGTCTGCCAAGCATGGGCGTGGCGACACTTCGGTGAGAGTGTGGCGGCTTTAGAGCGACTCCGATTGGTCGATGGGAAGTGGGGGCATGAGTATGGGCCCAAGCCACAACTTATGTGTGTTTGGCTAATTTGAGGCGACACGATTGGTCGAGAGAAATAGGGCCGGTTTAGGAAGGGGCGTGGCCAATGGCAAGTGGCGCCAGTTGGCCTAAGGCATGGCCATGCCTCCCTTTGATGTTGCGGCTCCCTGTTTTCTGATTCTAGGCAAGGTTTTACACCTGCTAATCCATGGCGGATTAGTTACCTAGTTTTCCTAGGTTTAATTTCAACAAGCAAGGTCTGATATACTGCGCAGGGCGCAAAAACTCTAACTTCTGCAAGTTAGTCAGGTCAATTGATTGAATTCTATGTGTTGACATAGAGTTCTTTTAAGTTCATTTCAGAGAGCAAAGATGTTTTTTCTGATTGAATACCTTATGCAAAGACCTTATCCTTGATACTTGGAAATTCGTGCCACTCTGCTGCGAGTGAACACAAATCGTCATGCCATATCAACGTTAAGGGTTCGGTCGCAGAACATAGCATAGAAGGCATTCAAAGGAACTTATAGTAAGTGAATATAGGCGAGGCGCCGAAATTTACAGAACATCTGGGATGGTTGCTACATTCGCCACTCTAGATAAATTTCATGTAAGTATATTGAACGGCTCAATAAATATGTCGGTGAGAGGTTAGCACTCACGGCACTGTTACCTTACAGAGTGACATCACATCAGATGCAAGGTTTTACGATTTCAACCCTAAGCTAAAAACCACCATCAACAATATTTAAATAATAATAATTTAAAAACAGTTATAATGGTTCAAACAATAATACTACCCTAAGTAGTGCATTTAAAATTTTAAGTTTATAATAACCGCCTAAAACTGAAAAATAAAGGAAATAATTGATCCACAATTAAATATTATGGTTCATTTTACTTCTTAGTTCCTTATTATTAACCATTTTCCTCCATGTTAATCATGTCATCATGATCTTCTTCGTTATCTTACAAAAAAGTACATCGATCAGATATAATAGGTTATGATATGGGACGGATATGAGGTCGGGACCTTGAATCCCATCTCAACCCCACCCTGACATCATTATTTTTGGGATCCCCGCACCCACCCGCTTCCTCGTTTATACGGGTAAAACCCTAACTCATATGGGCGGATTCCCACGGGGATGGGTTTGGGTGGGGCAAATTGCCATCGCTATCAGAGTCCGGTTTGCACAAACAATCAATCATCAAAGGATCTGACTATATTTATGTACACGCCGGGCCAGTTTTTCGCAGCTGCGAAATTTCTGGAAATCGCGTTTAGGAAACCCGCGGCTAGAGTTGGAAAGTTCAAAGCTGGGTGCGTGCTCGCCCAAAAAATGGTTCAGGAATTCTTTTGGGTTTTCCCGGTAAGTGTAGTGCGGTACTTGATTTTGCAAGAAAATCAACTGCGTAGTTGAACTTGTTGGTACGGAATTTCAATCCTTGGGTAAGTAAAGTAAATGTCTCTCTTTGTTTGCATCAAGGATTTGCAGAAATCTAAAAGTTCGCTGGATTTATCCGTAGACAATAACAGAAAATTTATGTCGGTATCATACATTTGGACAACAATTTTTTGTGTAAAATCCAAATGCTTACTAGAACACCGCTCCTACGGTGGGAGGGCCGACCAAAGAAAAATGAAACATCCGTGATTACATAGCGTGTTATGCATCATCTTTTTGTCGAAATATTATTTTTGAGGCAACCTCTCAAGATTCTCAAAACTAATCTTAATTAAAGTAAACAAGCAAGAGTGCAATCAAAAAGATTCAACTTCATTCAAGATCATCATTACATTTTTAGAGTTGTTATTCATATATCTGTGATGATACTAGTACTGCTTTGTTGCAATGAAGAGCAACAACCTAAACACGTTTCTTACCCCTAGTATTACTAGAAACAGGTCCAGAAGATCGTCGAGTATAACGAAACACAGGAGCTACAGTTTTCTTCTTCCCAATGCGGTAATTAGCTTTGTGGGACTCGTATTTTTATGGGCCGCTTTGAGTTGGTTTTGGTTCATTATTATTCCCACTTGACTTTTTGTTCTTTATTTTTTCTCTGGGTGATCGATTCCAAATTCTATCTCCTTTTTCTGTATCGGTTATATTTATTGGGTTGAGGTACCCTCTTAAGTACCTCTTTTTCAATGAATTTCTCCTATTGACCGATCAAAAAAAAACTCGAGGCTTCAAAGACACAGGAGCAGTGTTAATTTCCGCCACTGTTGAGGTATTTGTTGTATCACCTCCACAATTTCTTCTTTTATATGCGCTTTTCTTCATCTCCATCACCCAAACAATTTGGTGGCCGGGTGGCATGACTCTCATGGTCCGCATAACTTGAATAAATTATTGACGGAGGAGCTAGCTGCTAGTAGTAATTGGTTACTCCTACAGTGAATGTAATTTGGTATTCATGTTTGATATGTGCTAGTATTTATAATGCAAAGCAGCTCAACATGGAGGAGATATGCCAAAAATAATAAGAGCTCGTAAAAGGAAATATTACTGAAATTGGAATACCAGTGAAATATTACTGAAAAAGGAAATATTACTGAAGTTGGGATGCCAATAACGGTCACTTCTTTCTTTGACACTTCCAGAGAATCCAAATCAGCAATATAAGATGAACCAGCATTGATTATTAGCAACTGAGATATACAGCTATAATGGAAGAAAATCTTTAATTTCCAGATATAAATGCAAAATCCTGTCAACAGAGACTTTTTTGTTCTTGAGACTGCTTGGCAGTTTCAAGAGGAAGATATCTTGATACACCCAGCACCAATCTACAAAAATGAAAGCAAAGTATTCTCATGTTTTCTTCAATGGCTAAACTGCAGCAAGTCGCTGAGAATCAATCGACTTTAACACTTCTTCACCCATCTCCTTGCACCCCACCAATTTCTGAAGAGAGACAAAATTGGAAAATCTTCAGTGCTCTATCAAACCATGAAAACTTATAAAGTTCAACTAGCATTTGAAATGCAAAGATGCCGAACTTTGCAGATACTTATTCAACACAAACTCCATTCTCTAAATATAATAGATATATGAGATTTAAAATTAGTCACAGTTCAACGAAACCTGAAACGTGCTAGTATGTCTAGAGACATTATGAAGATTTTCTATACATCATCACATTGACTATTTGCTCTTATGATGGTTACTCCGGGAGGATTCGTATGGCTTGTAGATAGCGTGTCGGGCAGTTTTACTTGACTACTCGATGAATTTTCAGCAAGGGGATAGAGTAATATTTATGACTACTTGATTCACAGTTAAGTATGTGAGAGCAACTAAGAGCATCGTCTACTAAGTGTTGACTATTATGAATTTGTAAAAAAGCAAGAGCCACTAAATCAGTGTCATGACGTAACGAGCACATAATAGGTCCAAACTAACTAGCAGAATAGATGGATCTGATTACGGAGTCCTGCTATCAAAGATGCCTTATATATTGGTTTAGGCTTATATGTATTTGGCTTGTCAATTGTCAAGCACATCTTATGAGTAAGTTATTGCTTCTCGATGATATAGAAAAAGTCTTTTCTTTTCTTTCCTTCCCTACTAGTAATTTTTATGTTTTTCTGAAAAACAAAATACGATTCACATGATAAGAAGACCAGCTAATTCTGACTAGCATCAATAAGTTTCTTTCTCTTAATCACAACTTTCGTTTATTACTGTCAGGAAATTGTTTTACTCTTCTAATGTATTCTACTCCCTCCGTCCCACTAATAAGTGACCTAGTTACTTTTAGATTTTGTCCCACCATTAAGTGACCTATATCACTAAACAAGGAGATATTCCTAAAATTATCCTTTTAATTGATTATAAGAAATATAAGAAATATGCATAATTTGATAGTCATGTTTATATTCGTTACGTAGGTGTTTTAAAATGTTTTTCAATGGTACGAAGTTTGCGAACATCCGTGGTGTAGTTTGAGAGATAAATCATTTCAAAATTTCACTATTTATTATCCATAAGGGTATAATTGTAAAAAGTGCTTCAAAATACTTCTCCCCTTGCTTGCCTTAAAAATTGTGCAAACTTGAACTAGGTCACTTAATAGTGGGACGGAGGGAGTACTTTTTAACATAATTGATAATTGTAATACATTGCTCCAATTAAGGTAGGATACATACCATTCCCGTTGAGAATAAATCACCCGTTCGAAACCCTTTATCCAGAGTCTCCAATACTGCATTCTCGATTCTTTTTGCAGCAGCTTCTTCTTGTAATCCGTATTTTAAAAGCATCGCAACACTCAGCACTGTAGCTAGAGGATTTGCCTTGTCCTGCGAAGAGGAAAGAAGAACTAAGGTCTAAATAACTAAGTTTACAATTTACACTAACATAAAGTAAGAAACAAATACCATACAAGGTGTCCGAAACTATTGGGGCTTACTATTATTAAAAATTCAAATGGAATGATCCATTTCATAGTCAACAACGCATTAGCTTGCAGAAATGTTAGTTACTGCTGCACTGCGTCGAAGCTGTCTAAATTAAGAGAGTGAAAAATCTATTGTGTTTTAAATCTTTACCTGTCCAGCAATATCAGGAGCGGAACCGTGGATAGGTTCATACAATCCTGGTCCCTGAAGGGAAAAAAAGAGTAAATAAAACAGTTTTAGAAAAAACATAGACACCAGACACATTACTTTAGAGGAAAAATAGTTAGGGGCGTGGCTGTCTTTTTTCAGTTCCCAAACCAAAACACACAAAATTTGTCGTGAGGTTTATGACTTTACCGAGTCCCCAATTGAAGCTGACGGAAGCATTCCTATACTTCCAGTAAGCATTGAAGCCTCATCGGACAGAATATCGCCAAAGATGTTGTTTGTCACAATAGTATCGAACTGTATCATGCAAAATTTCAGAAATCAGTAAAACATTAACGAGCAAGAAAATAGAGAGATATGTAGATCCCGTAAGCAGAATAAAAAATAAACTTCCCCCAAAATAGTTGACATAACTAACGGTCTCTTAGATGAATCAAATGCACTTGAATCAAAGGTAAAAGACGTTGCAAGGCCATTTATGATGAATGTCGCATTCCTTAAAATATGTACTTTACCAAAGTAACAAGCATAAAGTAACTCGGATTTTGCAGGAGAGACAGGACGCACCTGCTTTGGATCACGAATAAGTTGCATTGCTGCATTGTCAACATACATGTGAGTGAGCTCGACATCAGGATACTCTGAAGCCATCATTGTAACTCTCTTTCTCCATAACATTGATGCCTGCAAAATTTACAGAATGATAATAGAATTACATTATTAGGTTTTGGATGGAAAAGAACGAGCTGACCAAGTCCACATGCCAAGGACCAAGAATTACCCTGGAATAGGATGCCACAAGCACTAATGTTTTGTTAAGATATTTCTTAAAAACCATGACTAAAGAACAGTAAAAACACTAACACAGTACAAAGTGTGCAGAACAGAAGATTTTCATAGCAATCACCTGCATTGTTAAATTTACACTAATGTCCTATAGCATGTTAATATCTACTCTGCAACTTAGCAAATGCGACATCACAATGTTTAATATGTTAAGGTTTAACACTTTTCCACAATTGAACTTCAAGATATCCAAATAAAATTTAAAAGAAAAAACAAAAGGAAAAAACAAGAGTATCTCCAGTAATGAATAGGTACCTCTAATACATTTGCTTTGTCCACGGAACATAGTTTTCCTCGACGTTTCCGTGCAGTCTCAAAAGCAACACGAGCAATACGGTCTATCTGAATTGAATTTTCACATGGGTCAAGCAATTAAACGAAAAGGTGTGAATGGAAATATAACGAACACGGTGCCAAAAGATACACAAGGTATCTTGCTAAAGATAAAGTTTGCAACACAATGGAATGACTAAATATTTAGATTTCCATGTTCTGAGGCTGCAAAACAAATAAATCCAGTTTTTTCTTCTTGTGTTAACTAAAACTTAATCTGCTTAAACCTAAGGTAAATCATGGTCACAGACCCTCAATGAAACACTATAGTACAAAATCCCAAGACTCTGAACGATCATAGAGATTTAACAAAAAATTATACAGGAGAAAGGGATTTGAAGTTCTTCGAGTGTTTGAACCACGTGCATTTCCAACTAAGCCTCTCATGATGGGTTCTGATTCAGAATTAAGTCAAATTTTGGACGACTTCATGACTGAGGAGATTTTGGTTACTTGGGACTGAAACTGTCTCAATTTTTAAAGGTAACATACAGTAAATTTTGCACTCTACATCTACAGATGTCTTACCACAGTTAGGTTTACAAGCTAATCTGTGTCCTACACTAAAGAAGAAGTACAACCTTTTATATCTGACATTTTCTAGTCCAAGCAAATGGACTGCTAGTGTCTTACACTCATTTTTCGAGAATTTCAAGCAGCCTTACTGGATCGGCAAGTTTTTAGTGGTTCTACAAATCAATCCAAAGATTCCTATAGGAAATAAACTACACCAGAATATGTATCTACTATAGATGCTCAGAGATAATTTTGAAGGCATCAATTAAAAGGAACTTATCACAAGCACAAATTCAAATATCTACTGATTGATTTTCAATCTCTTTTGATGTGTAATTAGCTTCATCACACTCCTGCAGGCCATTTCAACCGAGCATGGCAACATATGTGTAACATAGAATCACAATGGGATCATAAAAAGGTTGCTGTATAACATATTATAAATTGAGTGTCATAGTGTGGCCACAAATTCCATACATATGCTAATCTGTCAAAAAGTTGAGAGACGGAAGTTGTATTACCTCATATGTAGCATACACCTCGGTGTTAAAACCAATCTCGTCACCATTTTCATTTTTACCAAAACCTCTTGGCTTTCCAAAATAAATACCTGACAATCATAACCAAAAGATGAAATATCAAGTACAGAACCAGCAAGTACCAAAATAAATACTACTTATTTCTCGCTCTATCAAGGTAATGAATAAGAAACCTAACCTCCAGTAAGTTCCCTTACAACCATGAGGTCAACCCCTTGAGCAACTTCTCTTTTTAAAGTGGAAGAATCAATTAACTGGTAACAGAAAACAGGCGGAAAAATTACAATCTTATATCGACATTGCTAAACAATAAATTAAATGCAATGGAATGGAATGGAATTGGCATCTCTTATATTCGGTTATTGTTAAATTCAACTCTAGCCAACCAAATGGGTAAAGCTAATTACCTGTGGCAAAACAGTAGCTGGTCTCAAATTGGCAAATACTCCAAGACCTTCCCTAAGCTGAAGCAACCCGGTTTCCGGCTTCAAATGTTTCTCATTAGCATCCCATTTGTATCCTCCAATGGCTCCGAGAAGAATTGCATCAGATTGTTTAGCAGCTGAAAGGGTTTCTTCAGGTAATGGAACCCCAGTTAAATCCAATGCAGCTCCACCAACAGGCATCTCTTGATACTTGAATTCAATACCTAAACAGTCAAAAAAAATCAAAAAATTGGGATAAAAATCATAAATGCAAAAACCCTAAAAATCTATCAATAAACAGTACAAAACCCTAAATTTCTAAGTGAACAAACTTTGAAAAAGGGGGTTTCTGAAAATGTTTGGGTTTTTTTTTTTTTTTTTTTACCTTCAAGAGAGGCTGTTAAGTTAAGAACTTGTTTGGCAACAGAGACAACTTCGGGCCCAATGCCATCACCGGGAAGCAGAGTAATGTTATAACTTTTTTTGGGGTTGGAAGTTGCAGAACATTGGATTTTTCCCCATTTTGGAGTACACGAAGATGAAGATGAAGTGTATTTGAAAGGGGTTAGAATTTTGAAGGGTTTTAGATTGAGTTGGAGAGAAGCCATTGTTGTCTTTGTGTTGCAGAAAGATGAGAAGACAGAGTGAAAATGCGTTTGGGTCAATTTATGTTGTGTGTTGGTAAGTGTTATACCAAAGTTGACTCTATTGACCTTTGACCTACATGGAAAGCAACTCTTAAAAGATTCTGGGAGGAGATTCAGGACTTAAATGTCCTAACTTGATTTTTTTACCTAATTTCTCTACCATATTTATTTGGAGGAATTGGAATCTACGGGGTAAATGTATTTCAAGGAGTAAATATAAATCCAAAACAAATAACGTTTGGTTCAGATAATTCAATTATTTTTGTTTTTACTCTGGACTATTGCACTATTAGACTAATGTAATGAAATCTATTATTTTAGAGGGAACCTGGTTTATAGGAATCAAAATTCGTAATTACGTAGAGTTGACTTGAGTTGTTTAGTTCAAGGAATTGGGTACATTCCTCACATAGAGTTCACTTGTATTGTTTGGTTCAAGGAATTGGACACATTCCTCCCGAATTGGATTACCAAGAATTCAATTCTTTAAAACAAATATACGTAAAATGCAAGTACATGGACTTTGGAATCAAGAAATAAATTTTAAAGAAAAAGCATACACCACAAATATGATGGTGGAAAAGTTAAGTAATAAACTAAGTTAAGAGATTTGTCCTCTCAATATATTAACTCAAAATAATAATTTCAGACGTTAATCACGGTGGATAAATGTTATCATATAATGAGAAGTTTAAAACAAGACCAATAAAAAAATTCAAACACTACACGAAACACCGCTAATAATTGATTTAGGAAATGTTAAGAAAATAAAAATTTGGGGAAATTTAGTAGATGATTGGCAAAATAGTTCACCCAATTTAAAAGTCTGCCTAGTAGATGTTTATGGGTAAAAATCGTTTCTGCCGATTTCGGTAAATTCGGTAGGTGAGTGAGAAACTGGTTCAAACCCTAAACAAATGTGCTGCACGTGAGCACTTTATAGATTCGAGAGATCAATCGTACAAGTTCGGCTAAACCAAGAAATGTAGTTCCGGACTTGCTTCGGTCACAAAGTGGAGGAGAAGGGTTGATTTGGGGAGGGAAGCAAAGAAAGGTGTTGAGACCAGAATAGTGCGGGAGAGTAGTATCTCGACTTGTATCGAAAGTAAAAGCTTGGGAAGCTTGCAAGAGATGAAAGCTTTTGGGAGAGCTTGCAAAGTTGCCTTTCTGAGAGTGCGGTATTTTTCTCCTGACCGAGACTTGTTGTCTGGTGGAAATAGGTAAGACCTATTTATACAAGTCGAGATTGAAACGTACCCTGGCCTCATGAAGGAAGAGAGTAAAGGGTGAAATAATGGGAGGAGGTGGTAATTGGCATGGTGTTAATGGGTGAAAACGTTTTCACCATTATTTCCTCATTTATTTGACCGCTTTATTCCTTTTCACGCTTTCTTAATGTGAGCGTAGTGTACGCCGCAAGTCGTGACCGCCAAACCAAAACCCTGGAAAGCATCCCCGGTTTGTGTTGATGTCTCGAGTGTTGGTTGCATATTGAGTGCAAGTGGTCTTTGCTAGGGGCGCATGTGGCATGTGACAATGACGTGTGTGGAATGCCTTGGTGGTAGGTTGCACGGTTTGCAAGTTAGGCTACCAGCGTGTGTGTTTGGCATGTGCCAATGGCATGTGCGGAATGTCTTGGTGGTAGGTTGCACGGTTTTGCAAGTTAGGCTACCAGCGTGCATGTTGGCGTGTGCCAATGGCATGCGTGGCCGTTAGGGCCGTGGCTTTGGTAATAAAAGCTACCATCGAGCATGTTGGCATGTGCCAATGGCATGCGTGGCCGTTAGGGCCGTGGCTTTGATAAGAAAAGCTACCAGCGAGCATGTTGGCATGTGCCAATGGCATGCGTGGCCGTTAGGGCCGTGGCTTTGGTAAGAAAAGCTACCGGCGAGCATGTTGGCATGTGCCAATGGCATGCGTGGCCGTTAGGGCCGTGGCTTTGGTAAGAAAAGCTACCAGCGAGCATGTTGGCATGTGCCAATGGCATGCGTGGCCGTTAGGGCCGTGGCCTTGGTAGGAAAAGCTACCAGCGAGCATGTTGGCATGTGCCAATGGCATGCGTGGCCGACTTGGCCTAGGTTGCATGGTTTGTAAGCCTAGGGCGCTATATTTGGCATACGCCAATGGCATAGCGGCTTGGAAATATGGCTTGTGGTACGTGTTGGCATGTGCCAATGGCACGTACGGCCATGTTGACCTAGTTGCACGTTTGCAAGCCTAGGGCGCTATATTTGGCATGCGCCAATGGCATAGCGGCTTGGAAATATGGCTTGTGGTACGCGTTGGCATGTGCAAATGGCACGTACGGCCATGTTGACCTAGTTGCACGTTTTGCAAGCCTAGGGCGCTATATTTGGCATGCGCCAATAGCGGCTTGGAAATATGGCTTGTGGTACGTGTTGGCATGTGCCAATGGCACGTACGGCCATATTGACCTAGTTGCACGTTTTGCAAGCCTAGGGCGCTATATTTGGCATGCGCCAATGGCATAGCGGCTTAGTTTGGCATGGTTGCCAATGAGTGCGATATGTAGTTTGGTTTTGGCGTCGCTGCCATGGTGTGCAGTGTGCGGCTTGGTTTTGGCGTTGTTGCCATGGTGCGCAGTGTGCGGCTTGGCTTGGCATTGTTGCCATGGTGCGCAGTGTGCGGCTTGGTTTTGGCGTTGTTGCCATGGTGCGCAGTGTGCGGCTTGGCTTGGCATTGTTGCCATGGTGCGCAGTGTGCGGCTTGGTTTGGCATTGTTGCCATGGTGCGCGGTGTGCGGCTTGGTTTGGCATTGTTGCCATGGTGCTAGTGTGCGGCTTGGTTTGGCATTGTTGCCATGGTGGTGTGCGGCTTGGTTTGGCATTGTTGCCATGGTGCGCAGTGTGCGGCTTGGTTTTGGAATTAGGGTTACGTGTCGAAAACCCTAATCGGTATTTTGAAAAAAATACCCCTATTAATTATTTACACCTGAGTTAAATGTTCTTAGTTAATGTGTTGCGGGTAACACTAGGTCATGGGGTTTTACGATTTTACCCTTTGTTTAAAAACCACCATCAACATTAAGTCCCCTGCTTAGCTCGGAACAGGGGCTTTGTTGCGAGGTAAGCATAAGATGGTGACAAACTATCAACAAGCAAATCGTAAAGAGAATTGAGGAGGCTTGTCGACCTTTTATAAATAGGATTTGGAATCCTTGCCTCCGGTAGTTTTGCACAAATCAGGGAGGCTGGCACAATTGGTGGGGGTAGGTGCATCTTGGGCGACGTTGGGAAGTTGGCGTGAGTTGGGAAACCGAGTGTGCTAGGCGGGTGGGACCCGGCGCAAGGTGTGTAAGGCTGTGCGTGCTTGCGGGGGCGTGACTTGGGAGGCCATTGGGAAGTCGGCACAATTGGTGGGGCCAGGTGCGGCTTGGGCGACGTTGGGAAGTTGGCGTGAGTTGGGAAACCGAGTGTGTGCTAGCTGGTGGGACCGGCGCAAGGTGTGGAAGTTGTGCGTGCTTGCAGGCGTGACTTGGGAGGCCATTGGGAAGTCGGCATAATTGGTGGGGGCCGGTGCATCTTGGGCGACGTTGGGAAGTTAGCGTGAGTTGGGAAACTGAGTGTGCTAGCTGGTGGGACCGGCGCAAGGTGTGGAAGCTGTGCGTGCTTGCAGGCGTGACTTGGGAGGCCATTGGGAAGTCGGCACAATTGGTGGGGGCCGGTGCAGCTTGGGCGACGTTGGGAAGTTGGCGTGAGTTGGGAAACTGAGTGTGCTAGCTGGTGGGACCGGCGCAAGGTGTGGAAGTTGTGCGTGCTTGCTGGCGTGACCGATGTAAATAAGGAGGGAGTTTCTTCAGATAGCAAAGTTTCCTTATTTTGTCTTTCCTTCACGCGCGGCTTCAATTAGGGCATCGTCCATGCCAAAAAATCTGGAAGCGTTATGTCCCTCATTGCTTCCTTTCCTTTTTAAGGTTCCGTATTCATACCCAACGCAACTGCATCATATCCCTTGTTTGAGAGGGGTTCTTCTTGTTGGTTTCTCTTTTCTTTGCCTAGAGACGAATCATCCTCTAAACAGTGAGATTCTCCAAGTGAAGGCGCGAGATCTGACTCTTGCGAAAACACCCCGACTAGGGTTATTCGGGCTAAGAAAATCATATCGGTATGTTTTCTTCTTCTTCTCTGTTCATGTTATCCTCTTTTATATGCGTACAGATAGGATGGAACTTGATCATTTTCCCATTCTTTGCAGTGTATGATGGGACCTTCCAGGGATGGCCGTGCCTTTAACTTTTCGGAAAAGGACTTGAGGTGGGCGCAGATCAATCTTCTTCTCTTGAGGAGGCATTGGTTGGGATTGAGTCCTTGCTCCATGAAGCTAGTGAAATTGTTAAGGACCTCCCTTCCATCTATCCCCACGAAGAACATGTACATGCTCGGACTCTCTTGGGTTCGGTGAGCGTGGAGGAGAGCGCCATGATTCTTGATTTTGATGCGGGTGAATCGAAGAACTTTCTTCGAAATGTCAATGAGAAAACCTTTGAAGGAGCATATGATGGAAACAAAATAGCCTTTGAAGTTGATGCCAAAGGTGCCGTTGGTAATACCAGAGAGGTCATGGTGGCGTATCTTTGGAATGGTCGTCGGGAGGACACTGGCTTCTTCGTGGTCGCTTCGGGATGGGATGTTGAGGTTGTTTCTTTGCTAAAACCGTTGAATGGAACCTTTGTTGCCCGGAGGATTCTATGGGGAAAGTGTTTGAAGATAGCTTTGCCCGAGGGGACTTGTGCTCCATCCTTCGAGGGCTAGTTCCTCCCTTTTGTTATTTCTGTTAGCTGCTTAGTTCCCCTGATGCCTCCTCTTTTTTTTTTTTTTGATAAACTCATCTTTTCCTTCTTCTTCATCAGTAAACATTTTGCTTCATATATATTTTTGAAAGAGGTTGTGGTATGATGGCTCTGCAGTGGTTTTCTGGGTTTATCTGATGTATTTCTCTGATATCTGGAGAATTTGCTTGGAAAAAGATGTATATTTTATTTTTTTTTGACGGTAAGGGAATCCCCAGGGAGAAATACAAACGGTGTATTCATCTTGGGGAAGTACAACTACTAAGAGGAATTGTTAAAGGAAATACTGAAAAAGAAAAGGAGTAAATGGGAAGTACAGCCCCCCTTTTTTTTATGGATTGGATTCCTTGAGCCATCGTGAGTGAATTATCACGCCTTCGGGTGTGACAACATTGATGAGCTTGCAATATCCTCCCAAAAGGGTATCCGCAACCAGATACGGCTCGTCTTCTCCTTCACTGGGCAAATCCATTTTTACTGTCATCTTCCCAACTTGAAACGTGCTTTCTTTGACCACTACATCTCCAATTGAAAACGGGTTCAGACGTCGTGCAACCGTTTGAGTCTTGGCTTCGTTGGCTTCAATAGAAGTTTCCAAGCTTCTTGCAAAGTGTTCAAATGGTCTAGCCTCCCATTCGCATTTCTTGACGGCGTTCGTGCGATGTCGCGCCGAGTCCCCATGACGGAAGGGGGAAGGAAAGACTGGTTTGCAGAAAAGGTTGCTTGGTCAGACTTACTTGCATTTGAAAACCACGAGCTAGCGCCAACGGGTCTTCTCCGGGTGTCTGGGTTTCTTCAGTAGTTTGTTGATGCGATAACCAGTGGGATGATTTGTTGGAATTTCCTTCGGGCGTGGACGTTGGCGGAGGGCGCACATCCAATTTCGCTTTGTTGTCGAGCACCCATAAACGTCCCAATATCATGTCGTGATCTAGTTCTTTGACAATATGGAATTTGCTATGTTTTATAGCGTCTCCCATCTCGATCTCTAAGTTGATGTAGCCATGCGCGTTCAAAGATTCTCCTCTCAAGTCCTTAATCACGGACGGGGAATAGGTAGCGTCTTGTTTTGTAAATCCTGCTGGCTTCAGTGTCTTGAAAGTAATGATGTTGTGGTAGGAGGCCGTGTCGATGAGCGTGTCGTCAAATTCGTTACCTCTTAAACGGGACGTGGTCGGCGGTCCCCAGTTCTCGCTTCGCTTTGTTTGGGAAGCTTGGGCCCTTGGCGTGGATTCCGAGGAGAGAAAAAGCCGTTTCCGGATACAACACGATTGAGAGCTGCGAAAATATCTTGGCGCCGAACCTTGGAAAGATAGAGAATTTCGCATACATGTCGCATCATGGATTGTACAGTCTCGTGTACGGAGTTCCCAGAGGAACCGCAGTTTCTTATTGGTAGTGGGTCTCGATGTACTCTTTCGTCTCCTAGTTGGAGTTCTCCTGCTTCTATCCTTTCTTTGAAAATATGCTTTAGTCCTGTTGCAATCGCTAGTCGGGTGGTGAACGAACCCGTGGTAATGGCGGTATTTGGGGTTCGCCATCTCATCCTCAGTTGGTGGCCGTCTGAGCGGTGGCAATCTGATGACATCATCTTGAACCCAGACTTCTAGGAGGTCGATCACCTCCTCGATGGGGAATGGGAAATCAAGGGTATTTCCTTCGGTCTCACGATGCTGCACAGGAGTTTTAGTGACGATCTTCCGTTGCGAGGGTTCCGTTGCGCCGGCGCTTCACGTTTCTTTGGTGGCTCGTAGTTGCGTCTTTACTTTTTCCTCTTTCGTTTACTATGTTCACGGAGGATGAGCCGGCATTAAATTGTTTGTTGATGAGGCGTCTACTCCCGCGGGTTTCGCGCGCGTCTTCGGCTCGAGTTGGCCTAGTTCTTTCCAGTAATGTTGGTGTTGTTGTTGCAGATCGTCTGGCGGCTTCATGGAGTTCGGAGAACGTTTGGAAACGCAAGTTTTCTAGCAGGGCGCGGTAGATTGGAACCATACCATTGATGCATGCGTTCACCAATTGTTGCTCGGTCACGTTTGGGTCGTGACAGTCGAGTGCTTGAACCCTGAACCTTTTGACGAAATCATTCGGATGTTCGTTATCCCACTGGTACATTCTTCCGAGGTCCGAAAAGGTAACTTGTTCAGACACGAAGAAGTATTTCTTGTAAAACGCAGTGACCATGCTACTCCAGTTGGGAATGCTGCTCGGTGGGATGTTGTTGTACCATGTATACGCCCTTCCAGTAAGTGATTTTGAGAATTCCCTTAAACGAAGAACGTGATTATATTCATGTTCACCTAGGGATTCTAGGAAACGAGAAACATGCTCACGTGCATTCCCGGTACCATCGTACAGGGTAAATTGAGGAGAAGAGTACCCCCTTGGGAGAGGGATTCTCGTATTTCGGATGGGTACGGGGTTGGTGATGATGCACGTCCAACTCATCATTCTTGATTCGGTTGCAGAGGAGTTGTTCCAAATCTTCTCTCGTGACAAAGTTGGGTGGTGATTTCTTTCCAACGGGATTCTAGTGCGAGTTTCCTCATCCATGGAGGCGTGCTCCGCCGAGGTGCTTTGGCGTCGGGGTTGTTGGAGACGTTCCTAAATGGCTCGGAGGGCGCGACTCACGTGGTAGTCGTTCGTCGTGGTCTTGAGAAAGATGAGTACCTCCTTACGTGTTGAAACCATATCTGTCTGGGCTCTGGCGAGCATCTCTTGTCGTTCCATCAGATCAGCGATGGTGACGTAAGGGTGACTTCCTCTTGTCCCTCCGGTTTCTCGTCCCGTCGGCGGGGTAGTTGGGATCTTGGTCGTGGACGGAGGCGCCATGCTAGACGAAGCATTTGGGGTTGTGGCGGCGGCTCTAGCCCTGGTGACTGGTGGCGCGACGCCCGAAAAGATATTTTCGTTGCCGTGATTAGAGGGTTGTGCAGACGCTAGAGGGGGCAGCGGCTCTAGCCTTGGTGATTGGCGGTGTTACACTTGAGGGAGTGCATTCGATGTTGCTGTTGTCAGCCGGTGACGTAACAACGTTATTGGGAGAGATGCTAACATCGGGGGTGCGTTCTGTGCTGGTGTTCTCGGCAGCCGCTCCGGACCTGAGTTCCACCATGTTGGGATTTGACGTTCGGGAAACGAAATCAGGAGTCGGAGTTGGTATTGTAACCGATAGATCAATCCTCCCGCTGTGGTCGCCAATTGTTTATGGGTAAAAATCGTTTCTGCCGATTTCGGTAAATTCGGTAGGTGAGTGAGAAACTGGTTCAAACCCTAAACAAATGTGTTGCACGTGAGCACTTTATAGATTCGAGAGATCAATCTGTACAAGTCCGGCCTAAACCAAGAAATGGCCGTTCCAGGACTTGATTCGGTCACAAAGTGGAGGAGAAGGGTTGATTTGGGGAGGAAGCAAAGAAAGGTGTTGAGACCGAATAGTGCGGGAGAGTAGTATCTCGACTTGTATCGGAAAGTAAAAGCTTGGGAAGCTTGCAAGAGATGAAAGCTTTTGGGAGAGCTTGCAAAGTTGCCTTTCGAGAGTGTAGTATTTTTCCCGACCGAGACTTGTTGTCGGTGGAAATAGGTAAGACCTATTTATACAAGTCGAGATTGAAACGCACCACGGCCTCATGAAGGAAGAGAGTAAAGGGTGAAATAATGGGAGGAGGTGGTAACCGCATGGTGTTAATGGGTGAAAACGTTTTCACCATTATTTCCTCATTTATTTGACCGATTTATTCCTTTTCACGCTTTCTTAATGTGAGCGTAGTGTACGCTGCAAGCTGTGACCGCCAAACCAAAACCCTGGAAAGCATCCCCGGTTTGTGTTGATGTCTCGAGTGTTGGTTGCATCTTGAGTGCAAGTGGTGCTGCTAGGGCGCATGTGGCATGTGCCAATGACGTGTGTGGAATGCCTTGGTGGTAGGTTGCACGGTTTGCAAGTTAGGCTACCAGCGTGTGTGTTTGGCATGTGCCAATGGCATGTACGGAATGCCTTGGTGGTAGGTTGCACGGTTTGCAAGTTAGGCTACCAGCGTGCATGTTGGCGTGTGCCAATGGCATGCGTGGCCGTTAGGGCCGTGGCTTTTGTAAGAAAAGCTACCAGCGAGCATGTTGGCATGTGCCAATGGCATGCGTGGCCGTTAGGGCCGTGGCTTTGGTAAGAAAAGCTACCAGCGAGCATGTTGGCATGTGCCAATGGCATGCGTGGCCGTTAGGGCCGTGGCTTTGGTAAGAAAAGCTACCAGCGAGCATGTTGGCATGTGCCAATGGCATGCGTGGCCGTTAGGGCCGTGGCCTTGGTAGGAAAAGCTACCGGTGAGCATGTTGGCATGTGCCAATGGCATGCGTGGCCGACTTGGCCTAGGTTGCATGGTTTGTAAGCCTAGGGCGCTATATTTGGCATGCGCCAATGGCATAGCGGCTTGGAAATATGGCTTGTGGTACGTGTTGGCATGTGCCAATGGCACGTACGGCCATGTTGACCTAGTTGCACGTTTTGCAAGCCTAGGGCGCTATATTTGGCATGCGCCAATGGCATAACGGCTTGGAAATATGGCTTGTGGTACGCGTTGGCATGTGCCAATGGCACGTACGGCCATGTTGACCTAGTTGCACGTTTTGCAAACCTAGGGCGCTATATTTGGCATGCGCCAATAGCGGCTTGGAAATATGGCTTGTGGTACGTGTTGGCATGTGCCAATGGCACGTACGGCCATGTTGACCTAGTTGCACGTTTTGCAAGCCTAGGGCGCTATATTTGGCATGCGCCAATGGCATAGCGGCTTAGTTTGGCATGGTTGCCAATGAGTGCGATATGTAGTTTGGTTTTGGCGTCGCTGCCATGGTGTGCGGTGTGCGGCTTGGTTTTGGCGTTGTTGCCATGGTGCGCAGTGTGCGGCTTGGCTTGGCATTGTTGCCATGGTGCGCAGTGTGCGGCTTGGTTTTGGCGTTGTTGCCATGGTGCGCAGTGTGCGGCTTGGCTTGGCATTGTTGCCATGGTGCGCAGTGTGCGGCTTGGTTTGGCATTGTTGCCATGGTGCGCAGTGTGCGGCTTGGTTTGGCATTGTTGCCATGGTGCGGAGTGTGCGGCTTGGTTTGGCATTGTTGCCATGGTGCGCAGTGTGCGGCTTGGTTTTGGAATTAGGGTTACGTGTCGAAAACCTAATGCGGTATTTTTGAAAAATACCCCTATTAATTATTTACACCTGAGTTAAATGTTCTTAGTTAATGTGTTGCGGGTAACACTAGGTCATGGGGTTTTACGATTTTACCTTTTGTTTAAAAACCACCATCAACAGTCGAATATAAAAATCACTAGGCAACCCAATTTCCATTAATGCACCCTAATATGGTATTTAGCATTTTGCCATTTCCATTGGTGCACCCTAATATGCAATTTCATATCACCATTATGAATGCTTTAAATGGCAATCGTCTAAAATGGGTTTATTTGTGTTTTTGTTTTTAGTGGCTTTTTTATTTTAAAGAATCGGTAGAAAGTATCTTCAAAAAATAAAATAAAAATTACAACAGTTATTCATGCAACATTTTCTTTTGGACAATCGTCATATTTCAAATCATTCAAATCAAAATGGTGATTACATGTTCGCTTACAAGAACAAGTAAATCGCGAAGAAAAAGAACAATAAACCACAAAAATACCCAATTTTTGTATATGTAAAAGTGATGAATGATGGTGTAAACTTGGAAAATTATATAATATGTAGAAGTGATGAATGATGGTGTAAACTTGAAACATAATATAATAGTAAATGTAAACCATGATAATAAAGATCCTTTCCAAAGAGAGTTTTTGTTTGATCGGCCTCTCCGAAGAGATTTAAGAAGCAAGTCCCACAAGACCTTCTACAAAGAGAGTTAATGAGAAAGTCATGCATGTATGCAGTGAACACAACTTATTGTTTGTAAGGTAAAATTACTTCTACCTCAAACACGAGTAAATTTGTATGATGATTTTTTGATAATCGATCCGTGACCTCGATCTTCAATTGAATTATGGAGAAGGAGGGTACCTGCAAAAAAGCCTCCGATGCTAAAGTCAGTATTGGATTTTTCATAGGAGTTTTTGGTATGGAAGATTTCTTACCCTTTTGGGTTTATGAACCTCTCTATTTATATGAGCCAATTTCAGTTTATTTTCTTTGATTTTATGGCAGATATTAATTGCCATAACTGGCCCCTGCATGCCTCCCAATAATAAGCGGCATTGGCCAGGTCTGCATGCCGCATGTGATAAGCGGCCGGCCTTGATGGCTGCATGGCTCTAATGTAACTGACCCTTGCATGGTTGTTGGAATGCTATAGAAGCAAAGTTTACAGTGGGGCGCAGAAATCTGTTAGGCAAGCAGAATGGGGCGGAATCATCCGAGGGCTACGGAATTATGCTGCAGCGTGCTTCACTGAAACATTAAAATTTAAACGCCCGATTAATCGCCCCAATTAATCGCTGATTGCCGTTCGCTGCTGGTCACCGGCTCGGGCAGCCGGCTGGCACATCATCTGCTGTTAGTGACGTGGCACACACGTTGCCGACGTGGCACCTGCCACGTCATCTCGCCTGTTGATGTGGCATTCGTTCGCTAACGTGGCGCCTGCCACGTCATCTTGCATATGTTGACGTGGCAATTTGATATGCTGGCGTGGCACTACAAGAAACTGTACTACGCTGACGTCGCACCTTCCACGTCATCACCTGTGCTGACGTGGCACCTTCCACGTCATCACCTGTGCTGACGTGACACACTGATGACGTGGAACCTTTGATGACGTGCCAATGGTGACGTGGAGCGCTTGTGTTGTGAAACTTTTTAGCCCATGGGCTTGTGCATGGGGTGTTTGTTAGTGAGGCCTAGCTTAGTTTGTTGTACATGGGCTTGTACATGGGGTGTTTGTTAGGCCTAGTTAGCCATACTTGGGTAAACAAAGGAAGCAACTTAGGCCCAATGAACCCTCCTTTGCTAGTAGTAGGAGCTTTGTAGGCCTGGGTTAGCCCATTTATTTGTGTAGAATATTATTAGGGGTACAAACATCGCCCCCTCTTAACCCATAACCTGTTATGGGTTAAGAAGTTTGAGTTTCCCTCTGAATTTGCATTTTTCTGGAGTATTACATAACCCGCCCCCGAACATGTCGTTCGGAGTGTTATGCAACTCGCCCCAAGGGATGAGTTGATTGCGCGGGAGTGTTATATATCCCGCCCCCAAATGGTTGAGGTGACATATAACTCGCCCCCAGTATGTTTTGTGTCATGCTGCTCAATGCTCGCGCAGGGGTGCACCTCCCTGCTGCACTTTGCTCGCGCATGGAATGAAAAGTTGAGTTTTCTACTATCTTGAATTCGCGCAAGGGGCCAATCCTGCTATTCAAGATGCGCGCAAAGTTTGTGATGTGTACATTTTCATGTGCCTGGACAGACGAAAAATGTTCGCCACATTTGTCGTTGCCCATACGATGGGGATAAAATTGAGATAGGGCAAAAATGCTCGAACTGTGCACTCACCCTTCCTGCGAGGTGTCAGAGACGTTGCTGACATTAGACTGAAGCTATACTGGTCTACCATACTGACTGCAGATTTGATCATCCGCAGCAGCATATAATTAACACTAACAATTTTGATAAAGTATGGAATACCAAAATAATGTTGAATTAAAATTTCTGAATTGAAATAACAAGATAAATACCTACTGCTTCGACCACAGCTGCTTCGTTAAAACCTTTGAGTGGAAAACCCGGTGGGACAAAACCATCAAAAAGGAAAAAGAGTGCAGCACAGCAGGATTTGAATCTAGCTACTTCTAATGATATAACTTTTTCAAGTGGAACGAATTCCACGGCTTCCATGGCTTCGAATCCTCAGTTCCGTCGAGATTCCTTAAGTAGTAGGATCCAAGAGATGCTGGTCTATCCACTATGTATGGGCCTTACCAGTTCGCTCCGAGCTTCCCACAGTTAGGTTCCATTGTGGCTGCTCGGGTTTTCTTCAAGACATATTCCCCTGGTTTGAACGACCGTTCTCTGACTTTGCGATCATATCTCAGCTTGATTGCTTGCTGGTATCGGACCAACTGCTGCAAGGCTGCTTCTCTTTGTTCTTCCAGCAACTCTTTATCCAAAGCCAGTATGATGTTGTTTTCTCCAGATTTGACAGCACGAGTTTTGGTAGTCTTGAGTTGTACCTCGGTGGGTATGACTGCCTCTGTCCCATACGCCAATGTAAATGGAGAAAATCCGGTGGATCTTTTCGGGGTTGTTCGGTAGGACCATAAGACTACAGGGAATTCCTCAGTCCATTTTTCCTTCGCCTTCTCCAGCCGTTTCTTGAGGTTGTCCATAATAACGCGGTTGGTTGCTTCTGCCTGCCCGTTGCTTTGAGCATAGTAAGGAGACGAGAAATTGTGGCGAATATTCAGGCCCTTGCAAAAGTCTTTGATTACTCTAGAATCGAACTGCTTCCCATTGTCTGATATTCCCAAATGCGGGATACCGAACTTGCAGACGATATTCTCCCATATGAACCTTTTCATCATCATGTCGGTGACGTGTACCGGTGCCCTTTGCTTCGACCCACTTGGTGAAATAATCAGTAGTGGATAGTACGAATCTGACGCCTCCAGGAGCTTTGGGGAGCGGCCCAACGATGTCCAATCCCCACATAGAGAACGGCGAGGGACTAAAAACTGGATGTAATTTGTTGGCGGGCCTTTTCGGAATTGGAGCGTGTTCTTGGCATGGCACACATTTCTGCGCATATTCTTTAGCGTCTTTCTGCATGTACGGCCAGAAATACCCCTGGGTAAGTATCATGTGCGCGAGACTGCGCCCTCTAGAATGGCTGCCACAAATTCCCTCATGATCCCTCTGCGCATTATTTGTCCTTCCTCGGGCCGATACGCATCGCAAAAATGGCTCCAAAGCTACACGTTTGCGGTATAACGACCCTTCGATCATTGAGTATCTCCATGAATTCTTTTTCACCTTTGCGGCCAGTTTTCATTTTCGGGGAGTTCTAGGTTGTTAGGTCTTGGATGTATGGTTGACGCTTGATCTGTAATGTTTTCAACATGATTGCTGCTGAATTATCTGTCACAGATCTGTCAACATCCATATTGATGTCGATGTTCTCAGTATCCCCCTGTGCTGATGTAGCTGCCCTCTCACCCCCACTAGCTTGTGCGAGGGCCAGAACGAAGTGGCTGTCGGAGATGCTAGGTAAATCTTGGAAATCTACTACAACGAAACGGGTGGAATCAGTTTCGACTGCGGAAGAAAGATATGCCAAAGCATCTGCATGCCTGTTTTCCAACCGCGGTCTCGCCCAATGGAGAATTGGTCGAACTCATTTGCCGACTCTCTCATATGATCCAAATACAGAGCCATTCTCTCTTCCTTGGCTCTGTAGGTCCCCGTAAACCGGTTGACCACTAGCATGGAATCGGTGACCGACTTCACGTTCTTCGCATCTAAGCCGTTGTTTGCTTTTTTAAACCGATTATTGCAGCTTCATATTCAGCCTCATTGTTTGATGCTTGGAAACCCAACAGTCGCTTTCTCGATCCTCGAACCTTCGGGAGTAAGGATGACGCATCCAACTCCAAAGACTACCAATGTTTGATGACCCATCAAGAAATACTGATCCATAATGGTTCGTGTATCGATCTCCATTGCTGAGACTCTCCCCGGTCGATCGGTGATTGGCTCGGTGGGTTTGAACAACTCCTCTTCTTCTCAAAGAACCGTTTCTATATCGTCCACGGGGAAAATCTCGCTAGCAACGCAGCCGGGCGTGTCCTTTTCTACGATTAAGTTTCGTACTTGATCTCATACGCCCCCATAAAATTTGACCATATGGCTATACGACCGGAATCATCGGCCACGTTCGGGATTCTCTTCTCGGGTATTCCGAGCATACTACGATCTGTCTTCCTTGGAAATAAGGCTTGAGGCGACGAGATGCGTGAAAAAGTGCAAGCGCTATCTTTTCAATTTTCTTATACCGTGTTTTCGCCCCGTCAAGGATATCCGTGAAGTAAACAGGTTTCTCATATGGGTCAGTAAACAAAGACCTTTGCACTCACGCGTTCTCCGTTGCGGCCCGGATATACTCTGACAGGTTGTCCAGTTTTTGGACTCACCAAAACTTGGGGAGTTGACAAATACTGCTTGATCTCATCAAAAGCCTTTTCGCACTCATCCGTCCAACCAAAATTCACTGCTTTCTTCAAAACATCAAAGAATGGCTTGAATCGATCCGACGATCGTGAAATGAAACGGTTTAAAGATGCTAATCGCCCCGCTAGCTTCTGGACCTCCTTCTTCGTTCTTGGGGATGGCATTTCTCGATGGCTCACGATTTTCTCCGGATTCGCCTCAATTCCTCCGTGCGTCATCAAGTATCCAAGGAACTTTCCCGATGTGGCCCGAATGAACATTTTCCGGATTTAGCTTCATACGATATTGCCTTAAGATATCAAACGTCTTCTTCAGATCAAGAAAATGTGATTCCTTTTGCTCGGATTTCACTACCATATCATCGATATATACTTCCATCGACTTCCCAATTAGATCCTTGAACATATGGTCTACCAAGTCTTTGGTAGGTTGCCCTGCGTTCTTTAGCCCGAACGGCATTACAGTATAACAGTAGACTCCTCTGTCAGTCACGAACGTAGTATGCTCTTGATCGTCCTCGAACAAAGGTATTTGGTTATACCCAGAAAACCCGTCCATGAATGACAGTCTCCCATATCCTGCGGTTGCATCCACCAAATCTCTTATCCGTGGCAGCGGGTACGGATCACTCGGACATGCTTTATTCAAATCAAGTAAAATCGATCTGAGACACGAATTTTACCATTCTTCTTGAGCAGGTACGACATTTGACAAGCCAGCGTGGATATTGCATTGGTCTAATAAAGCACGCTTCCAATGACTTTTCGACCTCGGTAACTCCATCTTTTTGCTTTGCGCCATATTCACGATTTTTTGTCGAACATGATGGAACTTCTCATCGATATTTAGCCTGTGGCAGGCTACATTCGGATCTATCCCAGGCATCTCAGCGAAACTCCATGCGAAAACATCGGCGTTAGCCCTTAGCAATGACGTTCATGTGCAGGCAGGTCTTCCCCTACGAACGTTGTTTTGTGCTCCTCATCTCCAATATGGACCTCGATCAGTTTCTCGACCGTTGGGGGTTCAGCTGCGTCCTCTCCCCTATATGATTCTGTAGGGAGAGGATTTTGTAATTGCTATTTATGCTCGAGTCGCATGATCTGGTTTCCGCTAACTTCTGACTTCTTGTACTCATCCATTGCACTCTCGTGACACTTGTGGGCGGCCATCTGGTCGCCTCTCACTTTCACGACTCTTTCTTGGGTAATAAACTTCAAGCATTGATGATTAGATGATGTAACTGCACCGATATCATGCAGCCAATCTCGTCCTACAATCGCATTGTAGGGTGCTCGGCAATCCAGCAACAAGAAAGTGCCCAAGACGGACTTGTCAGCCACTGTTATAGGTATCTTCAATTTTCCAATCGCCTTTGTAACTTCGCCGCTGAAACCGATAATTGGATTTTCATCCTCCTCGATAAAGTCGTATGGGAGATTCATAGAGGAGTAAGCTCCTGAAAACAGCACGTTCACTGAGCTTCCTATATCAACTAGAATCCGGTGTACATGAAACATGCCAATCCAAGCAGTTATAACGATAGCATCATTATGGGGAACATATACACCTATCATGTCTGCATCAGAGAACTCGATCTTTGTGCATCCAAGTTCCTGAGTTTCTGCTCCATTACCGCTGACAAAATCTATGTGATTTGTCAAGTACCATTCTTTCAACTGCCTGAGCTTCCTCCTGGTTTCATCTTCGATGCCCGCCGGTCATTGAATGGATCTGGTATGGCCGACGTTAATCACATGTGCGTTAATCACGTTGGTCATGCCAAACTGTCCAGGGACCTTTTCCAAAGTCCTTTTTCACGTCTTGTTGCAGCTTCAGGCGTCGATCATTATTTGAATCTCGATCCAGAAAGAGCGGTAGTTCTCAGTTTTGTGACCATGGTCTTTATGGAACTTGCAGTATTTGCTCCTATCACGTTTATCTCATGTTTCTGCTGCCAAAGGACGTGGGGGGCTCAAATCCTTGTGTATTTTTTCGTACAGCTCTGTAAGACTTATGCTCAGCGGGGTCAGATTCATATCGTGAAATTCTGATACCCAGTTTCCATGCGTTCACCTTGATTTTTCTCTCGAACATCTCCGCGATCATTATGTTGTCCGTTCGAACGGTTCTTGGATTTTTCTCTCTTCCCATCGTTTGTATGATTGGATGATTTGTGAACTTCTTCTCGAGCTTTAGAATCGTCCTCCACTCGGGCATACTCTTCTACTCGATCATATAGTTCTTCCAAAGTTTTTGGTGGTCTCTTGACCAAAGAACCGTACACACCTCTTTGATCATGCTGGTAAGCCTGTTTGTTTGCCGCAATGACAACTTGGTCGTTGGCTCCATCCACGTACGCTAACTCTTGCTTGAAACGCCTAGTGAATTGTCTGATGCTTTCCTCCTTCTGAATTCCTAAAAGGAACAGTGAATGGCATCCTTTCCGATCACGTTTGTTGTACTTATAGTTAGAACAAAAATCATCGATCAGCTTATGGTAAGTCCCGATCGACTGTGCTGGAAGCTTATTGAACCACGTTATAGCTCCTCCCGTCAGGGATTGCGGAAATATTTTACACATCAACTCGTCATCGTGTCTCGCCACAAGGACATGGCGGTCTCATAGTGTAAAACGTGCTTGATCTGGATCATCAGTTTTCTCATCGAATTTCGGTAATTTTGGAACTAAAAAATTCATTGGCGGCCTGAATTCTCTAATATTCTGCTTGAAAGGAGCTCCTGCTGCTCGATGTAGCCTTTCCATCTTTTCTTCTTGGGATTATTTTTTCATCATCACTTTCTCGATCATCTTGGCAAGACGAGCTTTTGTTATCGCGTCTAGGTCGCCATCTGAGGAACTGCCTTCCTTCTCATAATCCCGGTCCTCTGGAATATGATTATCCGATCTAATTTTATTTCTTCGGTGAACAGTAGTCTCTCTGCCATCCCTGCCTTGCTCCGAACGAGCATAGTAATCATGCGAAAATTCACTCTCATCGTGTTGGTCTCGAGCTTCATTCTCGTCATTCCTGAGCCGTTTTGAATGAGACGTAGTTCTGGTTGTGCTCTGTTGAGTTGCAGTTGTCCGATCCCCTGCCCGCCTGGGTCGTTTCGGTAAATCTCTAGTGATCAATAGATTACTGTCTGGTCGATCAAGATTGATCACATCTCTGTTAGAATCTGCGACTTGTGGTTCAATCCGACTTCCAAGGCGTTGACATACAGATCGGACCCTCTGATTATTCAAAACACCAGACCTAGGCCGAGGTTGGTTTTCACGTTCTAATCTCAATAGAGCATTCTCCTTCTCTAGCTCGTCTAGCCGATTCAGTAGTTGTTCTTCCTCTGTACTGGGAGTCGCGGTGCGGCCATCACGCAGATCTTGTCAATTGCGATTCCTCCTAGATGGGATGCCGAACGCATACCCTTTGTTTCCACGAACACCTGGGTTTTCCCCATCAACGTCAGTAACTTCGTTATTGATCGCCAGTTGTTTTTCCTTTCTCCGATTCAGATCTGGAGCTCTGTCACGAAAATGATCTCGATTGTGTCCACAATCCAGTGATCTGTTATGAGTATGATCTTGACCCTGTCTGTTTCCAGTGGGTATAACAGGTGCAGATTGAACTTCAATTTCGTTCCTCTCAATTTCGCGTCTCCTGCGCGGTTGGGAATCGCTGGTTGAATCAGACCTTCGTGCAATCTGTCTAACTATTGCCATAACTCGATTTGGTAAAACCCTTAGTCAGCGCCACTGTTTGTAAGGTAAAATTACTTCTAGCTCAAACACAGAAATTTATATGATGATTTTGTTGATAATCGATCCGTGACCTCGATCTTCAATTGAATCATGGAGAAGGAGGGGGGGTACCTGTAAAAAACCCTCTGATGCGAAAGTCAGTATTGGATTTTTCACAGGAGTTTTTGGTATGGAAGATTGCTTACCCTTTTGGGTTTATGAACCTCTCTATTTATATGAGCCAATTTCAGTTTATTTTCTTTAATTTAATGGCAGATATTAATTGCCATAACTGGCCCCTTCATGCCTCCCAGTAATAACTGGCATTGACCGGTCCTGCATGTGATAACTGGCCAGCCTTGATGGTTGCATGGCTCTAGTGTAACTGACCCTTGCATGGTTACTGGAATGTTATAGAAGCAAAGTTTACAGTGGGGCGCAGAAATCTGTTAGGCAAGCAGAATGGGGCGGAATCATCCGAGGGCTACGGAATTATGCTGTAGCGTGCTTCACTGAAACATTAAAATTTAAACGCCCGATTAATCGCCGATTGCCGTTCGCTGCTGGCCGCCGGCTGCCACATCATCTGATGTTAGTGACGTGGCACCTGCCACGTCATCTCGCCTTCTGACGTGGCATTCGTTCGCTGACGTGGCACCTGCCACGTCATCTTGCCTGTTGACGTGGCAATTCGGCCTGATAACGTGGCACTACAAGAAACTGTATTACGCTGACGTGGCACCTTCTGCATCATCACCTGTGCTGACGTGGCACCTGTTTTGATTACATGGCATACTTATGACGTGCCAATGGTGACGTGGAGCGCTTGTGTTGTGAAACTTTTTATCACATGGGGTGTTTGTTAGTGAGGCCTAGCTTAGTTTGTTGCACATGGGGTGTTTGTTAGGCCTAGTTAGACATACTTGGGTAAACAAGGGAAGCAACTTAGGCCCATTGAACCCTCCTTTGCTAGTAGTAGGAGCTTTGTAGGCCTAGGTTAGCTCATTTATTTGTGTAGAATATTAGGGGTACAAACACTTATCTTATAACATCCAAATTTATAATGTTGGCGAATTATTTATCAGTTCATCATCATTGTTAACCACATTGTCTTTCACAAAAATAATATTTTTCTTTTATCTTCTAATAAAATAATTCTTTGGTGGTTTATCGATGATATTTTTAGAGGATACTCAGTTATCCAAGTTATTTTTAATTGGCATGATATTATTTGCGGTAACGATTTTGTTGCTTGATTGATTTGTTTTTTTGATTTTTTGGATCATTTTTTCTGTGAATAATTTTTCGTTTTGATATAACCTTTTTATTCTTAATTTTTTATAATAAAATTATGCACTTGATAGTTATGAAAAAAAAAATATGCTAAACTTCCCTTCTTTAAAGGTTTGTTATTCAAAAGAAGAAAAAAAAAGATTTAGCCTTACTAACTTTGATTAATTTGACTCTTGAAAGAGTTGGAGTACATTTGTCAGTCTAGCATATCTCCTTTGCAGTTTGCTGTCAAATTAATTTCACTTTCTTTTTATACTTGAAACAATGTATCAAATCATGTCATTTTAAGGAACAAAAAGTGCACATTTGATTTGGAAGTGCTTGTTTCAATGCAGAAATTATGTTATTAGTTTCTACAAACAAAGACACTTGTGATGATCATGAAAACCCAAAAATAGAGTTTTCATGAGTAAGTGATATGGTCATTACATCAGTTGAAGATGAATCTTAAGTCCGTTATCAAGATTGTAGTACGTATTGTTACATTCATCAAAATTCACATTTTTTGCTAGATGAGCAATAAATGCAATTTCTTCCTCTTATAAATCATAGCAATCAGATGCTTCATCAAAAGTTACTGCAAGAGCCTTACTACAAGTGTGTTTTCTTAGATTAGGACATTCATTGGCCATGAGACCAAACCTTTATACTTGTAGCACTGAGGCATATATTCATCATCACTATCATCAGTATTCTTGTTTTCATGAGACGATTGTGAGAACGATTTGATGATGGGGATCTTTGGAGAATAATTCATTTATATTTTTTAGAAGCTCTTTAAACTATCGCATGACGAGAGACACATATGTCTCAAGATATTTTTTTATTTTTCAGAATCTTCGTTATCACTTTCGAAATATTTCTCTAGCATACAAATATTTTTATCCTTTTCGGGATTACTAGTGTTCTTGGTGACCTTAAAGGTAATGCCTTTTGCGGTCCAAATGTGGCGTTCATGATCAAAGATCCTTAATTTTCCAACAAGATCGCTTCTTGAAAGAGATAAAATATCATTTGTTTTAATGATGGATCGAATGTTTCTTAATCTCGTATTGAGAAGGCAAATATCTCATATTTTTTAACATAATATACTTTTATGAAATAGTTTTTCCTAATGCATGGTAGTCATTCACTATTTAAGAAAGTTTGTGATTGAATTCTTCAAACAAATCTTCATCAGCCATACGAAGGTTCAGAAGTTAGGTTTTGAAGACGTGCTTCTTTTACTGAGGAATTTCCTTCGAATATGTTTTCTAAGATATCCCAAGTACACTACCAACTTTTTCATTCGGAAACCTATATGGAAAAACTTGTTACAATCAGTAAGTATAGATCAATGTTAAAGATCTTCGTACCTGATTTTCAAACAAGTTTACTTCTCAAAAATAAATATCGAATAATCAACCTAGTATATGCCCTAAGCGTATATGAATCGGATTCCAACAAGAACAAGTTTTATAAACTGTTTTTCAAGATATGAATTCACAAGAACAAATCTTGTAGGTTATGTACAGTTTAATCTTAAAAATTATCTAGGTTGTTTTAGGTAGTACTTGTGATATTTTTATTTTAAAGATAAACGATATAATGCGGAAAAGAAATAACACAAGACATCAAAAAAAAATTTAATGAGGAAAACTGCAATGTGAAGTAAAACCCCAGGACCTAGTCTAGTTCTGAACATCGTATTGATTAAGCCGCTAGATACACTAGCCTACTATTAGATTTCGAACTATAATATACTTAAGACCAAATCGATCCTACGGGCACTTCAGCTTCGGTGGTGCTCCTTACGTATGTTGGATCTCGCAAGACCCTACGCACTACAAATCACCTTTAATATGTAGCCTATTCATTTCCCTTCGGATATGTTTCAATCAAGGTAATGGAACTTTTTTTACTTATGAGGGATCTTCAAGGTTAAGAAGATATTAAGAAAACCTCAACAATTAGGAGAGCTTACTCTTTTCAAAAGTTATAAAGATTCCTAATCGATTCTACCCCACAAGAACAATCTAAACAAATCAAAAAACAGTTTCGATATTTGTCTTATGGAATCACAAAGTCTGAGATGAAGAGTACTTTGTGATGTATTTCTGTCTATTTATTAATATATAGTCTGTGAACTACAATAACTAATATGAACAAGATCAAAGTAAAAATATCTAGAACGCAAAAGAAAGTCTAGTCGGATTCAGGGATCCTTTAATGAAGACTATAAAATTCGTAACCTAATAAAGTTTCACGAAGAAACCTAGGTTTTTAAAGGACAACTCTAGCCGCAACAAGGACACATAAGTGCCAGGATTGATATTCTGATAAGTAAAGAGTCCTCTATTTATAATGATGAACAAGGCTAGTTAGCTGACAAACAAAGCTAAGTCCATGAACTTATTTACGTGTTTAGGAATTAGTTTGATACCAATAAATCTTAACTTCTTTATATATATAATGGTCAAGTAAGCATGTTAGAAGTTTGTCTTGAATTACAAAGAAAAATGTGCAACTATATATTAACTGAAATAAGCATTGTGCACCAAGTGATTTTTCCGAGAACAATGGCGCTAAGTTGTCCATAAACTTAGAAGTATAAGTTGGAGTTCAACAACTCACAAGATAAAAACAGTCGTGAACTGTCCTAAAAAGTTTGAGAATATTTTTTCGTCTCGGAGATCATGAACCCTTTTATATAGAAAGTTCGCAAACTCTCGAGATCAGTTCGTGTACTTGAGTTACAAAAAGTGTCCAGGAACCTCCTAAAATCAACCAGCAATTCCGAAACTTTTATTAGAGAATTAAAAAAATATTCATTAAGTCTTTTTTACTTATAAGTTCCAAGTTTGCATACTAAGAAAATCAGTTCGTGAACATAAAAAGTAACTTAACGACTCCTTATGAACTTAATATGCAATTGTGACATGTCGAAAAATAAGTTGATTTTAATATATTATGTGAAAGGTTATATATTGTTTGAACCGAGTTTTACCAAATAAGATTTATACTCGAAATTTTCTTCGCAATACGTGTTCATCATAATATTAAAGTCACACGACATGTTTCAATACAACGATAGATAATATGAGTAAATATGATAGTTAGTATTTACATATATGTGTTAATAAAGTTATCGTTGATGTCTCCGTTGATCTTCAGTCTTCAATCTACAAGGTCGATTGGTGAATTCTGATACTCAACTTCCATGCTCTATTCCAAGTCCTAAACTGACCTTACTAGAATGTAAATCAAGATGTAATTTCGATCAACCAAAATTTGGAAACAAGCTTGACATACCAAAACTTGTGAGTTTGACCAAGCGATGCTCTAACATTAACTACTAATCATCAATATTAACAACAATCAAACAAGGTCAATACATGCATGCATTATGAAAATTTTAGGAACATTATTTAAATACCCCTCAAAATCCGCCCCTTTAAATATACTCTTATTCAATTTTTAAAAATACCCCTATCTTCTGAAAAGTGGAAGCAACTAGCACAAGTTGCTTTCAGAAGTGGACGCAACTAGCACAAGTTGCTTCCAAAAAGTGGAAGCAACTTTCTCAAGTTGACTCCAAAAAAATTATTTTTTACGCCTCGGGGGTATTTGTGCAAGGTCAACAAAAATGGAGGGTATTTATAACATTCCCACAAAAATTTATGAATAAGGGGACGTTACTTTTACTAATTGTGAAGAATATTAGTCCCGCATTGCTAATATCCCCTTAATAAGCTTAAAAACATAATATGGAAGGGCCACTCCACTCATTTCCAATGACTTTAAGGCCTATAATAATAGTCAAACATTCCTAATATCCGCAGACTTTCACATGGTATGCAGAGCTAGGCTCGTATGATGTGTGAAATGCACGACTACCCGTACGAAGGTCCATGTGTTAGAGGCTCGAAGAGAGTACCCTACATGTGAGAGGGCATGTGAAGTATAATGGTACCACATTGCTAAAATCCCCTTAATAAACTTAAATATGACAATTGGTTTTACGTTGGATGTTCGCAGACTTTAACACTAGATAATGGCCTTATTTTGTCTTATTCAGTATAACTTTCAATATTTCTGTATACCCAAAATTAGGGTTTTTATTTTTACGTTATTTTGGAAGAGGTGATTGATTCGAGAAGTAAGAATTCAGTTGATTGTTGAACATTTCTGCAATTTAGGGTTTTTCCAGCACTCTTAGAGGGAAGGCCCTCCGATGTTTGAAATAATCATCACAAAGGTTGCTTTTTGGTCAATTTGTAAACGATGAAGATGTGAGCGTTTGGCAACCACCGTGGATATGTACGTTGCACCATTTATTAATATCGATGGTTAATCATACTTTCGATCCAACTTTTCATAGCTGCTGATACAGGTACCATTGCCTAGGGTGTGCAAATCTAAAACTTATGGATGTTTTATTTTATATTGATTTTGGTCCACCCCCTATTAGCAATATTGTTACTTTTTTTTTGAAGCATGTATATCAAATAAAAGGAACTAGATTGTTATTACACGAGGAAATGTGATACTCAAAGAGTCACTTAAGAAAATCTGGTTAAGAAACGTGGCGAGATTGCCTGATCCCATATTGTGGTAGAAATTTTTTTCGCCTGGCTTTCGTCCGCAGCATAGTTTTCTAGACCATTTGCTACTTGGTTTCCTTCTCTATAATTGTACATCTCAAAAAGAAACTTGCCGCATTCTTTGTTTTGTCCGGTAATCATTTCTGAAATATACCAAGGAGCTTCCTTTGGGATCTTTATGAAGCGCATGAGATCCTCTGAGTCCGTCTCAAACATCATTTTAGTCCATTGGTTTTTCTTCGTCGTTCTAGTTTCCCTCACAGTTGCCCATATCTCTGTCGTAACACAATATTCATTCTTAAAGGTTACGCAAGAGCCATCACAGTTTGTCATTTTTCGAAGAAAGTGTTATATTTAATAAGAAGACCTTTGCATAGTATAAAGGTTTCTACGCATTCATCGGAGTCTCACAGTTGCTCCATGTAAGACTAGGAGTAACAAGCTTAAACATATCAGAGTCGCAAGCCAATGAACTACAATCTGTTTGACAAGATCAATAACCTCAGTCGCATTTTTCTTCCTTGCTCCGAAAACTCTTTCATTCCTTTCTTTCCACAGTTTCCAACAGATTGCATAATGAATTATCTGTAAAACTGCTTTACCTCTTCCTTGCAATACGTTTGTAGTCCAAGCATCAAATAAAGCTAGTAGAGTTCTCTCCATAGACCACGATATCATGAATGCTTTAATGAAATAATTTCATATTTTAAACGAGTATATATACAGTGCAAAAACATATATTCCATTGTTTCTCTTTCATTATTGCAAGGGCATACATGTCACTGTCTATATCGACTCCTCTCTGCCTCAACATGTCCCTAGTTGGGAGCGGGTTATAAAAGTTAGAACAAAACTGGTCTTGTAAGGAATATTGTTATCCCAAAGGTGTCTCACAAAACCGCAGGTGCCAAACTCCCAAGATAGTGTGTCTCGTAGCAATTATGTGTAATGAAGTTTTCCATAATTAACACTTCATCTTCATTTCCACAAGTTTAGGGACACTAACAATATCTCGCCTGAGCAAATGTCATTCCAGCTGTTCGTTCGCGTTCAAAGCTTTCTTGAAAACACATTGCAAACCATTTTTGTCAATCATATCAGCAATTGTGGTGTCCTTCTCTTTTAGTTGTGTACTGGTATCAAACAAATACATCAAAGATGAAAAACATGATAAAATAAAATTGTTTTATATCACATTTCCAAGTAAATGTAACACATAATAGATATTAAAAGCATGAATTTTATAAAGGAATTTCATGATTTATATGGGCTGATACTAGGATTACTGGGGGATACCATTTGGTGGATCCAGAAGAATAGATACTAGGGGAATAGATATTAATATATTTTTGTCTTATACGAAATGGTATTCCCCGTAATAGTAATGGTATCCCCTTCATAAACCGTGAGGTATTTACGAGGAACAACAATTGAATTAAGATTCTGCGATGGATCTTCATCGAAATGTAGGATCTCGTCAAGTTGGTATGCATCGCTCTTGTTTATATATTTGAAATGATTTGTAGCAATCGAATTAAACACCTTCAATGGTATCAAAATTATTTCACAAACATCTAATTAAGAAGCATATAGAAGCCATCAGGGACATTCTGGTTTTTCCCAGATTGAAAAACTCTTGCTCTGCATAACCGTTTTCTTAAGAAAAAAATTCTCCTAGATTTTCCCCATCCTAATTTTCCTCCATATCTTCTTCTTTCGTCTAGATTTACTCGGTTTTGGGTTTGAGATTTCAGATTTCAGATCCGCCGAGCAAATCTAGGAACACTAATTTGTTTTCTGTTTTTGAATAAAAATATTGCTTTTTCGCAATATTAGGTTTAGATTTCGTTTTTTACTTGTTCGATTTCAATAAATATTATTAATGGCTATTACATGGCATGTTTTCTTTCATTACGCTTATCATACATCGGTTTATCATAGCGCTTGGGGATTTTTAATGGGATTTTATCATATAATCAATATATGGAATTGTTACAACAGGTTTTTTCTTCTAATCTTGCTCCAACAATCTCATCCATCCAGATCCGTAGAAAGAAGAATAGAGAATATAATTTATGTTGGAAGAAATCTTTTTTGGTTACTCATGTGGAAGATTATTAAGGATTTTGATACAACTTCTTCTCCGATGTATGAAGCAAAGGCATGTGGTTCGCAATTTGAATTGAAGAACATTACATACAAGGTATTTGGGGGTGATGCAATTGAAGAACGGTCAACAAGCCAATTTGGGAAATGATTATGATATTCTTCAGAGCATCATATTTCTCACTTGTAAGATCAAAACCTCTGTTAGTCTCTTCCATACTATTTGGTTTTATGTAATCCCAAAAAATGTAAGTTACATTACACGATTGTTGTATCACTATGTAATGTACAATGATGAAACAAGAAGGTGTGTTTATCTCAAGGACAGACCCAGGATTCTCCCTTGAGTACGTCTGGATTGTAGTAGTCGATAATGTGGCCGAATGCCAAATTTTTTTGGAATACATCACATAATTAGTGGCCAAATAGTGATTCACCCGTTCAATATTAAATAGCCAGGGAAATAAAAGCTAAAACGAACACAAATAACAGAAAAAAAGAGGAAAGTAGGGGCAGAAAGGTAGTGAGTGGAATAAGATTATTACTTTAAATATGACTTAAATTTTGATCACCTCGTAGTATGGGCTAAAAATCACATACAATTAGCTAAATACAACTAATATGTGGGTTAAACATAAAATTTAGCCTAAGTTTCTATAGACTAAAAAGTTTTTACCCAAAAATTAGGGACGGGCTATAGCCTCCTTTAGCCCCTTGCTAGGCCCGTCCCTGGTTTATCTACCACCTCTGATGTGTAATCCTTCAAACCTCAATTTGAATGAGGTAGTCTAATAAATAAAATTTAAGTAGTCTAATAAATAAAATTTAAGGGCTCTTTGAAGCCCCTCATTCCTTAAAAAAAAAAGAAAAAAAAAAAGCCATCAGGGATGAAAACATATAAAGAGAAAAAACTGAAAAACTAAATCCTGAAAACGCTTTACACTAATACTAACTGTAACCAAATTCGTCAAGAAGATCCAAATATTTAACAGATTCGATTTAAAGAAAAATTGCTGAAAAGAAAACGGTTGGAATGGGACAGTGGCGAATCCACCTTATAGCAAGGGTGCGCACTTGCTACCCCTACTCATTTGGATTCCAAGCCTAAATTCTTAAGCCCAAAATAATCTCCAAGCCTAATTTTGCTTTTTTGCTACCCCTAACAAGATTTTGCTTCCCCTTAGAGCAAGGGCTATGGAGTGAGAGCCCTCATTGGATTTGAAAGAGTTTGATCAAAATAGATCAAATTTGATGCTACTGTGGGATGAGAGCTCTCACCCATACAGCCTAAATCATTCATACACTCATTCAGTCGGATGAGTGTCCGAAAGTCCTCGCTAGGAAGATGTGCCGCTTATTAAAAACATGTCCAAAACGGCTGAACTTTTGCCGTTTCAATTGATTTTCTAGTTTTTTATTTTATTTAAACTCTTTTGTGCGGGCCCACTAGAGTTTTATAAAAAAAAAATACATAAGAGGCACATGTTGTGCCGTTTAGGGAGAAAAATTCTCTCCAAACGGCTAAACTTCAGCCTCCTAGTCTATAAATCTATTCGTCCACGGTCATAAAATCACTCTTTCAGCTAGACTCTCACTGGTTTTGGCAGTGAATGAGTGTTAAAAACACTCACTCCATAGCCCTTGGTCTTAGTCTAGTTTCTAGATTCGCCGCTGGAATGGGAGATGGATTTTAGGGGAGAGAGTTTTTCGTTCAAAGGAACAAAAACTGATCCACCCACGCACACATTTCCTCCCCAATCTGGTTCATGGCCCACTATTTTTCTAAAAGAAAATTCACTATTTTATATCCAGGAGACAGAAGTTTAGGTGGATGCCATGAAAGCTGGGGAAGAGGAAGTAGAAAAGTTGATCCCTTTATTCATTTTCCACAATCTGAATGCTAATGAATCTGAAATGGCAAAAAATATAAACAGTACCATAGTGCGAGTATTTTGAGCAACATTGTTACGACCACAGTAATGGCCGGAACAAACTGCAGATTACAATAGTAAGAGAGAATGATAGTGTGATTAATTCGAGGAAATCCCTACCTCCCAATTGGTTTAATTCGAGGAAACCAACGCAAAACTCCTTGTACACAACAGTGCAAATTCAATAACATTCAACATCCATTTTTATTAAGATGAATAGCCTAAATAGGATATGTTCTCGGCAGTTACACGGTTACCAGAAATTAGATAGTTACAACATGATAAGACAATACATATACAGTTTTACAATACGTAAGCATAACTACTTTGTAAGATAGATAGATGACTGCATCAAACATTGCTAATAGGAATTGGTCCATTGGATCCATTTGTCTGCTAGAATATTGACGGGGGACTGAATATTTAGCAATAAACTAAGACAATATAGTTGTAGCCTGTAGTATGTATGTATTGTTATGCAGCAGGTGCTACATCTGCTCCGTCATCATCGTCATCGTCGTCATCATCATCATCATCGTTTTCTCCCTGATTTCCTTCCCACAAGATGTCATCGACACCTCCAATGAGGTTGACCACGACTCTGTTATCAATATTGTCACTGCAAACTGATATTGTGCCCATGATGTCTTAAATAATAGTAGAACGAGATCAGTCACCTGAAACAATTCTCCTAAGGCTAAAAGATGAAGTAGTATTGAAATGCATTTTGCCTCTGCCCTTCTATATGTATGCAAAAAAAATTCATGACAAGTTCTCATGAAAAGTACTTGAAGGGTTCATAAATTTTGCTTTTTAATCTTAATTTTCTTATAGAGGAGGGGTACTGCAATACATTCTGAAGTGGGTCATTAGTGTGAGAAGCTACAGTCCATATGTTTTGCCACCTTGGCTAGTTCAAGGCACATTTTAGGACTTGCTCATGGAGGGTGCTTGTTTAACACATTCCTACATGCGGAAGGGACAGTCAAGCACACTCTATCTAGTTGATTATGTAGAGCCCTTTGGCACTTGATAAGTAGAAATGAAAAAGTTGCCAATTACAGTGACATCTAGCAGCTTAATATACTGGTGATGCAACAGTCCAAGATGATTATGAACAAAAGTGTCAACTTCATCACTATGGCCTATGGGAAGCAAAGAATCCTAGCAGTTACCATAAGAAAACATACATTACTTCAAAATAGTCTAATTCAGCTTCAAGTTAAACAACTTTTCGAAATACATGTCTGACTTCTTCATCAGTCATGCCTCAGAAGCACCAGAAAAGTAATGGGCAACAAAAAATCCTATATGCATTTACCACCAACAGCATAAATAGTGACATGGATTCAATTTCACATGTGGCTGGAATGGGCAGAAAGAGCGGAGACAACACATTTTTCATCCTATGTATCATTATCAACTAAATTAAACTTATATAGTGTTCTTAAGTAACTTCACATCTTTATTTGTCTAAGCATTCCATGCAAAGATTAAGCTTCTATGGACATAATCTAATTGCACATATAAACGCCAGTTGCAAACCTGTGATTAGCCTCATAAAAGTCTGTCTTACCATCCGTAGCTGGCCGCAGAGAAACCCCAGACAAGGATCTAGTTCCCTGCACAGAAAATTTCACGTACCCAACAACCTCAATTTCTTCAACAGAATCTTGTTCATTTATATCAACGGGCATTCTAACACGCAAAACACCAGGTGGACCGTTCAAAGGAATCTCCTGTATATGCCAACTCAACTCTTTACCAGATCTGTTCAAAGCAGCTTTTGGAGATACCATCAACAATGTCGGGTCAACTGGTAGTTTTAAAACAAATGTAACATCGTTCAAGGGTGCTGGCAAATCTGGGTTTGAAACATACTGAATCATCACAGATAGTAAAGTTCCACTGTGCCGCGTAACCATACGGACCCTCAAAGGCAATGGCGTCAAACGAGGTAGAATACTATATTTCAAAACTGGAAGAGGCTCCTCAGATGATTTTGCCCTCAAATGGAACAACCCATTCCCCAGACTACTGACAAGAGAATTTTGCATAACAAATCTTTTGACCCCTGAAGTGCCCTCAACACGGAAGGAGAGTTCACATTCTTTATCACCTGTAGTTTTTGGAGGTAAAGTTTTCAAGAAGACGGTACCCATCAAACTCACCCTAGCAAGAATACCCTTAAGTATTTCACAAATACCCCCTAAAGGGTATATTTTAAGTTTTTAGAGTATAGTTTTTGGCATATCTAAAATTATATTAAGTCAATTCAACCTCCGTAGGAAGAGTTGGGTTAACGTTTTTAACGTCAAAGAACATACTAGTTCATTTTCATTATCAAAAAAGTACTAGTTCATTTTCATTATCCACTTAAAAATACCACTTAGGGGTATTAATAAAATGGACGAGGGGTATTTGTGAAGGCCTTATATTTCAAAGGGTATTTAAATAAGGGAACATTATTTAAATACCCTTAGAATATAAGGCCTTCACAAATACCCTGTCCATTTTATTAATACCCCCAAGTGGTATTTTTAAGTGGATAATGAAAATGAACTAGTACTTTTTTGGATAATGAAAATGAACTAGTATGTTCTTGACGTTGTGAAAATGGCCAACCCAACCTCCTACGGAGGTTGAATTGACTTAATATAATTTTAGATATGCCAAAAACTATACTCTAAAACTTAAAATATACCCTTTAGGGGTATTTGTGAAATACTTAAGGGTATTTATGAAGACCCTTGAAAAGGAGGGGTATTTTTTCAATTTCCACTTTAAATTATTTTATTTTAACTATATGTCATTTTATCGTCCCTTTTCCCAGTACTTACTAGGCACATTTCATTTGTAACCCATTCCATAAGGGTTATTTATCCTGGCGTCTTTAGGGGCAACCCCGAAAGAATTAGGGGCGACACAAAAGACAAAATAGGTTGAAAATACTTGTATACCCCTTCATAATCGGTAGTTTAGGTTTTTTTTAGCTACCGATTGCAAAATCTCATTTTTGGGGAAACTATATTCGGTAGTTATATAAACTATTTTGACTACCGAATATAGGCTCAACCAAATTAGAAAAATAGAGGATTTTTGCAAAATCTCATTTTGGGGTAACTCTATATTCGGAAGTCAGGATACCTTCATTTACTACCGATTATAGGCTCAACCAATGCAGTTGAAAAAGCTCAGTGCGGGCATGGACGTGGTATGAATACAATGTCGGTACGCTATACAGGGGGTCTGGGGGGGGTCCGGTAGTTATATGAACTATCTTGACTACCGAATATGGTTGGATATTTGCAAAGAGAGTCACTGTATAATCGGAAGTCATGATAACTCTTCCTTTCTTACCGATTATAGGCTCAACCAAAATTCCAAAAAAAAGGATTTTTGCAAAATCTGATTTTGGGGCTACTCTACATTCGGTAGTTATATGAACTATTTAGACTACCGAATATGGTTGGATATTTGCAAAGAGAGCAAGGATAATCGGAAGTCAGTATAACTTCATTTACTACCGATTATAGGCTCAACCAAAATTTCAAAAAAAAAGGATTTTTGCAAAATTTGATTTTGGGGCTACTCTATATTCGGTAGTTATATGAACTATTTTGACTACCGGTTATGGTAGGATATTTGCAAAGAGAGCCACTGTATAATCGGAAGTCATGATAACTCTTCCTTTCTTACCGATTATAGGCTCAACCAAAATTCCAAAAAAGGATTTTTGCAAAATCTCATTTTGGGGCTACTCTATATTCGGGAGTTAAATAACCTAAATTCCCTACCGATTATGGTAGGATATTTGCCAAAGGTCTACTTTAACCGGGAGTCAAGATAAATTTATTTACTACCGATTATAGGACAGTCAAAATTCAAAAGATAGAGGATTTTATTTTGGGGATACTTTATATTCGGAAGTTATACAAACTAAATTTACTCCCGATTGTTGATTAACTACCGATTGTATAGTTATCTACCGATTGTAAAGGGTAGTTGATCGCTGTCGTAAGCGTCAAAAATAAATTACACTTTCTTACTACTCAAAATATAAATATAGCAAGGGCAAGAAAGGATCGATCCCACAGAGAGGTCTAGGTTGTCAAATTGTTATGGTTTCCTATATAAAACACCCGAAAGAATTTCTGATTGTGTAAATAAAAATAAACAAAAAGCAAATAAAGTACGCAAATCAAGGATGTGAAAGTATTGGTTACGGATTTCGTTTTCATTCACAAACATGGTTTCACCACAATAACTAGAATTGATATTTTAATCTCAACTTTTATCAAAGACCCTAGAATACCTTGATCGCAAGAATATCCCGCAAACCTCCTCATGTCATCAACAAACACATTAAAAGATGCGAATATGAATTCTACCTAAAGGAACAACCTAACGTGTAAAAACACTAATCAAGTTTAATTCCCTAGATGCGTTAAGTTCTATGAAATCAGGCCAATCAAAGCAATCGAACGTGGAAAGCGCACTAATCCGATTTAACAAAGGTTATAACTCACATATGATCATAAGAATATATCACTACAAACTATAATCATATTTATGCTACTTGCAATCCGGAATTATCACTTTTGCGTATAATAACCCTAATCTAGCAATAGAGATGAAAGCAAACTCAATCGACTCGCGACTCGACTAACAAGCATTCAAATCATGTAACAATATTCATGGTGAATCATAAACGATAATATGAGAGAAAACTAATTTATTGCACAAAAACTCATGTTTGGAAATTCAACTTATTCCATAACCAATAATAAAACTAGGTACTCATATTCATGGAGTTCATAACAAGAAGAAAGAGAAATTTCATGTTTCTAAACCCTAGAAAACAAACTAGAGGCAAAAAGAATTAGAATAAAAAGATATGATAAAAGATATGTGTTTTGAGAAAAGTCTTCTCTTTTATAGCTCCACTCCTTCCAAAATTAGGTTTTGTCTTCAAAGTCCATTAGTTAGAAATTCACCCGGCCCACGAGAGAGAGAAACCCGTGTAGAAATTTTGTCCCAAAAAACGCTCGCCGGAAAACTGGGATTATGGCCGGAATCCGGCCGGAAAAGTCGCCGGAAAATAGCTCAGGTGACCGGCAAAGTCAACCCGGTCACCGGTCAACGGGTCGGATCGGTCGGGTCAACTCAGTCAGCTCGATTCAACTCGGTCAGACCGAGTCAGGGAGAGTCGAGTCTGTCGGGGTGAGTCGAGTCCTGGGGTGAGTCGAGTGCAGTTCGGCCAAGCCATTGCACAGGCCATATCCTGAGCTGCACTATCATTGTGCATCATTGCTTCCCTTCCAGCCATTTTGGCCTGCATGTTATGTCAACTGAACCAGTTGATACTCCCAACATTTCACTGCAACATCAGCTACATCCATCGCCAGTCCTGTAACCTTCAGCTCAACCATCTCCAAATTTGCATTCTCAGCATCATAGCAGCATGGCCCCTCCTTTCTCTTCTTGCCATCACCGCAGCTCGGCTCCATGATCTCGTAGTCACCATCTGCACTAGCAGCTCCACGAGCAACGCAAACCTGCAGCTCATTGCACAAGACTGTTCGTCACCTCGGTCCATCTACAAGACCACTGCGCTCACGCAACTCAAACCCCGAAACCTATTGCGCTAGTCATCTTCTAGCCATTTCATCTTAGCATCCTAGCCCTCTGCAATTGCCATCATCTCTCAAGCTCCATTTGCTCTCAGTTCAAACCACCAATGCCTACAGCTCTGCAATTGCAAAGCCAAGACTCAAACCAACTTTGCACTCGCCAACTCTCGTACTCAAATGCATAAGTACCATCTGCTCCAATGACTCCTTCATCATCGAGTTCACCGCTCAAACGCCACAATCCCTTAATCCACGAGACCACATTCATATGCAGACCTTCCGGTATTTGTAGCTGCAAATACAACCACTCAAACCATGTTGCCAAATAGTTCCAGTTTCTCAATCTTGTTAACCTCTAACCCATCGAACTCGGCTCAACGAAAGCAAAGAACACCATCACAAATTTTGTTCCACTTTGCCATACTCTCTGGCTCCAGTCTTCCATTGCCTGCACATCTGCCATACTCAAACTCCCTGCAATCGAAACCAAACATCACAGTGTTACCAGCACTACCAGATTCTCCTCTTCTCAGTTGTTGTAGCTTCAAAACCACCAGTGCTGCAACTTCTCTGCTTCTCGAACCACAGCACCAAATTCGTCTCCATTACATCGCCTCAGTTCAACCCTTGACTTTTCCATTTCTTAAACTCTCTCAATTTGAAGTCTGCCTCCTTCATCTCAGTACACACTTGCCCATGAAACTCAACAAAGACTCGACAAGAACTTTACCTTAACTCGAGGCCATATCTAGACCAAGCATCACCTCAAGCCCTCAAACCATCACCGCACACAACCAAACATTAGTCATCTCACTGGCAACAGCCACAGGAAGCTCACCATTCAATTCCCATCTACTATTGCTTCACAGGCTCCACCAGAACTTGCTCATATGGCAGCAATCGGCTGCATTCTCCTCTTGTTCTGCACCTGCAATTAAATGCACTCTGTCAAGCCAACTCATACCCACAGCTCTTGCCTGCAATGAGCTCAAGCCTCCTCTCTGTCTAGCCATTTCACCACTGCAATTCCACAATCACCAACAGAAACTCGATCTTAAGACAAACCAAGTCTTAATTCACCACAGATTCTTCACAAAACTGCTTCAATCGAACCCATCTTCAATTCCTCTTTATCTGCAGCATTTCGGTCAAACCTCAGCTCAAAGAAACCCTAACTTCCATGTTTGCTTCGATCCCCGTAATTTGCCTTGCTTCGCTCGAACCCTTGTTCGATTCACTCTTAATCCACGAGACTCAAACCCAAATTCGCTATCTCAATTTGTAGCAAAGAATAATGACAAAGTTTCTCCATTCATCTCTGATTCTTCTCTCTGTAAATTCATCTTCAAACATCACAAGCCCTAATTTCCATTAATTCTAGCACCACCAGAAACCGTCAACATCTCCTTAACTTCACAGATTCATATGAACAACCACCAATTCCTACCTTGTCACTCAATTTGATCTATTTCTCGGTCAGCAACAACTCTCAAATTTACTTCTCTCTCTCTCTCGGTTCCATTTCTGATTCAATTGAGAATGATTTTGAGATTTCTCGATTTAGGGTGTAGGAAGTAGGAGTCGATAATCACACCCCACTCATTAGATACCCCAGTAGGTGCCCTATGAGATGGTCACCCCTTAACCTCAACTCGGTCGCTTTTTATTTCTCCTCCCAATAGAGTTGCCCCTTAACCTTTGGTCTGGTTCCCAATAGCATGTGAAATGACACTTTGCTCTTTTCGCCTCCAATTGGGTGATTTCTCCATCTTTTCGTCCTTGCGACTCCAGGGTACCTAAAAACTCAAAAGCACACGTAAAGTACATAATTCACAAGAAAAATAGCAAAGAAAGCGTAACTACTAGATAGTAAATACGGTGTATTATACACCTATCAGATTCCCCCACACTTAGACTTTGCTAGTCCTAGAGCAAATCAAACAAAACAATAAAATACAACAACTCCGTGACGTCGAGGCTACGGTTAATTTTAGCATAAATAACAAGCCTTTAAACCCCTAGGTGTCCCTAGTGGACGAGTTTTAGTCTCGTGAAGGTTTACTAGAGATATACCTACAAAACCTATATTTCAAACTCCGTCTATTCGTGACAAATCAATGAACGAATCCAAAATGACTACAGGAGGAGGTACCTTGCAAATTCAATTGATATATTAGTAAATAAACTCTAATTAGATAGTCGAACAAGCCACAATACTCGGAAACTAACAAACCACAATCACAATGAAAATATTAAGAAGATGCATATAGATATAGATGTTGGCGAATATTCACAAGTGTTCGATGTTTCCCATATCTCTGTCAGAAGGTCTTGCTAAGATGAACCTAATCCTATTGGATTGAGCTACTTGGTCTTTGAATGCTACATCAAATCAATTGGCATATACAAGGGAACCAAGAGTGACTTTATTCAACACAATAATAATTTCTTTTTTTTTTTTTATATGATTGGATCAAACTGGATCCAATTTGTTTTTTTTTTTTAGACGGCATGATTAGATATTTTGGATACAAGCGCATGCTTCTTGTCGCAAGTACATGATAGTTTCCTTGGATCCCGCATTCCACGCTTGTTTAGGCGACGGAGACGGGGACTACGTTTCACACATACCGCTTATTCCCAAGTGTCTTTTTATTCCGTTTTGGTCTAATTGATCGGTCTTTTTTTTTTTTTTTTTTTCTTTCTTTTTCATATATATTTTTTTCATCATTTTTTTCTTTTTCTAGTAACTCAATCACTCTATTTCATCCTAGCAGTAATAACACGTCGATGTTTAGTGACCCACCAAAGCACTTAGAGAACAATAGATAAATATGGAAAAATAAAAATAGAATGTGATATGGTGATATTCCGAGATATGGTAACAACTATCATGTTAATTGTGATTTCTGAGCTATGTTCGTCCCTTTTAGTTAATTGGTTCCTCAACTCCTGCATTCAAAATGGTTCCATCCACTAATGGTGTCATCCTAAAGGCACAAGTTCTAGATTTCGGAATTCAAAAAAAACACAAATTTTTCTTGGTTTTTCTATTTTTCTCATTTTTTTTTTTTTTAAAAAAGGCATAAAACAAACTAAAACAAACTATACAAACATATAAATGCTCCCCCACACTTAAACTTCACATTGTCCTCAATGTGTAAAACCGAAAGTTCTGAATTCTGACATAACAGCAGATAAAACGCAAAAACTGTGCAAATTGGTAAGGAATTTGGAAAAACTCCATTTCACAAAAGTTGTTCATCTACGTGTTTTCTACACAGTGTCAAAATTTCACAGTGTTTTGATAAACGGTCTGACAGTTATGGTCTCTGGACTGAACTACGCGCAGTCTGAAATTTTCTGACGAAAAGGTATTCGGCATAATTCTCTTCTAAGATAGATTACGGACTCAATGAAATTAAACATAGGGATGCAAATATGATATGAAAACAGTAAAAAAAAAAAAAAAAACGAAACAAAAATAAAATAAAAAAAAGAATAAGAGATACAAAACCGGTGGGTTGCCTCCCACTTAGCGCTTGTTTTAAAGTCGACGGCCCGACCTAGCTTCTTGTAAGATTCATTCCCCATACACCAATAATCGGAAAAGTTGGGGATCCACCCATAGCACCTGTTTTTCAAACACTAGCTTCGCACAAATATTAGTAATATAAACAGAAACGAAGCTATGAACCGATAAAAGTTTCCCCCCACACTTATTCTTGTCCACACTTGGAAGTGTATAAAGAATATAGAAATCAGGGACTACCACGGTTTCTTGGTCCAAAACCTGCATAGTATGAGAATCAAGTATCTCTAATGGCGGAAAACAAGAAACAAAGTCATTCAACAATACTCTCGAAGCACATACATTCAAACCAATAAGAGGTAAAGGAGAAGAAATGATAGGCAATGGATTAGATAAACCTTGCACAATATCTTGTATTACGGAATCCTCTTCACCCTTGAAAAACTCAAGTGAATTATTCACCTCTTGTATATCATGGTCCTCTATCAAACCTTGCAACCATTCTTCGTCCGTTTCTGCCTTAACCATAGTCTCGACATAAACATCATCATTACAATCATGCACAAGTTCAATTGGGTCTTCCACAATATTGGTCATAATGGTCTCATTCTCAACACACTCCTCTTTGTTGTAAGGCACATACTCTTTTGCGGATCCAAATTTTATTATAAGAAACTTTTCTAGAACACTCAAAAATGCATCATCCTCAAGCTCCACCCTTTGAATAGGCTCTTGATCATTATTAAGATCAATGCTCGAGTAATCTACACAAGTGTCGACATATTCCTCTTCGTCCTCATCTTGATCCCAAAAAGACTCCATTGTACACTCCTCGGGGATGTCACCATGAGTTGTTTCAAGCAATGTATCATAATCACCGTCACTATCATAGTCAACATAAGATTGTTTCTCGCTGAATTTAGTGTTGCTAATCTCTAACTCATCTTTTTGAATAGGTGAATGATCATTATTAAGATCAAGAGTTGAGTTAACTACACAATTATCCACGAAAGTGCCCAAGGATTCGCCTTTTTCAACATTAGCATCAATCAAATATTCATCACAAACCATATGCACATAAGAATTATCCATATCTTCCTTGTATTGATCAATGCCTCTTCGCAAGCTAGCCATACCTTCACGAAGTTCTTGGAGTTGCTCGTTTGTAGTCTCTTTTGCTTTTTGAAATTCCTCTTGTAAAAAGGTGGAAACTTTGTCTATAAAATTAGAGACCTTTTGTTCACGAGCATAAGAATCCTCCCATCCTTGTGGTTGTTCACACACGTACCCGCCATAAGGTTGTTGAGGAAAACCATAAGGTTCCATGGAATATTGGTCATAACCAATGAATTGGTTTTGATTATACCCATGGAATTGGTAGTTGTCGTATTGTTGAGGTTGTTGAAAACCGTATCCATTGTTCCAATATGCTCCTTCCATAGAAATAAGCACCTGAAATAATTCTCAAACCAAGGTTAAAAACCAGAAATAAGAAAAAAAAATAAAACAAAAACTAAATACAAAAATAAGAAACCAAAAACAATTAACAACCGCTGCCTCCCCGGCAACGGCGCCAAAATTTGACCGCGGTCGTAAGCGTCAAAAATAAATTACACTTTCTTACTACTCAAAATATAAATATAGCAAGGGCAAGAAAGAATCGATCCCACAGAGAGGTCTCGGTTGTCAAATGGTTATGGTTTCCTATATAAAAGCAAACGAATCAAATTACGGATGAGAAGATATTGGTTGAGGATTTCGTTTTCATTCACAAACATGTTTTCACACAATAACTAGAATTGATATTTTAATCTCAACTTATATCAAAGACCCTAGAATACCTTGATCGCAAGAATATCCCGCAAACCTCCTCATGTCATCAACAAACACATTAAAAGATGCGAATATGAATTCTACCTAAACGAACAACCTAACGTGTAAAAGCACTAACCAAGTTTAATTCCCTAGATGCGTTAAGTTCTATGAAATCAGGCCAATCAAAGCAATCGAACGTGGAAAGCGCACTAATCCGATTTAACAAAGGTTATGACTCACATATGATCATAAGAATATATCACTACAAACTATAATCATATTTATGCTACTTGCAATCCGGAATTATCACTTTTGCGTATAATAACCCTAATCTAACAATAGAGATGAAAGCAAACTCAATCGACTCGCGACTCGACTAACAAGCATTCAAATCATGTAACAATATTCATGGTGAATCATAAACGATAATATGAGAGAAAACTAATTTATTGCACAAAAACTCATGTTTGGAAATTCAACTTATTCCATAACCAATAATAAAACTAGGTACTCATATTCATGGAGTTCATAACAAGAAGAAAGAGAAATTTCATGTTTCTAAACCCTAGAAAACAAACTAGAGGCAAAAAGAATTAGAATAAAAAGATATGATAAAAGATATGTGTTTTGAGAAAAGTCTTCTCTTTTATAGCTCCACTCCTTCCAAAATTAGGTTTTGTCTTCAAAGTCCATTAGTTAGAAATTCACCCGACCCACGAGAGAGAGAAACCCGTGTAGAAATTTTGTCCCAAAAAACGCTCGTCGGAAAACTGGGATTATGGCCGGAATCCGGCCGGAAAAGTCGCCGGAAAATGGCTCAGGTGACCGGCAAAGTCAACCCGGTCACCGGTCAACGGGTCGGATCGGTCGGGTCAACTCAGTCAGCTCGATTCAACTCGGTTAGACCGAGTCAGGGAGAGTCAGAGTCTGTCAGGGTGAGTCAGGGTCTGTCAGGGTGAGTCAGGGTCTGTTCTGGCCAAGCCATTGCACAGGCCATATCCTGAGCTGCACTATCATTGTGCATCATTGCTTCCCTTCCAGCCATCTTGGCCTGCATGTTATGTCAATCGAACCATTGATACTCCCAACATTTCACCGCAACATCGCCTACATCCATCGCCAAATCCTCGTAACCTTGACTCAACCATCTCCAAATTTGCATTCTCAAGCATCATAGCAAAGATGGCCCCTCCTTTCTCTTCTTGCCATCAACAAAGCAGCTCAGCTCCATGATCTCGTAGTCACCATCCGCACTAGCGGCTCCACGAGCAACGCAAACTCCGCAGCTCATTGCACAACACCGTTTCGTCACACCTCGGTCCATCTACAAGACCACTGCGCTCACCGCAACTCAAACCCCGAAACCTATTGTTTAGGTCATCTTCTAGCCATTTCATCTTAGCATCCTAGCCCTCTCGCAATTGCCATCATCTCTCAAGCTCCATTTGCTCTCGGTTCAAACCACCAATGCCTACAACTCTGCAATTGCGCAGCCCGGCTCAAACCAACTTTGCACTCGCCAACTCGTACTCAAATGCATAAGTACCATCCGCTCCAACAGCTCCTTCATCACCGAGTTCACTTTGCTCAAACGCCACAATCCCTTAATCCACAGACCACATTCATATGCAGCACCTTCTGGTATTTGTAGCTGCAAATACAACCACTCAAACCATCACCGCCAAATAGTTCCAGTTTCTCAATCTTGTTAACCTCTAACCCACTCGAACTCGGCTCAACGAAAGCAAAGAACACCATCACAAAATTGTTCCACCGCCATACTCTCTGCTCCAGTCTTCCATTGCCTCGCACATCCGCCATACTCAAACTCCCGCAATCGAAACCAAACATCACGGTGTTACAAGACTACCAGATTCTCCTCTTCTCGCTTGTTGTAGCTTCAAAACCACCTGCCGCAACTTCTCTCGCTTCTCGAACCACAAGACCAAATTCGTCTCCATTATGCCTCGTTCAACCCCGACTTTTCCATTTCTTAAACTCTCTCAATTTGAAGTTGCCTCCTTCATCTCAGACACACTTGCCCATGAAACTCAACAAAGACCGACAAGAACTTTACCGTAACTCGGGCCATATCTAGACCAAAGATCACCTCAAGCCCTCAAACCATCACCGCACACAACCAAAGATTAGTCATCTCACCGGCAACAGCCACGGAAGCTCACCATTCAATTCCCATCTACTATTGCTTCACAGGCTCCACCAGAACTTGCTCATATGGCAGCAATCGGCTGCATTCTCCTCTTGTTCTGCACCTGCAATTAAATGCACTCTGTCAAGCCAACTCATACCCACAGCTCTTGCCTGCAATGAGCTCAAGCCTCCCTCTCTCGTCTAGCCATTTCACCACCGCAATTCCACAATCACCAACAAACTCGATCTTAAGACAAACCAAGTCTTAATTCACCACAGATTCTTCACAAAACCGCTTCAATCGAACCCATCTTCAATTCCTCTTTATCTGCAGCATTTCCGGTCAAACCTCAGCTCAAAGAAACCCTAACTTCCATGTTTGCTTCGATCCCGTAATTTGCCTTGCGCTCGTAACCCTTGTTCGATTCACTCTTAATCCACGAGACTCAAACCCAAATTCGCCATCTCAATTTGTAGCAAAGAATAAAGTGACAAAGTTTTTCCATTCATCTCGATTCTTCTCTCTCGTAAATTCATCTTCAAACATCACAAGCCCTAATTTCCATTAATTCTAGCACCACCGTAAAACCGTCAACATCTCCTTAACTTCATGATTCATATGAACAACCACCAATTCCTACCTTGTCACTCAATTTGATCTATTTCTGGTCAAGAACAACTCTCAAATTTACTTCTCTCTCTCTCGGTTCCATTTCGATTCAATTGAGAATGATTTTGAGATTTCTCGATTTAGGGTGTAGGAAGTAGAGTCGATAATCACACCCCACTCATTAGATACCCGGAGGTGCCCTATATGAGATGGTCACCCCTTAACCTCAACTGTTGCTTTTTATTTCTCCTCCCAATAGAGTTGCCCCTTAACCTTTGGTCTGGTTCCCAATAGCATGTGAAATGACACTTTGCTCTTTTCGCCTCCAATTGGGTGATTTCTCCATCTTTTCGTCCTTGCGACTCCAGGGTACCTAAAAACTCAAAAGCACACGTAAAGTACATAATTCACAAGAAAAATAGCAAAGAAAGCGTAACTACTAGATAGTAAATACGGTGTATTCTACACCTATCAGTAGTTTGGCATTAAAAAAAAAACGCCCCGAAAATAACCTACCGATTGTGAAATAACCTACCGATTATGACAGTTTTTGTCGTTTTGTGTCACCCCTAATTCTTTCGGGGTTGCCCCTAAAGACCCCAGGTTATTTATTGTATGCCGATTTATTAGTGTCGGATTGATGGCTTGAAATGTGTAAAAGGAATTAAATATTTGAATGTGACTTGACGTATTCCCGAAATTTCAACGGATTGTGCATGTGAACACATATGTAACGATGATAGCATCGGGTCCACAATCAATGTTCGCGGAATTGATAAAATTACTATAATGATTAAAGTAAACATAAAACGGTAGTTAATGCCTGTATTAGAAACTCTGAGCCTTCGGGCTCGTCCTTGTTTCTATGTCTATGGTGATTCAAACGATGCATAACAAAGATATATAAATGTTGCAAGTGCGAAATGTAAATGAGACGATGATTTACGTGGTTCAGCACTAAGGCCTACATCCACGGGGTTTGGTTTTCACTATGTATCGGTTAAGGTTATTAATGATAGTCGAATGACTTTGAGTAGGGAACGATGGTAGAGGAATGTAGATGAAACTCATACTTACTCTTACAATTTCTCTCCTTCTTACAATAGCTCTCTCTCCTAAAATTTGGTCAACCCCTTCTCCTTTGGTTGAGTAGGGTATTTATAGATATTTCTATGTGGGCCTCTCTCTACTGCCACTGTCAATGCTTATCGTCTTGGTCAATATGCTGAACCGACGACCATCTTCGTGATTCCCCGATGCCTCCAACGGTAATATGTTACGACGATGTTTGACACGTACCCTATGTTTATAGCATTTAAGGCGGGTGGTTAGGGAAGTCCGCACGCGTCAGACAGATGTTACTGCGGTTGTCACCTCCTTGTCAGCGAGACTCATCTCCTCCATTCATTTCAGATCTATCTTGAGATAAAGTAAAGTAGATTCTCGGGTCTCCTATGGTGCTTCGCTGTAATATATTCATCAGGTACTCCTTAGTCCTCCTGTCGTCGGATATGCCCGGTGATGAGTACGTGGCAGATGAAGATGATGCATGCCCCTTGGGTGTTGGCTCGTGGCACCAGGACCTGATACTTCTCTGCCTCGTGTCGTCTACGTGTGATACTTGTGACACGTGGCTAGTTTGGATTATGTGTATACAGTGCATGATGGATCGCATAGTTGACCGAATTTTCAGTGGGCTCGAACGACTAATGCGATCTTTACCGTCCGGAATTTTTGCTGACTGCCGAATGGATTTGAACAACAATCAGGGGGAATAGCTAATAAATTATGAAATCTATTTTTTTCCAAGTTAAAGGTACTTTATCATTTGCACAAACTTGACATAATTTGTATTGCGGAGCCAAGATTTTTTTGCACTACACGTTTTGTTAGTTGAGATTTGATGATTTTTGTGAAGATGTTATTACTAACGAGGTTGGTGGTGAAAAAGGTAATATTTGGGTCTTGTGGAGGAATTCTTTGGCCAGGACAGGTATTTTATCTTCTTCTAAACAAGCAATTCCTTTGAATTTTAATGGTGATTATATTACGGCTATTCATGCTTCTTTTGACCCGGTGGCAAGAAAATCGCTTTGGCAAAAGTTGGGGCTGTGTTTCTTATTTATCCCTTGGTTGGTGTTGGGTGATTTTAATTGTGTTTTACGCTTGGAGGAAAAGAAGGGTGGTAAGCCAATTTTAAACGTCTATATGAATGAATTTAGAAGCTGGATCTCGGATAATGGGCTGGTTGAGGCGGATTTTATTAGAAAAAAATATATTTGGTCTAATTGTCAGAGTGGAACTCGAAGAATTGTTTCTAAGCATGATAGAGCGGTTGTGAATGATGCTTGGCTTTATAAATATGAGAATTGGAAGTGTAAGGCTGATTCTTTGTCGTATGCGTCAAAAATAATTTCACTTTCCTAAAGTATATGATAAGAAAGAGTTCGTTTCCACAGAGAGGCGATTGTAGTTATTAAGTATTCAATTTCTTAAAGTAACCAATTGGGGGGATTTATGATTTTTGCAAGCAATAAAAGTAAATCAAAAACAAAGTAAATTATAGAAAGTAATCAATGAGAGAAAGATATTGGTCAAGGAATTCATCTTCAATCTTAGACATGTGCTTGCATATATGATTAGAATTACAATTTAATCTCTTATATTATCAAAAGCCTAGAGAATCAAGAGAGCAAGATAATCTATTAATTTCCTAAGTTCATCAACACACACATTAGAGCTGCGTATGTGAATTCTACCTAAAGAATAATCTAACGCCTTGCGCTAATTAAGTTCAATTCCTAGGAGCATTAAGTTTCAGAAAAAAGGCTAATCAATGCAATTGTCATACATTTCGCATAACAATTCGGACAATGGTCAAACTCTACATATGATTACGAGAGTGTATCACTACAAACCGTAAACATATCATGCTACTTGTATTCAGGGTTATCGCTCGATGAAAAACCCTAAAATAGCTATGGACTAGGATGCAAGTTCAATTAATTGGCCACTTAACAAACCAAACATCTAAGTCCTATCACAATACATCAATCATGTGATATTAAAAACTGTAGAGATGTGAACGATAATCAAGAGAGAAAACTAATACATAAATCAAACACAAGTTTTAGAAATAGGACTACATCCTTAACCAATAATATAGAATTTAGCTACTCATAGCTATGGAGTTCATCACAAAAAATATGAATTGAATAAAGAAGAAGATGAACAAAAGCAAACCCTAGTTGCGTAAAATAAAAACGGCTCTCCCTTAGATTCCAAGAATAAAACACGTCCTTCCAAAAGTTGTAGGACTTCTCTTTTATAGCTTCTCTTACTCCAAAATTAGGTCTAGTCTTCAAAGTCCATTAGATGAAAATCCACCAAGCCCATAAGTGAGAGAAACCCATGTAGAAAATATGTCCAAAAATATGTCGCCAGAAAACTGGTATTATGGATGGAAATCGGCCAGAGAAGTGATCGGAAAATGGCTCAGGTGACCGGCAAAGTCCGCCCGGTCACCGGTCAACAAGTCAACTCGGTCTGGTCAACTCAGTCAACCCACTGAGTCAAACCGGGTCAAGCACCGAGTTAAATGACTCAACCCAGGTCAGATCATGACTCAGATGTGAGTCAGCTGGCTAGTTAGACGAATCAGGTCTGAGTCACATTAGCCAAGCTATCTTGCATACTCCCACCTTGTGTTGCACAACCATTGCATATCACCACTGCCCATTCAGCCATGACGGCTGTTCATCCTGCATTTTTACCAACCTAGCCATTCATCTACATACACCTCCACTACCAATACAATCTCACGGCCTCACCAGTCTCCTTCTTTGTTGCTCAAACAACAGCTTCGACATCCATTGTAGTTGGTCAGCTGTACGACAACGTTACCTAGCCAATATTACAGCTGCACAACATCAGCTGAGCAGCAACATCCTGGACTGCAGCTTCAATAATTCATCGCCTCAAGCCATCTCATCTATCTCCTCATTCCCCATAGACCTGCAACAGAATCAGTGCACCACCTCCTGAGTTCACAGCTCATACTCAGCTTGTCGCTTCCCATCTTTGCACCCTGCCAGTTCTCTTTTAAGTGCCTTGCTTAGCTCAATTCTTCCCTTCTCAGTGCATCAGTTGCCACTGCCATACACAACCAGAGCTGCACCCATCCACCACTGCAAATATTCCTGACAAGCACAAACACTTAACCACTACAGTTCCATGTACACAATTAAGCCAATAACAGCCTCACCATACTATCAAATCCATTATCCCACAACTCCATTACATTCCCTGTGACAGCGGTAGACACACACATACAACTTATGCTTCAGTTGCAACTCAAAGTCACCACCACAATATTCTCTCATTCAGCTTCAGAAACCAACACAACTCAACAAAGATCTATGAGTCTCCATCTCGGCTTCCATGCTTCACAAACTCAAAGTGCAAGAGACCGAGCTCATAACTCGTAACCATTTGCAACTCTATCTCCACAGGAAAACCACCAACACCTTCTTCTCTGGAATCCCATAGCAGCATCCGCACAAACTCACATCACCAAAACCTCCAATTTTATTGAATCTGAACCAAACCCATGGATCAATACCACCAGTACCACAGATAAATCCCTCTAGGGCAACAAACCAGCTTCACACCCGGTTGTATCTCCAAATATGGTTCCACAATCCTGCAATTTCAATCTCATAACCTACAATATCAGCTCAAACCCCATCCACAAGCACCATTCCATTCACCTGCAAAACCATCTGAGTTGCAGCTCCAATCCACCACTGACTCCTCTATCTCACAACTCTGTAACCTCAGACTCCTCATTCAATAACAACACACATCATAACCCCCATCTGTATTTCCTTCTTGACCTGAATTTCATAGCCAAACCCATGACCTGTCTCAATTCCATGTAATCTTGTTGATATTTAAACCTCGTATGAGACAAACCCACACAGATTCATCTACATGAATCCCAGCTACAACTCAATCCTGTAATTCATCCTCTCTACCAACTAGCATCATCAGATTCAAACTCCAATCCAACAAACCCATTTCGAGTTCAATACAAACTCTTCAAACCCTTGTTCTTCATATCATCTGAGACAATCTATTAATTGAAGCTCAGAAACCCTCATTTCGATTTCCATCTTCTCCCTGAGTTCTTCATCTGCATTTGTGCTCGAGTTCATCTTTACAAATTGAACCAACTTTACGCTTTGATTTCAATCTCACAGATCCCCTTGTATATCTTGAATTCATGTCGACAGCTCCATCTTCCAAATCCACCAGTCATTCAAGAACACAGCACCTCCGTCTTCAATACTCATGGAGGGAATCAGCAATTTTCAGATTCAATCTTCTTCTCTTGATTTCAGAAGCAGCAGCCCATGTCTCCTCCTTCTTTCTGATGCAAAATGATTGAGAATTGATTTCTCTCGATTTAGGGTTCAGTTACAATAAATGTGGGATAAGAACCACCCCAAACTGGGTGCCTTTAACAAATGATCACCCCTTAACCTTAGCTTGACTGTATTTAGTCCTCCTCCAAACAGAGTTACCCCTTAATCTTGACTGGACTCCAGATAATGTTCGCCCATGAGATGACAATTTTGTCCTTTTGGCTCAAATAGAGTAATTTCTTCTTCTTTACCTCCATGCGACTCCAAAGTACCTAATAACTCAAAAGCAGACATAAAGTACATAATTCACAAGAAAAATAGCAAAGAAAGCGTAACTACTAGATAGTAAATTAGGTGTTTTAGACACCTATCAAAGGCCTTGCCTAGGATTTGTTCAGATCATTCCCCCCTTTTTGGGTTTTCTTTTGAAAATCCAAGGTCGGCTAGAGCTCCTTTCAGAATCCAAAAGATGTGGCTGACCCATCCAAGTTTCATGAAACTGGTGGAGGAGAATTGGAAAATGAGGCTTCATGGCGCACCACCTTTTTTTTTTGCTAGCAAACTTAAAAGGTTGAAGGAGGCGTTGAAGATTTGGAATAGAACTGTCTTTGGTGATGTGGAGTTTAGATTGAAGCAAGCTGACCTTAAACTTGAAGCCGATAATGATCTTCTTGATTATGATCCGGCGGATGAGTTTCAGTTTACGAAGGTAGCGGATGCTAGAAAAGTTGTTGATGATGTGTGAACGAAATTGGCAGTTATGATTAAGATGAAATTTAGAGTAACTTGGTTGGAGGATGGTGATCAAAACACTCGGTTTTTTCACAATAGCATTCGTATGAGGATGAGCCAAAACACAATCTTTGAACTAAAGATTTCTACTAACACTTATTTGTTTTTGCAGGATGAAATTAAGGATGTCATTTTCAATTATTACAAAGACAAATTCAATGGTGGTGATGTTATTATTGATCCAAAGTTGTTTGAAATTGAACATGAGAGCATCACGGCCACAGAGAGTTCTTTTATGGATTCTATGCCGACTTTGGAGGAGATTAAAGAAGTTGTTTTTGACGTGGGAGCTGACTCGGCGCCTGGCCTGGATGGCTTCACAGGTTCTTTTTATAGACATTGCTAGAATATTATTGTTGGCAATCTTTTTAATGCCATTACAAATAGTTGGGCGATGCGGAAAATTCCTAATGACATTAATTCAAGTTTTATTGTGCTCATTCCTAAAAATAATAAATCTGATGCTATCAAGGATTATAGGCCTATTGGTTTGAGTAATTTTTTCTTCAAAATCATTACAAAGATTTTGGCTATCAGGCTTGGTACGGTGCTGAATAAGTTGATTTTTGAAGAACAAGTAGCGTTTATGAAAGGGAGGAACATTCATGAGAATATAGCTTTGGCATCTGAGTTAATCAATAAGGTTAATATGCCAAGAAAGCATGGAAATGCTAGCCTGAAGTTGGATATTGCCCAAGCCTTTGAAACGATAAGTTGGGAATTTATAGCGGAGGTATTTTTTCAATATGGATTTTCCGAAAACTGGTGTTCTTGGATTCTTAGCATTCTTAACTCAGCTCGGATTTCCGTTATGATTGATGGTAGCTCTGAGGGTGTTTTTAGTATCATTATAGGTTTGCGCCAAGGTGATCCTATTTCGCCTTTGATTTTTATGCTTATTGAAGATATATTAAGTCGTAATCTCTCTAAATTGTTTGCAAGACGAAGTATGCATACCATGTGTTTGAGGGTGAAAACGGTTTTCTCGCGATTTTGGTAATTTCGAGTGTGTGGGTGAGAAACGAATTTAAACCCTAAACAATGTATTGCAAGGGAGTACTTTAGATTCGAGAGATCAATCTTTACAAATCCGGCCTAAACCAAGAAATGGCCGTTCCAGACTTGCTTCGGTCACAAAGTGAAGGAGAAGAGTTGGTTTTGTGGAGGGAAGCGAAGAAAGTGTTGAGACCAGAATAGTTGGTTCTGGAAGAGTAGTTGTTTTACGACTTGTATCAGAAAGTCGGAAGCTAACAGATGGAGATCTAGAAAATGTTTTTTGGGTGTTGTATGCTCCTGACCTAAACTTGTTGTTCGGTGGAAATAGGTAAGATCCATTTATACAAGTCGAAGTGAAACGTACTCCGGTCTCATTAAGAAATGGAAAACGGGTGAGTAAATGGGAGGAGGTGGTAATCGGTAACGCCTGGAATTGATGTTCCATAAAAGAAAGCGTTTCACCATTACTCCTTGTATTTACTAACCGCCCCATCCTTATGACACTTTCTTATAAAGGGCGTAGTGTACGCCGCACGCTGTAAACCGCCAAACCAATACCCAATGAACATCCCCAGTTTGTGACATGCGTTGATGTCTCGAGTGTTTTCGTGGAAAATATGTAGCTACTTGTGTCGTGGCCAATGGATTTGGAGTTTGTATCCAAGTTAGTGCCGTGACCAAAGGATATGCGTCGTATCCCCCAGTTTGTGACTGGTGTCGTGACCAAAAGATAGGCGTCGTATCCAGGTTGGTGTCGTGACCAAAGGATATGCGTCGTAGCCATGTTGGTGTCGTGACCAAAGGATAGGCGTCGTAGCCAGGTTGGTGCCGTGACCAAAGGATAGGCGTCGTAGCCGGGTGTTTGTAGGTGAAAATGGTTGCTACTGATTTCGGTAATTTTGGGTGTACGGGTGAGAAACAATTTAAACCCTAAACAATGTACCTGCAAGGGAGTACTTTAGATTCGAGAGATCAATCTGTACAAGTCCGACCTAAACTAAGAAATGGCCGTTCCAGACTTGCTTCGGTCACAAAGTGAAGGAGAATGGGTTGGTTTTGGGGAGGGAAGCAAGGAATGCGATGAGACCAGAATAATTGATTCTGGAAGAGTAGTTGTGTTACTACGATTTGTATTAGAAAAGTGGGAAGGCTAACAAATGGTAAGCTAGCAAGTATTTTCTGAGTATTGTGTATTCCCCGAATGAACTTGTTGTTCCGTGGAAATAGGTAAGACCTATTTATACAATTCGAAGTGAAACGTACCATGGTCTCATTAAGGAATGGAAAAATGGGTAAGTAAATGGGAGGAGGTGGTAACCGTATGCATGGAATTTGATGTTCCATAACGTTAACGCATGGAATTGATGTTCCATAAAAACATTAACGTATGGAATTGATGTCCCATGAAAGTTTCACTTTTAAATCCCTGTATTTACTAACCGCCTCACCCTTATGACACTTCCTTATGACGGGCGTAGTGTACGCCGCACGCTGCAAACCGCCAAACCAATACCCAAAGAGGATCCCCAGTTTGTGATATGTGTTGATGTCTCGAATATTTTTGTGGAATACATGTAGCATAGGGTTGTTGCCTGGAAAGTCGAGCTCTGGAGACTTGGTAGTTTGGTGACCTTCGACGGTCGAGATTTTGTATCTTAAGAGGAAAGGTAGCCGTTGATCTTTGCACGCTTTCGTTCGTTGGTGGCCGCATAGAGAAGGCTAGGATTTTAGGCGTGACCAGGTTAGGATTTTGGCGTGACCAGGCTAGTATTTTTGCGTGGCCAAGCTAGGATTTTGGCGTGGACAGGCTAGGATTTTAGCGTTGGGCCAAAGGTGGACATGCGTTAGCTGGTGACCTTGGACGGCTAAGATTTGCATATTAGACGGAAGGGTGGCCGTTGATCATTGCAACCCTTCGTTTGGTGAAAGCATGGCTTTAACGTGGAGTGGAGCCACTAGCAGTGTGCGGTTTGGAAGGGAAGCGCTTGCGGCTTGGAAGGGAAGCGCTTGCGGCTTTGTCTAAATTAGGGTTTGGTATGCTGAAACCCTAATTAGCGCCCTTTACTAGAATCAATGTAAATTCTCATACGGACTCGGATTTTGATGGTCCGCCTCTCCATTCTGTATGGAAAAGAATTTCCTATCTCTCACGTGGGAATATTTAGGTTTTGAGCTCGTTCGGGAGGTGAAAACAGCCCGAAAGTAAAACTCAGGAAGAATTCTAAGGTTATCACGCGTTGTTTGGAAACCTTGGACGGCTAGGATTTGCATCTAGAATAGAAGGGTGGTCATTAATCGTCGCACGCCTTCGTTTTGGTAGACGCATATGGAAAGCCGACATGGTGGGGCCAATGAAAATGGCGTGGATGGCTTGGCATAGTGGGGCCAAGGGTTTGGCATGCCTTGGCACGGTAGACGTGGATGACATGGTTTTCCATTTGCACAAGTGGTGCGGCTGGCATGGTTGGCATGCCTTGGCGCGGAGGCGTGGCTGGAATGGTTTGCCATTGGCACGGTGGTGCGGCAGGCATGGTTGGCATGCCTTGGCGCGGAGACGTGGCTGGCATGGTTTGCCATTGGCACGATAGTGCGGCTGGCATGGTTGGCATGCCTTGGCGCGGGGACGTGACTGGCATAGTTAGCCATTGGCATGGTGGTGCGGCTGGCACGGTTAGCATGCCTTGGCGTGGAGGTATGGATGGCACGGCAGGCCATTGGAACATGTGGTGTGGGAATTAGGGTTTGGCCTATTGAAACCCTAATTAGTATTTAAAAAAAAGGTACCCTGGTACTCGCAGACATATTAAAGTGTTCAATAAATGCACTTAGTGGAGACATTATTACTCAAGTTCTCGTGACGTCACTGTCTGGCTAGGGTTTTACGATTTTAACCCTAAGCTAAAAACCACCATCAACACCATGGTTAGGAAGAAAGGTGTGGCGCCTACGCACCTTCTTTTTGTGGATGATATTCTTATTTTCTGCAAAGGTAATTTTCATAGTTTACAAAACTTTATGAATATGCTCAGTATGTATCGAAAGGCCTCTAGCCAATGTGTAAACCATACCAAAGGCAAGTTCTATTATGGAGGTGGCACGTGCTCTCGAACTATTGCAATTTCAAATTATCTGAGCATGGGCAAAGCTTTATTTCCGGATAGATATTTGGGAATTTAATTGAAGCCGGGTATTATCCGCCACATTCATGTTCGGCAAGTGGTGGATAAGATTATGGACTAGTTGGCTGGCTGGAAGTAAGTTTTTATCTTTTCAGGCTAGACTTGTGCTGATTAGATCGGTGATTTCTAGTTATGTTATTTATTCTATGGTCGTGTACAAATGGCCATGCGAGATTATTAAGCAGGTTGAGAGGGACATTCGGAACTCTTTGGTCTGGCGATGCTGAGAAACGTAAGTATTTTACAGTTCTTTATGATACTTTGTGTTGTTCGAAGTGTGAAGGTGACCTAGGTATTAAGAGATTTATATATGTTAACAAGGCCATGCTTATGAAGTTATGGGTTACTATCTGTGACTCTGACAAGATTTGGGCCAGATTTTTGAGGGCCAAGTACTTCAAAATAAATGGTGTAGATGGTGGATTTTCAACAAAGGCTAAAATCGTAAACCCATAATTATAAGTATTTCTGATCCAGCAATCAGACGAATATTGAGGCTCATGTATCTTATCGAAAGCATGAAATCTCATGCCACAAGAATCTCTGACTGAGAATACTGTCTCTCAGAGTATATATCAATATGTAGTCTCTCAGCTGAGGCAACGACATATCTCATGAATACTGAGCAATTTCAGTAACTACTTCTACATGGAATCGAAAGATTAGACGGCTCCTAGACAGACTTGCCTACTAGTATAGAGCAAGAACGTCTTCGTGGATGTAACAATGTTTTCCCTGACTATATGAAAGAAATATGACGCTTCAACAAGCTCATAACACTAGATTCCTGAATAATTAATGCTCCCGGACGATCGTACTAGTATAGATCTATAATTAATGCTCTAGAGCCATTAATTAATTATTCTCAAAATCAATATATTTATTAACTGAATCCCTGGAAAATATTCAATATTTTCATCATATTCGTTACTTCAATTTATGGTTCTTCCCAGCAGAATTCCATGGGTTAGTAATAAATATTCAATATACGGGCATCTGAGCTACCTTTGAGCAAGCCCCGATCAAAACGGTGCAAGTGTATTTAACAATAATGCACTAACGAGCACCTGAACACACGAATGAGTACCAAAGAATACAACGAGACGATGAACCTATGCAAAATAGGAAGAAAATAATAAATAATAAAATATTAATCAAGGCGCTAGGGGACTGGGCTCACCGGCTGGCCAGTCATGTCGTGACCAGACCCACGCCCAAATTATATATTTTATCATATTTTTATTATTTTCCTTGATCTCATGAAAATCCTTTCATTTGAACAAATATCCTTTGTTTTAAGGAAACTCTTCATTTTCATGGTGTTTCCTTCGTATCAAGGAAATAATATAAATTTGGGAAAGGTGTCACGGGACCGTGTCTGCTAGCTGGCCGGCTATGCCCTAGTCATGGTCCCACATCTCATGAATCCTCAATATTTTATTATTATTTCCCTAATTTCATGAAAACTCCTTAATCTCATGATATTTCCTTGATCCCATGAAAAATAATATAAAATTAGGGAAACCCGTGGGACCGTGCCATAGCCGTCCTGGCCATGCCCTAGCTGGCCCCACACGTGTTATTTTATTATTATTATATTTTTCATGTTTCCTTAATCCCATGAAATTCCTTGATTTCATGACGTTTCCTTCAAAATATGAAAATTCCTTCAAATCATGAAATAATACGTAAAATTAGGGAAAACTTACGGGACCGGGCCCTAGCCGGCCAACCATGCCCAAGCCGATCCCACACGTCCCTTATTTTATTATTATTATTATTATTTTTTATGTTTTCCTCATCTCATGGAAACTCCTCGATTTCAACAAAACTCCTTGGTTTTATGATATTTCCTTAAAATCACGAAAACATAATAAAATTAGGAAAAATACCATGGGACCGGCCCCTTGGCCGGCCGGCCATGCCTTATCCATAGCCGGTCCCACACTTTATGATTCCTTCATTATTTTATTATTTTTCCTTCATCTCATGAAGTTTTCACGGTCTCAGCAAAAATCCTTGATTTCTCCATATTTCTCAAAATGTTGCTCAAACGCACACCAGAAAATATCAAAATTCTCATAACTGAGATACGAACACTTTGGTGATGTGATAATGTTACCTTGACCGACCAGGGTTGGCTCTTTGGCTTGCAAGAGGCCGGTCCCATGTATTTTGACAATTTTGACCTAATTTGCGCAATTGCACGTATTAGGTCCAAAACTCTTCCAAACAACTTGGAACTTCATAAGACGATCAACATTCGATCCCGTGACTACCAGGGCCGGTTTCATGACCCTTGGTCGGTCTCTCACATCTTCATAATTAATTAGGTTTTATTACCTAAGGTTCAGACGAGCATTATTTTAATAAATGATTAAACCAACATTTAATCATCCTTTCATCAAATCAACCGGTCTTCAGGAGACCTTGATATTTGCTCACATGAGCATCTGGGCGCTACATGGTTGATCCATAATCCCATGTAGCCGGTCCCTCCTTCGCTCCGTGGTTAATTTTCAATAAACCATCGATTAATCATCAATTGATCAAATTAGGGTTTTGAGTCCAAGGTTCGAATTCCATTCAAACGCTAATAATTTTACATTGATCCCGTGATCAACATTTTATTTATCATACTCAGTTCAATTGCCAGTATCTTATTTGGTCATGCTACCAATAATTCATCGAATGAGCAACATCTGCTCAGATGAGCAATATTTGCTCAAACCGAGGAATACTGGTGTTTATGGGTAAAAATCGTTTCTGCCGATTTCGGTAAATGCAAAGAGGTGAGTGAGAAACTGATTCAAACCCTAAACAAATGTGATGCACGTGAGCACTTTATAGATTCGAGAGATCAATCTGTACAAGTCCCGGCCTAAACCAAGAAATGGCCGTTCCGGACTTGCTTTGGTCACAAAGTGGAGGAGAAGGGTTGATTTGGGGAGGGAAGCAGAGAAAGGTGTTGAGGCCAGAATAGTGCGGGAGAGTAGTATCTCGACTTGTATCGAAAGTGAAAGCTTAGGAAGCTTGCAAGAGATGGAAGCTTTTGGGAGAGCTTGCAAAGTTGCCTTTCCGAGAGTGTAGTATTTTTCTCCCGACCGAGACTTGTTGTCTCGGTGGAAATAGGTAAGACCTATTTATACAACTCGAGATTGAAACGTGCCTCGGCCTCATGAAGGAAGAGAGTAAAGGGTGAAATAATGGGAGGAGGTGGTAATCGCATGGTTTAATGGGCGAAAACGTTTTTCACCATTATTTCCTCTTTTATTTGACCGCTTTTATTCCTTTTCACGCTTTCTTAATGTGAGCGTAGTGTACGCCGCATCCGTGACCGCCAACCCAAAACCCTAAAGAAGCATCCCCGGTTTGTGTCGATGTCTCGAGTGTTGGTTGCATCTTGAGTGCAAGTGGCGCTGCTAGTGGCGCGTGTGGCATGTGCCAATGGCATGTGCGGAATGCCTTGGTGGTAGGTTGCACGGTTTGCAAGTTATGCTACCAGCGTGTGTGTTTGGCATGTGCCAATGGCTCGTGAGGCCATGTTGACTTAGTTGCAAGTCTTGCAAGCCTAGGGCGCTATGTTTGGCGTGGTCCAAAGGCATAGCGGCTTGGAAGTATGGCTTGCGACACGTGTTGGCATGTGCCAATGGCACGTGCGGCCATGTTGACCTAGTTGCAAGTCTTGCAAGCCTAGGGCGCTATGTTTGGCGTGGGCCAAAGGCATAGCGGCTTGGAAGTATGGCTTGCGACATGTGTTGGCATGTGCCAATGGCACGTGCGGCCATGTTGACCTAGTGCAAGTCTTGCAAACCTAAGGCGCTATGTTGGGCGTGGGCCAAAGGCATAGCGGCTTGGAAATATGGCTTGCGGCATGTGTTGGCATGTGCCAATGGCACGTGCGGCCATGTTGACCTAGTTGCAAGTCTTGCAAACCTAGGGCGCTATGTTGGGCGTGGGCCAAAGGCATAGCGGCTTGGAAATGTGGCTTGCGGCACGTGTTGGCATGTGCCAATGGCACGTGCGGCCATGTTGACCTAGTTGCAAGTCTTGCAAACCTAGGGCGCTATGTTGGGCGTGGGCCAAAGGCATAGCGGCTTGGAAATGTGGCTTGCGGCACGTGTTGGCATGTGCCAATGGCACGTGCGGCCATGTTGACCTAGTTGCAAGTCTTGCAAACCTAGGGCGCTATGTTGGGCGTGGGCCAAAGGCATAGCGGCTTAGAAATATGGCTTGCAAGCACGTGTTGGCATGTGCCAATGGCACGTGCGTCCATGTTGACCTAGTTGCAAGTCTTGCAAACCTAGGGCGCTATGTTGGGCGTGGGCCAAAGGCATAGCGGCTTGGAAATATGGCTTGCGGCACGTGTTGGCATGTGCCAATGGCACGTGCGGCCATGTTGACCTAGTTGCAAGTCTTGCAAGCCTAGGGCGCTATATTTGGCATGTGCCAATGGCATAGCGGCTTGATTTGGCATTGTTGCCATGGTGCGCAGTGTGCGGCTTGGTTTGGCATTGTTGCCATGGTGCGCAAATATGCGGCTTGGTTTGGCATTGTTGCCATGGTGCGCAAAGATGCGGCTTGGTTTGGCATTGTTGCCATGGTGCGCAAAGATGCGGCTTTGTTTGGCATTGTTTCCATGGTGCGCGAGAATGCGGCTTGGTTTGGCATTGTTGCCATGGTGCGCAGTGGTGCGGCTTGGTTTGGCATTGTTGCCATGGTACGCAAGATGCGGCTTGGTTTGGCATTGTTGCCATGGTGCTAAAGATGCGGCTTGGTTTGGCATTGTTGCCATGGTGCATGATATGTGGCTTGGTTTGGCATTGTTGCCATGGCGCGGAGAATGCGGCTTGGTTTTGGAATTAGGGTTACGTGTCGAAAACCTAATCCGGTATTTTGAAAAATACCCCTATTAATTATTTACACCGAGTTAAATGCTCTTAGTTAATGTGTTGCGGGTAACACTAGGTCATGGGGTTTTACGATTTTACCCCTTGTTTAAAAACCACCATCAACATTAAGTCCCCCGCTAGCTCTAACAGGGCTTTGTTGCGAGGTAAGCATAAGATGGTGACAGACTATCAACAAAGAAACCGTAAGAGAATTGAGGGGCTTGTCGACCTTTTATAAATAGGATTTGGAATCCTTGCCTCCGGGAGTTTTGCACAAATCGGGAGGCCGGCACAATTGGTGGGGCCGGTGCGGCTGGGCGACGTTGGGAAGTTGGCGTGAGTTGGGAAACCGAGTGTGCTAGCCGGTGAGACAGGCGCGATGTGGAAGCTGTGTGTGCTTGTAGGCGTGACTCGGGAAATTGCGTGTCTTTGGGCGGGTGGGGCCGGCGCAATGTGGAAGCTGTGCGTGCTTGCGGGCGTGACCTGGGAAATTGCGTATGCTGGCTGGTGGGGCCGGCGCAATGTGGAAGCTGTGCGTGCTTGCGGGCGTGACCGATGTAAACAAGGAGGGAGTTTCTTCCGATAGCAAAGTTTCCTTATCTTGCTTTCCTTCACGTGCGGCTTCCATTAGGGCATCATCCATGCCAAAAAATCTGGAAGCATTATGTCTTTCATTGCTCCCTTTCCTTTTTTAAGGTTCCGTATTCATACCCAACGCGAATGTGTCGTCTCCTTGTTTGAGAAGGGGTTCTTCCCGTTGATTCCCCTTTTCCTTTGCTTTGCCGGTGTGTTTTCTTCTTCTCCTTTGTTCACGCCATCCTCTTTTTATATGTGTATAAACAGGATGGAACTTGATTATCTTTCCATTTCTTGCAGCGTATGATGAGATCTTCCAGAGACGGCCGTGCCTTTAACTTTTTGGAAAAGGACTTCAGAATCGGTGGAGATCGATCTTCTTTTCTTGAGGAGGTATTGGTTGGGGTTGAATCTTTGTTCCGTGAAGCTAACGAAATTATTAAGGACCTCCCTTCCATCTATTCTCACGAAGAACAGGTGCATGTTCGGACTCTCTTGGGTTCAGTGGACGCGGAGGAGAACACCATGATTCTTGATTTTGATGCGAATGAATCAAAAAACTTCCTTCGAAGTGTCGATGAGAAAACTTTCGAAGGAGTACATGATAGAAGCGAGACAGCCTTTAAACTTGATGGCAAAGATGTTATTGATGATAGGAGGGGTCATGGTGGTGTATCTTTGGAATAGTTGTCGGGGAGGACACTGCTGGTGCCGTGGGTCTGGATGGGATGGGATGTTGAGGTTCCGTTATAACCGCCTGAATGGAACCTTTGTTGCCCGAAGGATTCTTTGGGGAAATGCTTGAAGATAGCTTTGCCGGAAGAGACTGCGCTCCATCCTTCGAGGGCTAGTTCCTCCTTTTGTTTTTCTGTTAGCTGCTTAGTTCCCTGATGTTTTTTTTTTTTTTTTGTAAACACATCTTTCCCTTCTTCTTCATCAGTAAACCTTTTGTTTCATATATATATATTTTTGAAAAGGGTTGTTGTATGATGGCCCTGTAATGGTTTTCTGGATTCTTCTGATGTATTTCTCCGATATCTGAAGGATTCGCTCGGGAAGAGATATATTTATTATTATTATTATTATTTTTTTGACGAAAAGGGGAGATCTCCGGGAAAAAATACAAACGGTGTATTCATCATGGGGAAGTACACGGCTATTAAGAGGAATGATTTAAAGGAAGTACTTGAAAAAGGGAGTGATTGGGAAGTACGGCATTTAGGGATTGGGTTCCTTGAGCCATCGCGAGTGAACTATCACGCCTTCGGTGTGTGTCGGTATTGATGAACTTGCAATATCCTCCCAAGAGGGTATCCGCAACTGTGCACAGCTCGCCTTCACCTTCCTCGAGCAAATCCATCTTTACTGTCATCCTCCCAACTTGAAACGAGCTTTCCTTAACCACTATATCTCCGATTAAAAACGGGTTCAGACGTCGTGTAACCATTTGAGCCTTGGATTCGTTGGTTTCGCTAGAATCTTCCAAGCTTCTTGCAAAGTGTTCGAATGGTCCAGCTCCCCATTCACATTTTTTTGACAAATAAGTTTCACGGTCGTTTCGCCGAGTCCCCATGACAGAATGGGGGAAGAAAAGGCTGGTTGCAGAAAAGGTTGCTCGGTCAGACTTACTTGCATTTGAAAATCATGGGCTAGCGCCAACGGGTCCTCTCCGGGCGCTTGGGTTCCTTCAATAGTTCGTTGATGTGATAACCCGTGGGACGATTTGTTAGGAATCCCTTCGGGGCGTGGGATGTCGGCAGAGGGTGTACGTCCAGTTTTGCTTTGTTGTCGAGCATCCACAAGCGTCCCAAAATCATGTCATGATCTAGTTCTTTGACAATGTGGAACTTGATGTGCGTTATAGCGTCTCCCATCTCGATCTCTATGGTTGATGTAGCCATGCGCGTTCAAAGCCTCTCCTCTCAAGCTCTTAATCACAGACGGGAAATAAGTAGCGTCTTGTTTTGTAAATCCGGCTGCCTTTAGTGTCTTGAAAGTAATGATGTTGTGGTCATAGGTCGTGTCGATGAGCGTGTCGTCAAATTCGTTACCTCTCAAACGGGACGTGGTCAGCAGTCCCCAGTTCTCCGCTTCGCTTGTTTGGGAATCTTGGGCCCTTGGCGTGGATTCCGAGGGGAGAAAAAGCCGTTTCTTAGGATACAACACGATTGAGAGCTGCGAAAATATCTTGGCGCTGAACCTTGGAAAGATAGAGAATTCCACATACATGTCGCATCATGGATTGTACAGTCTCGTGCACGGAGTCCCCAGAGGAGCCGCAGTTTCTTATTGGGAGTGGGTCTCGATGCACTCTCTCGTCTCCTAGTTGGAGTTCTCCTGCTTCTATCCTTTCTTTGAAAATATGCTTTAGTCTATTGCAATCGCTAGTCGGGTGGTGAACGAACCTATGGTAATGGCAGTATTTGGGGTTTGCCATCTCAGCCTCAGTTGGTGGACGTCTGAGCGGTGGCAATCTGATGACATCATCTTGAACCCAGGCTTCTAGGAGGTCAATCACCTCCTCGATGGGGAACGGGAAATCAAGGATATTTCCTCCGGCCTCACGATGCTGCACATGGGTTTTAGTGGCGATCTTCCGTTGCGAGGGTTCCCGTTGCGCCGGCGCTTCACGTTTCGGCTGGTGGCTCGTAGTTGCGGCTTTCCTTTTTCCTCTTTCGTTCACTATGTTCACGGAGGATGAGCCGGCATTAAATTGTTTGCTGATGAGGCGTCTACTCCCGCGAGTTTCACGTGCGTCTTGATTCGAGTTGGCCTAGTCCTTTCCAAGAATGCCGCGCCGTTGTCGCAGATCGTCCGCGGCCTCATGGAGTTCGGAGAATGTTTGGAAACGCAAATTTTCTAGCAGGCGCGGTAGATTGGGACCATACCGTTGATGCATGCGTTTACCAATTGTTGCTTGGTCACGTTTGGGTCGTGACAATGAGTGCTTGAACCACGAACCTTTTGACGAAATCATTCGGATGTTCGTTATCCCACTGGTACATTCTCCCGAGGTCTGAAAAGGTAACTTGTTCAGACACAAAGAAATACTTCCTGTAAAACGCGGTGACCATGCTACTCCATTTGGGAATGCTGTTCAGTGGGATGCTGTTGTACCATGTATACGCCCTTCCTAAGTGATTTTGAAAATTCCCTTAAACGAAGAACGTGATTGTATTCATGTTCGCCCAAGGATTCCAGAAACGAGAAACATGTTCGCGTGCATTCCTGCAGTACCATCGTACGGGGTAAATTGGGGAAGAGTACCCCCTTGGGAGAGGGATTCTATGTATTTCGGATGGGTAAGGGGTTGGTGATGATGTACATCGAACTCATCATGCTTGATTCGGTCGCACAGAGGAGTTGTTCCAAATCTTCTCTCGTGACGGTTGGGTGGTTGATTTCTCTCCAACGGACTCGGGTGCGAGTTTCTTCATCCGTGGAGGCGTGTCCCGCCGAGGTGCCGGCGTCGGGGGTTGTTGGAGATGCCTCTAGGCGTCTTCTGGAGGATGCGACTCACGGGGTAGTCGCTCTGTCGTGGTTTTGAGAAAGGTGAGCACCTCTTTTTGTGTTGAAACCATGTCCACCGGGCTCGCGAGCGTCTCTTGTCGTTCCATCAAATCGGCGATGGTGACGTAAGGGCGACTTCCTCCGGTCCCTCCGGTCTCTCGTCCCGTCGTTGGGGTAATTGGAACCTTAGTTGTCGGAGGCGCCATCTTTGGAAGAAGCATTCGGGGTCGTGGTGGCGCCTAGCTCCTCGGTGACCGGGGGCGTGACACCGAAGAGATATTCTCGTTGCCGTGATTAGAGGGTTGTGCAGAGACGCTAGAGGAGGCAGCGGCTCATCCCCGGTGATAGGCGGTGTTACACTTAAGGGAGTGCATTCGATGTTGTCCGTTGTCACCGGTGAAGTAACAACGTTATGGGGAGACGCCAACATCGGGGATGCGTCGCGCTGATGTTCTCGGCAGCCGCTCCAGATTCCGAGTTCCACCATGTTGGGATTTGATGTTCGGAAACGAAATCGGGAGTTGGAGTTGGTATTGTAGCCGATAGATCAATCCTCCCATTTGTGGTCGCCAATTGTTTATGGGTAAAAATCGTTTCGCCGATTTCGGTAAATGCGGTAGGTGAGTGAGAAACGATTCAAACCCTAAACAAATGTGCTGCACGTGAGCACTTTATAGATTCGAGAGATCAACTGCACAAGTCCGGCCTAAACCAAGAAATGGCCGTTCCAGACTTGCTTGATTTACAAAGTGGAGGAGAAGGGTTGATTTGGGGAGGGAAGCAGAGAAAGGTGTTGAGGCCAGAATAGTTCCGGGGAGAGTAGTATCTCGACTTGTATCGAAAAGTGAAAGCGTAGGAAGCTTGCAAGAGATGGAAGCTTTTGGGAGAGCTTGCAAAGTTGCCTTTCGAGAGTGTAGTATTTTTCTCCCGACCGAGACTTGTTGTCCGGTGGAAATAGGTAAGACCTATTTATACAAGTCGAGATTGAAACGTAGAGTAAAGGGTGAAATAATGGGAGGAAGTGGTAACCGCATGGTTTAATGGGCGAAAACGTTTTTCACCATTATTTCCTCTTTTATTTGACCGCTTTATTCCTTTTCACGCTTTCTTAATGTGAGCGTAGTGTACGCCGCATGCCGTGACCGCCAAACCAAAACCCTAAAGAAGCATCCCCCAGTTTGTGTCGATGTCTCGAGTGTTGGTTGCATCTTGAGTGCAAGTGGCGCTGCTAGTGGCGCGTGTGGCATGTGCCAATGGCATGTGCGGAATGCCTTGGTGGTAGGTTGCACGGTTTGCAAGTTAGGCTACCAACGTGTGTGTTTGGCATGTGCCAATGGCTCGTGCGGCCATGTTGACCTAGTTGCAAGTCTTGCAAGCCTAGTGCGCTATGTTTGGCGTGGGCCAAAGGCATAGCGGCTTGGAAGTATGGCTTGCGACACGTGTTGGCATGTGCCAATGGCACGTGCGGCCATGTTGACCTAGTTGCAAGTCTTGCAAGCCTAGGGCGCTATGTTTGGTGTGGGCCAAAGGCATAGCGGCTTGGAAGTATGGCTTGCGACACGTGTTGGCATGTGCCAATGGCACGTGCGGTCATGTTGACCTAGTTGCAAGTCTTGCAAACCTAGGGCGCTATGTTGGGCGTGGGCCAAAGGCATAGCGGCTTGGAAATATGGCTTGCGGCACGTGTTGGCATGTGCCAATGGCACGTGCGGCCATGTTGACCTAGTTGCAAGTCTTGCAAACCTAGGGCGCTATGTTGGGCGTGGGCCAAAGGCATAGCGGCTTGGAAATGTGGCTTGCGGCACGTGTTGGCATGTGCCAATGGCACGTGCGGCCATGTTGACCTAGTTGCAAGTCTTGCAAACCTAGGGCGCTATGTTGGGCGTGGGCCAAAGGCATAGCGGCTTGGAAATGTGGTTTGCGGCACGTGTTGGCATGTGCCAATGGCACGTGCGGCCATGTTGACCTAGTTGCAAGTCTTGCAAACCTAGGGCGCTATGTTGGGCGTGGGCCAAAGGCATAGCGGCTTAGAAATATGGCTTGCGGGCACGTGTTGGCATGTGCCAATGGCACGTGCGGCCATGTTGACCTAGTTGCAAGTCTTGCAAACCTAGGGCGCTATGTTGGGCGTGGGCAAAAGGCATAGCGGCTTGGAAATGTGGCTTGCGGACGTGTTGGCATGTGCCAATGGCACGTGCGGCCATGTTGACCTAGTTGCAAGTCTTGCAAACCTAGGGCGCTATGTTGGGCGTGGGCCAAAGGCATAGCGGCTTAGAAATATGGCTTGCGGCACGTGTTGGCATGTGCCAATGGCACGTGCGGCCATGTTGACCTAGTTGCAAGGCTTGCAAACCTAGGGCGCTATGTTGGGCGTGGGCCAAAGGCATAGCGGCTTGAAATATGGCTTGCGGCACGTGTTGGCATGTGCCAATGGCACGTGCGGCCATGTTGACCTAGTTGCAAGTCTTGCAAGCCTAGGGCGCTATATTTGGCATGTGCCAATGGCATAGCGGCTTGATTTGGCATTGTTGCCATGGTGCGCAGTGTGCGGCTTGGTTTGGCATTGTTGCCATGGTGCGCAGTATGCGGCTTGGTTTGGCATTGTTGCCATGGTGCGTAAAGATGCGGCTTGGTTTGGCATTGTTGCCATGGTGCGCAGATGCGGCTTGGTTTGGCATTGTTGCCATGGTGCGCAGTATGCGGCTTGGTTTGGCATTGTTGCCATGGTGCGCAGGGTGCGGCTTGGTTTGGCATTGTTGCCATGGTACGCAGGGTGCGGCTTGGTTTGGCATTGTTGCCATGGTGCGCCGTATGCGGCTTGGTTTGGCATTGTTGCCATGGTGCGCAGTATGCGGCTTGGTTTGGCATTGTTGCCATGGTACGCAGTATGCGGCTTGGTTTTGGAATTAGGTTCGTGTCAAAACCCTAACTGGGTATTTTGAAAAATACCCCTATTAATTATTTACACCCGAGTTAAATGCTCTTAGTTAATGTGTGCGGGTAACACTAGGTCATGGGGTTTTACGATTTTACCCCTTGTTTAAAAACCACCATCAACAACTGGTTCAACTATCTTTATTCAACAATTCATCGAATGAGCAATATTTTCTCATGTTAGCTTATTCACGCAGTATATCTTTGTCTCAACATACATGTTCAATTCATGAGTCTCAGAACATTTCCAAATCACGTTTGACTTAACAAAACAAGGACTCATCGTCCCATGAAGTCATGAAGTCAGCAACTGACTAAATAACTACACGCCTGCCTTGCAGAATCCACAATCACACGAGACATCAATCATGTTACATGGGGGGATATTAACTAGGGTTTTGGTTTGGCGGTCTAAGACACGTGTGTTCATACACACAATAATAATGTCAGCAAGTGGTGCAATCAGTTGAAGGAGTTAACAAAGTAGTGGATGGAAAATCAACCAAGTCTCCGCACGTTGAGCAACTGGTTTTTACATGATTTCCACTTCCCCATTCTTTGATTCCATCAACTGTCACACTTCATGAGATCATGGTGTTTTCAATTCCAGCAATATAAATAAATCTCTGAATCATGATTGAAACAAGGAGAATCTCACGTCAAACAGACAACACGAGATTAACAATCCAACTCTCAACAGAGAAAATTCAATCATTCAGAATTTATCTTATTTTCAGAATACACAACACACCTATAATCTTCGATCACCACTGATCTCACACATTTCTGAGCTTCCCTCCTATAGACCGACCCATCCTCTCTTGTGACTGAATTTACTCTGGAACGGCCATTGTCTTGGTTTAGGCCAGAGTACTACAGATTGATCTCTCGAATTCAAATCACTCCCTTCTTGCAGTGTATCTGTGTGAGGTTAAGCATTTTGCTCGGTTCAAGGAGTCTCCTCCGTGCGATTATCTCCTTAATTCCGTATAAACCAGCGAATCGTTTTTCCCCATCTACAAATGGCAACTTGATTGATCATAAATTGGGTTCTACAGTATTTCCCGGAATCAGATTGGTTTACAATTTTGTGCAAAGACATACACGATCAATTATTGGTGATGGCACTAATACTTCCTTATTTTTTGATAATTCGTGTGGTGATTTTTCGATTGCGAAGAGGCTTGGAATATCACTTCCAAAGGCCCTAATGATTTTACGGCTAAGGTAAGTGATATTATTGTTGATGGTGCCTAGGCAATTCCTCAACAAACGACGGATTTGATGATACAATGTAACATTGACGTTGAGAACTTGCCTATTATTGCTGGTGGTGAAGATTATAAAATTTGGGATTTGGATAGTAAAGGTGTTTTCTCAGTTAAGTCCGCGAAGGCTGCTATTAGAACGCCTACTAAAGTTCATCCTAGGGACGTTTTGTTTACTAGGCCATTGTGCATCCTACTTTGAGTGTACAATATTGGAAGATTTGGTCAAAACAGTGTTGCGCGAGTGAAGATAACATTATCAAGAAGACTGGTAGGAGCATGCCTACGATGTGCCGTTTGTGTAGGAATAGTTGCGAGACTATTAACCATATTACTTGGCATCGCAGAGTTGTTAAGAGAATTTGGGCTTGGGTGGCTAATATTTTTAATCTGCAACCTAATGAATATTTGTTGGCCTCGTACAAGGCTGCAAAAGGACGTAGCAGGATGATAAAAGATCCGTGGCTCGTTGCTAATCTTGCAATTACCACGGAATTATAGAGGATCATGAAGCTTATTTTGAAGATATGGCGGTGCAATGGCTTGGTTTTAAAGGCATAGTTTACCAGGTAATACGTGATAACTGAATCAAAATGAAGGGCCATATGTATAACAATATGGAGGAGTTACGCATCTTGAATTATTTTAGGGTGCATCATAGATCGTGCAAAATTTCTATTCCAATAGAGGTTAGTTGGTCTCCTCCTAACCAAGATGAAATCATGATTTGCTGTGATGGCGCTTCACTTGGAAATCCAAGCCAGGCCAGTGCTGGTGTTACTTTTCGTGATGTCAATGCAGCAGTGCTCGGAGTTCTTTGCGTTGGCCTTGGTTGGCAAACCAATTATTATGCGGAAGTGTGTGCTGTAATTTATGGTGCGATGCTATCCAAGAGGTGGAACGTGAAGAATATTTGTATTCAATCAGATTCGATGAGTTGCATTCAAGGTTTTCAAAAGGGTGAGCTGCTATGGCAACTAATGCAGAAGTGGAAATTGGCGAAGAATTTTTACAATAATATCCTTTATATTCATAGTTATAGAGAAGCTAATTTTTCAGCTGATGCTTTGGCCAAGCAAGCTTGTTTGCTGGCCGAAGATATTTTTGAGTTTTATGAGGGTAGGCCAGGTTTTATTCTATCTGTAGAATGGCATGGAGAGGTTTATTATCGTTTCAAATAGGCTAGATTAGTGGGTGGCCTCGCGGCTAGCTTCTAGTATGACCTAGCCCATGTACAATTTTTGCTTTTTCATTTTAAATCTATTGACCGAGTAAGAAAAATAAAATCCAGAGATTGAAGTCATGAACCCATGATACAGTAAAGTGAACCTTGACGGCTTGAATACTGCAATATATAGTAGCCATCCAGTTTACCGAGTTCTTGTTTTCTGGTACTATGTGACCTTAGAATTGATTTAGGGAGCCCATCCTGTGATGGTCCCTTCAGCAAATAATTATGTGGTATTGTAGTGGTATGTTCAATGGATGGTGATGAAAGTCAGCTTTATTGGTTAAATTAGAAAGGGCATGTTCCAAGAAAAGATCAGAAGAAGAATGTTAATCGAAGAAAAGAAGGAGAAGAATGTTAAATACGTAATTGGAGAGGAGTGGAGTGGGTGTAAACTAGATAGGAGACTTTCGGGTCAATAATTAAATGTAGTTGTGAAGACGTGTTGAAAGTTCACTCACAATCACCAGTCGCCAGCCACGGAAGTCTATATTAACTTGCAACATCTATACGAAAACAACGTATGTGAACACTTACGCAAGATTATTCATAATAGTGAGTTGAATATCCAACTTTAAATGCTAAGAGTCAAATTCGACTACTCCCAATTGGCTAAATTTTTTATAAATTATTTCAACGAGTTACGAGCTGTAATTAGATTATCATGTTACTCATCGCGGCATCAACGACCTTTCTATAATTAGGTGGGTTAAACTTTGTCCAAGCTGTCCATGTAGTTCATAATCAAGAAAGTTGATTAAACAACAAGGAGAATGCATTTCCATTTCATGTAAACAATCCAACATGGAGCGAACAAGTGTTAAGAAGGATTGAAAAAAGAAGTAGCAAAATTTGTTATTCAACATAATAATTGCTATTAAGGTATACTACACCTGAATCTCATCTCTCTCTCACAAAGTTATATCTCGTACTGCCATGGCTGCTGTTAAAGAACCAATACACGATGATCATCGGGATAGTCAATTTCATCAGGAAATGATGTTATTAGGTCGGCAGCAAATTGAATCTCTTGGTAGGGTTGAAGCAAAATTTGACGCGTTACTTAAAGTGCTCGAGGAATCGCAAGTTCAACTGTCACAAATTGTGAATAACACTAGTGGTATTTACAATAATGACGAAGAAAAACATAAAGCTGTCCCAAACCTATCATCTTCATCAACTAATCCTCTTCATCAGCCAGGTTCGTAGTTGTTCATGTATGTATATATAAAACAATTCGGTTGATTTCTGCAAATTATTCTCAATATTGTGTTGTTCAATTTGGTGCATACTTGTAGCTATAGCATCGACGCCATCAACATTGCTAACGGTTGAACAAGATACTATCACTACTACAGATGATTTAGCTGTAAACGTAACAGTGAATGATAATCATGAGATCACGCAGGTGATACATGATGATTGCAATGATCGGATAGAGAAATCTGGTAAGCTGACACGCGTCCTACTTTACAAATTTCATTTTTGATAAAGAAAGAATAGAAGAGGGGCCGGGATGATTGAGGATGTAAATACATTACTCCTTCCCTGCCTATTATATAGGCGGAATATTGGATTTTTCTAGTTCCACTAAATAGGCATAATTCTAATTTCAAGAAGATTTTTTTGACATATATGCCCTTATTTATGTTGTATGGGAAATTATAGTGAGAATAAGACAAAGGGTAAAAACAGGAAAAAACAAGAAAATTTATGAAAACAAAAAAATTTCTTAAATGAAGAGATTTCACCTTCTCCGCCTATATATATTAGGGACGGAGGGAGTATTAGTTTTCTTTTTGATTTATTTTGTTAATTTTTAATACGTTACCGTTGTGTTGCTCCTGTATGTTTAAGCAGAAGATTGTGGTCAGGTGATTAATAAAGATGTTCTGGATGGATACGAGCAGCTATACGAGGCAGTAGTAAATGGTGATTGGAAAGTGGCTAGTAAGTTTATGAAAGAGAATCCAAAAGCTGTTACAGAAGTGATCGCTAGTGATTCACAAACAGTGTTGCATGTAGCTATGCAGCATATGCTTAATCCAAATCTTATGTTTATAGAGGAGATTGTGAAACTCATGCCCTCGGAGATGCTAGAGTTTAAAACAGGAACTGCTGGTAATACGGCGCTTCATTATGCTGCCATATATGGATACGCCGAAACCGCTGAGGTGATCGTAAACAAAAACCCTGAATTGACTCAGATAGTAAATGAGTCCGGAAGGGTACCACTCAATAGTGCTCTAACATCAGTTACTGCTGGACAAAGAGAGACAGTTGAGTATCTTTATTCCGTAACTAAACATGAACACCCAAGTCCTTTCTCTGGTAACCAAGGTGACTCTCTGTTGTGTCGCATGATTGATGCAGGGTTCTACGGTATGTGTTAAGATCCTTAACTTTTGGAGATTGAACTGTTCAGTTAATTTGTAGGAAGAGTTGTCCGCTAAATTCTGAAAATATGCAGAATTATTAAGAAGCAATAAGTTACAGCTAGGCTATTAAATAGCCTTAGGAATATCGATAAAACAAGGAGTAATAGTATAGCCCTATACTATTACTGTATAATTACCCAAAAAAAAAAAAAAACTATTAGTGTATAATTACCTTATAACATCACCAAACTCGTTATATGTTTAATAGCATTAGTTTCTAACATCACCAAACTCGTTATTTGTAGATATTGCATCATCTCTTGTCCAGCGTTTCCCAGAACTGGTTATTGATCATACAAAGAATGTACAAACAAGTGCAATGAATTACATGGCAGAAAGGCCATTCGCATTTGCTAGTGGAGCCAAGAGTGCATTCTGGCAACACTGCATCTATTCGTGTTAGTTAACTATCCTAACTTTGCTTTGCATATGCTCTATATGAAAAAATTCTAAACATAGCAATGTGTTTAATACGTTTTCTGGCTTTGCTTATTGATGAACTAAGCTGGGACAGAATTATTGATGAATTAATCTGCGATATGCTCATATATTTATTTAATTAATTGCTGGTGACGTGGAATATACAGTGGTTAAAGTGGACATGAATACTACATTTGAGCTCGACACCCAAACAAACGAAAAAAATCTTCACATAGCTCGGGAGAAAACCTTCCCCAAAGCTTGGAAGGAACCAATAGAGACGAAGAGAACCCTGTTGAAAGATGTGAAGGGTTCTATGGAGGCAAAAATACCCACCCGTGAATTCAGAAAACATGGAAAGAGACAAAGCGAAATCGTTAGACTGGGTTACCGTTGGAGATAATATATTGGGTGTTGTATGCATCGTTTGCCACCTAATTGATCTCATGACCAAGTTCTTCTTTGTTTTCTTGGGTTTCCTCATGCGCTTCGTACCAGGTTTTTTTCCTTCTCTACGGAGTACAACCCGAGCTTAATTTGTTTTGGTCTTTCTTTTTTATGGAATTAGGCCGAAGGACAAAGATTAATTATATTTTGAGTTATATAACGAGGGTCAGGATTCTAAACATGGAGGATAATGGGGTCATCAGTTAAATAATCAATCAATCAGAAAAATATGTGAAATATACACTTGTTAGAGGAGTGTGAACAAATTCGGACTCCTCTATTTCTTAGATAATTTTTGGTATGAATTTGGTAAACTGTTGCATGTACATTAAATATGTGAAGGAATGAACTTAACATGAACTTAGTCAGTATTAGGAAAATACAATATTGTACCCATGAATTTGGCACTAGCTCTCTATCTGTAAGCGGCACCACACGATGTGATTCCTTTTAAAAAGAAGAAATTTTTTGTGTCAATTTAGCGGTAGGATTTTGAAATCATTTCTTTAGCCCAATTCTGTAGTTATTGATTAGAAAATTAAAGTCTCTCTAAATACTGTAGTTGTTGATCATATGGCACTATATCTACTTTCTAATTTGGTTGATGGTTGTGGTTGTTTATCCAGTGACTCGTATCAAACAGTTATTCAGACAATCGTACAACGACAAAGTGAAGCACAAACAAGCCAAAGCCTTGGTTCTAAATATATTTACACCACTCAAAAAAAGAATGAACCAGCGAGAAGTAAAAGAGTTTTTTGAAGGATCGAACGTCATGAAGACAGCTATAAGGCACGGAAGTGTAGAGTTTGTAGAGGTGTGTATTCAACTCTTTCCGTACCTAATTTGGTATAAAATGGGGACAGTATATGATGCAAATGGCTATTGCTGAACGAAATCAAACGATTTTGAGTCTTATATGTAAAAAAATGCGGAAAAGATAAAATCGATATAGTTTCCAGAAATGATGATGAGGGTAACATTGTCTTGCATTATGCTGCCAAGTTAGCGTCTTCTGCCCAACTTAACTTGGTCTCTGGTGCATATCTTCAGATGCAACGAGAGATGCAGTGGTTCAAGGTAAGGGTGTAACTTCAACTGCCATTTAACTGACTACTTAGTCTTGTATTTTTATTTTATTTTATTGTGGAGCAATAGAAGCTATTCTATATCATGACTAACAATTTTTAATGGTTTTAAATTTAGAACAATAGACGTACACGGGATTTCTTAACTTGATCAAGTTATTAGGTTACAAATTGAGTTCTGCTCTTCCAAGTGAAATATCTTGTTTACATTTCCCAGCTACCGTCGCTGATTTAAACCATCTTAGCGTTTACTTTCTTCTAAAACTGAAAACCTTACGCAGCTTGTATATCCATACTATGATATCAATTGACACTAAATTATGCTTACTTTAACTAATTAGCTAGTTGTCAACTACCTTAACTTCTTTGTAATTTCTTTATGCTCAGGGGGTGGAAAACATGATTTCGGAGAAAAACAAATTTAAGAGAAATAAAAATGGGGATACAGCACATGATATATTTACAAAAGAACATAAAGAGTTAAAAGAAAGTGGAGAGAAATGGCTCAAGGAAACATCTGGATCGTGCATGGTAGTAGCTGCTCTCATTGCTACTGTAGCATTCGCTAGCGCTTTTACCGTTCCAGGAGGTAACATTAGTGATAGTAATAGCAGTAAGAACGGCATCCCCGTTTTCTTGGACAAGAATTCATTTATGGTCTTCGCAGTAGCAGATGCCTTGGCTCTATTCTCTTCTATCACATCAGTACTAATGTTCTTGGCCATATATACTTCTCGGTATGCAGAAGTTGATTTTCTCAAATCCTTGCCAAATAAGTTGATAATAGGACTTGCAACTCTGTTAATATCCATTTCCAGTGTGTTGGTAGCTTTTGGTGCATCAATATTTATCATGCTTGGAGAGAGATTTACGTGGGCTCTTATTCCTATAGTGATGTTTAGTTGTGTTCCCGTGACCTTGTTTGCATGGTTGCAGATACCTTTATTTTTTCAGATGATTCGTTCCACATACTGGGGAGGCCTGTTTCGGGAACATACATATATCTCCAGCCTACATTTAAATTCAAAGAAATGAACTGAAAATGCAGACATTATCCGATTTGTAAGGCAATATTGAGCTGGGAGATTAAGCGTCCCATATCCAGTAATTCATGACTTCACATACATCCAATGTTCCATGTCGATTCTCAGTTCTGGGCATAAACAGTAGACAATTAGTGTAGTCGTATGTGGTGGATTTCCAATTTTACAGCGTCCATCCATGTTCCAGATGAGTTAGAAGGGGCCATATATTACCACCACAGGGGAACTCGAATGAATGCTCAGTATGATGCCATGTTGATTGAATTTTTTGTACAGTGACATTTGGTGATGCTTAGTCATTTGAATTTGGAGTTATATCATATAATCCGACAATTATGAAATTGGAAACAGCTCAAACGGTTAACTATTGAAACTAGCTTTTGGGTTTTGCAGTTGTTGCTCAGTACTTGTACATAGTACATCTATATTTTTCAATGCAGGCCATGAAAAGAATTCTATGGACAGTCTTGTTGGAGATGATTTTGGGATTAATGGGCTAAATGGGATTAGGAACTGTTTAGCACTCACTCAATTGGACTCACTGAATGGCTAGTTTATACCTCTATAAATACGTCTCGAATTTGATCTCACAAATTCACAACAATCTTTCATCCGATCAATTTTTTCTTAATTTCATATACTCTCAATTTTCAATCATGAATTCTGATTTTGATTCTTCCGAGGAAGATAGGGAGATGGATGAAATGTCGGACGAGGAAGATGAAGAAATGTGTATGGAGTTTTTGCGTCAAATAGACGAAGATGCAAATCAAGATAGAAGAAGGCGAAATTTTGTGTTGCAATTACAATCTGGGATCATACCAAAGCCTTCAAATCCATATGAAGTTGCGACTAGAAGATGGACGTGGCGGAATCGACATTTTTACCACGAAAAGATGATGCATGATTATTTTAATAATGACTGTGTCTATTCCAAAGAGAATTTTCATGGACGATTCCGCATGGGCCGTAATTTGACGCAAAGGATTATTGCCGATCTTTGTCGTGTACAACCTTTATTTAATTATCAGCATGATGCACGACATGTACGAGGCTTTAGTCCCGAACAAAAGGTCACTGCGGCCCTCTGTATGCTCTGTTATGGGGTACCAGCGGATTCCACGGAAGATTACATCCGTATTGGGAAAATAACCGCCTTTAGGTATCTCAAATTGTTTTGTGAAACAATAGTTGAGCATTTTGGTCCAACCTTTTTAAGAAAGCCTACTCAGGAAGATGTTCAAAGAATAACTGCAGAAAACACCGAGAGGGGTTTTCCAGGAATCAATTGAAACAACAATCCTCTAACTGGATTGGATCTTTGCTAGGTAGTCTTGACTGCATGCACTGGACGTGGCATGCGTGTCCGGTTGAATGTGAAGGCCAATATAACGGTCATTATCCAAAATCAACTGTAATTTTGGAAGCTTCAGCTACTTATGATTGTTGGTTTTGGCATGCCTTTTTTGGACTCCCGGGTTCAAATAACGATCTCAACGTTTTATATAAGTCACCATTGTTTGAAGATCTTAAGAATGGGATTGCGCTGCACTACAATTTCACCATCAACGGTCTTCAGTACACTCAGGGTTATTATCTAGCAGACGGAATCTATCCAGAATGGTCAACTATGGTTCAAGCTTATAAACAAACAGGTTATGGACCGACGACTTCAAAGGATATGAAGTAATTTAACACCCAACAAATGAAATGCAGAAAGGATGGTGAACGCGCTTTTGGCATATTGAAAAGGAAGTTTGCCATCATAGCTGGGCCGGCATGCTTTTTTGATATTCAAGAAATGAACAAAATTATGCTGACTTGTATTATTCTTCATAACATGGTCATTGAAGAAACCAGGCGTGACCCAACCTGGACTAGTTTTCCAGATGAAGATTTGAGGCCGAATCTTGTGGTAGAGCATGGGCATCCGGCAAGAGAATATAGACTTGCCACTGACAGACTCCAAAACTAGGGAATTTATGGACAACTAAGACAAGATTTAAGTAAGCACCTATGGGCTTTAAAAGGAGCAAGAGACGATGCGCGGGGGCGAGGGAGAGGCAGAGACAAAGGGAGATAGATGTTATAGTGTTGTTTATTTTAATTAATATGTTTTTTAATTTGAAGTTGTTTGTTTAAACGACTACACTTAAAATTGAAATAAAGGCAATTATATTAAAAGTAATTTTAAATAAACGAGTACAATTAAATTAAACTTAACTTAACTAAGAAAGACTGAATTCAAGTGCAATTAAATTAAACTTAACTAAGAAAGACTGAATTCTTCTTCATTTTCTTCCGAGGCATCATCTTCGTCTTCTTCCACATTCACATGGTCACCAGTTTGTTCGTCCACGACTTGTTGTTGTTCAGCCGCATCCATTTGCTTAGTACATGTAGCAAATTGTCGTTCATTCATTTTTTCAGTATCCAAGGAGAGTAACTTGGTTAGCTTACAATCCCTGTAATGTTGTTCTCGCGAAAGAAGACTTTTTCATTGATTATCTATAGTAATTCCACGGTCCCCGGCTCCATCTGCATCTCAAATTCCTTGTGTTCAGCATAGTTGAACTCGCTTGAACCTCCTTATGATGCTCGTTGGGCTGCGTCTCTCGCTTCTTTTGCGACTTTTCGACCACCTCCTCTCTTTTTTTTGAAGCAAAAGAACTTGTATTATAAATGAAAACTACTCCAAGACATGAGTTATATCTTCACTAAGTTGAGCTCTAATCTCGGCCTAGTGAGAAATTTGTCTATAGAGAATGTCAGCTACCTTATTACTTTCTTTTGGAATATAAGAACACTTCCAAAAGCTATTTCTAATAATTAAAGCTTGGATATCCTTAATCATATTTAGAAGTCTCCAATCGATTGAAGCATTGTTGTTGACTGCTTCCACAATCGTATTTGCATCAAGTTCGAAATGCACTCTCTCCATCTTTAAGCTTTCAAATTTGATTGGCTGCTTCCTATAGACCCCGTACATTCTACTTGTGCAGCGTCTCTACATCTTGTCAGATAGATGCACCTTGCGGCTTGTTGTTCACCTGCAAAATTCTGAGATATTAGTCCAATTCCCCCAGTCTTTGTAATGTCTAGAAATGAGCCATCACAATTAATAGTAATAGTATTTAAAGGTAGAGGTGACCAGTGTGCATTATTTCGACTAACTCTACTGGAAGTATTAAGTGTCACATTTTTTTGAGTTAGATTGTCATTGATGAAGCTGCGACTTTTCAAGATGATTCTTTCAGGGCTAGGGTTAATGTTTTTAAAAGCTTTATCACATCGGCTTGTCCATAAGCACCACGAAATGATAGGTCTTCTGCATATTTCATTTATTGATATCTTCTTCTCGTGGAGATCATCAAACAAGCTCTTAACCCAATCTGAAAAAGAGACAGATCCTGTTGAGATCAAACCAGTGATGGAGAACCAAATTTCCCGTGCTAAGTTACACTCCATTAGGACATGAGCTGGGGTTTCATGTTCTTTCTCACACAAAGGACAAACATCTGCAATTCCAGGTACTTTCATGCTTAGAACGTCTCTTGTAAGAAGGAGTATCGAAATCTTTTCCATAAGAACTGTTGATTTGAAAATCCATTTTTCATGTTTGTTGAGTCCATAGTGGGAGCAAAATGAACAAACTCCAAGTTTGTTCATTCCATAGGAACTGCTCTTAGGCTCTAGCCTTCTCCAGAATATTCACTAGCTAATTCACTATTTACAACCGACTTTGACCAAGGAAAGTTCTAGACTACTGCATATTTTTCTATGCTAGTACTAACTCTACTTTCTTTACATCATGGAAATATCTAAACTATTAGTCTAGCTAATTCTAGATCACTGTCTCAACTAGCTGGGACGTGCTAGTTATGTCTAGACTATTCTATATTAATTTTAGCACAAATCAAGTTTACATTTTTAGCAGCCGCCCTTAAACTTGATTTGTAGTGACGCCAGATCGTGCTTCCACGCCGACGAAACTCTTGTACGTTGGTACTTCTATCAACATGTTTGCGATTTAGGAATTGGTCGTAGCCTTTCGCTAGCTATCTTGTCTTTTGTCTTCCCTTTTTAGCGTTTTTATTTCCTTCGTAAACTTTTTTGATTCTCGGCTTTGTGACATTGCTCTTTGTCACATTTTTTCTTTTTATATTTTTCGCAATTTTTTAACTGGTTCACAACCTGCGTAATGATAAAATAGTGACACTTTGGATTTCCGTGAATCTCATTTATACTTTTCGTTCGCAATGGCCTCTCATTTAAACTCCTTTATGACGATGATGGTTCAACACTCTCCAATCTTAGAGGCGATTGAGGTGGTGAAACATCTTGAACAACTGGTTCTGGCGGCACTTGTTGTTCCTCCTCTTCTTCCAGGATCGGGAGAAATTTATACTCTTTTTCTTGAATATCAAAATCCCAAATGCCTTCTTCATCGAACTCTACATCTTTTCTTCTGATGACCTTTCGGTTGGTCGGATCGTACAATTTATATCCCTATGATCGAGCATCATAATCAATACATATACACTTCACATTCTTGTCACGAGCATATGCAATGCTTTCAAATACTCGTAAATGCGAAACGCCGGGTTGAACTCCACTCCACGCTTATTGATGAGTCATGTTCCGCACATTTTTCGTGGGACACCGGTTTATCAAATAAACCGCAAAATCAACTGCTTCATCCCAAAACTCCCTGGGCAATTTCTTGCTCTTTAACATACTTCGGTCCATGTTGAGAATTGTCATGTTTCTTCTCTCGTAAACTCCATTTTGTTGAGATGTATATGGAACCGTAAGAGGCCGACTGATTCCATTGTCTTCACAGTAAGCCTCGAACTCCTTATAAGTAAATTCACCTCCTCTGTCTGATCTCATTACCACAATTTCAAATCCACTTTCTTTCTCCACAAGGAACTTAAATTTTTTGAAATTGGAAAAAACCTCTGACTTTTGTTTCATGAAATAAACCCAGGTTTTCCGACTAAAATCGTCGAAAAATATGAGGAAATAATTATTTCCACCATAAGAACTTGACTTTAACGGTCCACAAACATCTGTGTGAACCAACTCTAGTGGTTTTGTGGCTCTCGTTATAATGTTTCCTTAGGAAAACTTTTCCTAAATTGTTTTCCAAGTAAACATTCTTCACACAACTGATCCAGGTGGTCTATTCTTTGCAAACCTTTAACCATCTTTTGTTTCGAAAGTAACTTTAATCCTCCAAAATTGAGGTGTCCATAACTAAGATGCCAAAGCCATGACGGGTCTTTCACACAGACTGTTAGACATCTCGCAATGTCATTTTGAATATTCAAGTAGAACATCCTATTTCCCGTCATCTGCACTTTGGCAATCAATCTTCCTTCTCAATCTCTTATGAAAAGTTTACGATCCTCCATGTTCATCCTATAACCCTTTTAAAAAGTTGTCCCAAACTTAATATATTCCTTTTTACGTTAGGGACGTAATAAACATCTGAAATAAACTCATGATTTCCATTTCTCAACTTAATTAAAATTTTTCCAAGACCACTCACCGGAGTTTTTTCTCCATTCTCGTACGTCATGTTTCCGGAAACTGATTCATCAAGCTCCACGAACTTCTCATTCGTGCCGTACATATGGTTGCTTGCTCCCGTATCAAGCACCCACGTACAATTTTCATCGTAGTCATCTTCTTTGCATGCCACTAACAAGGTCTGGTCTTCTTGATTTTCTTTACTAACATAATTAGTTTCTTCTTCGACGTCATTCGTAGGAAACCGACATTCTCGAGCATAATGACCAAGTTTATGAAAATTATAGCATTCAACTTGAGATTTTTCATACCTCGACCTATTATCGTTGCGCCATGAATTATCTCCTCTTCCACGACCACTTATGGAGCTTTACCACTGGCCCCTCCGATTATCGTCATTCTCCTTGCCTCTTCCTCTTCCTATTCATTTGTAGTAGTCGTGTCTTCTTCCTCTAGCAGTACTACTAGAGCTTTATCCTTTGTTTTTGAAGGTGAGTTTTGCTTGTAGAACTTGTTCTACCGCTTGTTCTTTACTTCTCTTTCTCATTCTTTCTTCATGGGCTTGTAACGATCCCATGAGCTCGTCCACGATCATGGATTCGACGTCTTTGGGCTCCTCAATTGAGACGACGATATAGTCAAATTTTGGAACAAGTGACCGCAGTATTTTTTCAATCACACGACTATCACCCATGACCTTTCAATTTCTTCTTAATTGATTAACAATGACTAAAACTCTTGAAAAATAATCCTATATTAATTCGGACTCTTTCATGGAGAGAGATTCAAACTCACCTGTTAGAGCATAGCTCGGTTGAACCCACCAAGCGTTGGTATGTCAAGTTTGGTTGTCATATTTTAGTGAGCCAAAACTCATTTTAAGAGTCGCTTGATTATGTACTAGAGTCAACTTCGTATAGGTTGCTTGAAAGTATTAGGATATGAGACATTACAAGTATTGCGAAGACTTGACGAAGTGAAGAAGTAAGGAGCTACAACGACAACATCATTCTTCCACTTGAGGTTAGTGATATTTGACTTGAATTATTTCATTCCCTAACGTATCTTTCAAGTCTTGCATATTGAAAACAAAACTGCGAAGCATGAATGATTATACTCTAGTTAGACATAGTATTAAGGAATTAATACAATACGAGGTTTATTGCTTAACCATTAAACTTTGTATATAAGACATCGACATAATCGTATGAATTCTATTGTGATTATGTATGGGTATGAGGTGAAGATTTCATCCTATGAAACAATTTTTTACATTCGTTTAAAGGAAGTAAATTGATGAACTTGTTTTGTGAATCGAAAGGTGAATCGCCAGGCTTATTGGTATTGTTATTCATTGCATATCTTTTGAACTACCAATATGTGTGATTAGTATAACCGCTCATGAATTGTTTATGTTCTTGGTAAAACTATTCACAAGGCCTGACTTTTGTATTGGTATGACTTTTATAAGTGAAACCGACCTTAAGTAATCACCTGAGATGGTATGATCGATTTTGTGTTATTGGTATGACCGACTCTGGGTAAAGGGGAACCGATCCTAGTAAGAGGTGCAACCTATCACAAAGAGGAATCAATCCTTGTATGAGGTGCAACAAGTTTTTAGCAGAAAGGGTAACCGATCCTATGGACATGTGCAGCAAGTACAAGTTAGATACCATATATATGTGGGGAACCGATCCTAGTACCTAGTCAACCGAATTTTTGGAAAGCTAGTGTGACTATGCACAATAATCACATGGAGGTAGAACCGAAACTTATTTTGGTTGAACTGTTAAACCCATGATTGGTGATTGGGTGTTCTTGATAAATCACGTAGTTCTTGAAAGTCAGATGAACCAAATCTAAACTTGTTTGGAAGTGTAGCAAATCGGTTTCAAGATTGTAAATATGAAAGAGGACTTACAAAGTAAGGATGTCGACATACTTTGAACATGTGCACTAACTCTAATCTTTAATTGTTCAGAGTTATTCCTTAATAGCTAAAGGAAGAAAATCCCGGATCGAATAAAATAAATTGAGAATCTTTTATTTAAGGTTTTTAATTTTATTTTTGGAAAATGAAAATTAGTAATGTGCATTTTCTAGTTGGAGATTTTCTAAGATATTTTCGGTCATTATTTGGACAAAGCATTTCCAGGAATTATGAAAACCGAATCTGGAATATATTGCATATCTTGAGAATATTTTCGGTTTTGGAAATTCCTTGGTGTCTAAACTTCCTTGGTCTATAAATATGAAATTTTTCATTTCGAGCAAACTAATCCTTGTACAGCAAAAACTATCTCATTTGTGCTGCTACTGGTGAAGCCGCTTATTCGGAGAGGAGAGTAACCTAATTAGGCGAAATCTCTTACGGCCGCTCAGTTTAAAGACTTCTTTGGGATTGAGAAGCTCTATTAGTACCGTTGGTGGGAAACTAGATAATTGTGGTTTATCTTTTGTTTTCAATTGATTTGATTAACTAACCGTGGTTGAACTTTGATTGCACCTAGTTTGTTTATGCTTGAGAATCTTCTCTTCTGATATAAGATTCACTCAAACTAGATCGAAGTTTCGACGGGTATCTTTAGACTGGTTGTAGATCTAAAGACATCTTGTGATAATCCATTGTTAACAGACTCCGTTCTATGCGTGATTGATCACAAGAGATTCAAGTTGTTGTGTGCATGTGTTTATTGAAGATCTAAGAAGATTTGAAGACAAAAAAGATATTGAAGATTTTAGATTTGGGCTTCATGATCTTTGGTGTGCACAATACTTTTTTCTGTATAAGAGGATCCAACTACAATTCTTTGTGATTAAAAGTATTGATTCCAAAATCTTAAAAATTACTTCGGTAGTTGATAATAAGATAGATCTAAGAACCTGACAAAGGAGTTTATTGAGATAAACAGAAGGGCCTTTGTCGAACTCACATCACTTGGTTGAAAAGAGTTGATACCAAACAGATTTGTTGTTCCTTTATTGTTTGGAATACGAACCAAATGAATTGTTCCAAATACGTGACTTATTACAGGTCGGAGGCGTAGGAATACAGACGGAACTAGGTGAACTATAGGTGTTAGAGCATGGGTCGGTTGAACCACCAAGCGTTGGTATGTCAAGTTTGGTTGTCATATTTTAGTGAATCAAAACTCATGTTAAGAGTCGCTTGATTATATACTAGAGTTAAACTTCGTATAGGTTATCTTGAAAGTATTAGGATATGAACATTATAAGTATTGTGAAGACTTGAAGATGTGAAGAAGCAAGGAGCTAAAACGACAACAATCATCCTTCCACTTGAGGTTAGTGATATTTGACTTGAACTGTTTCATTCCCTAACGTATATTTCAAGTCGTGCATAATGAAAACATAATTGCGAGGCATATTTGAACTCTAGATAGACATAGTATTAAGGAATACAATACGAGGTTTATTGCTTAACCATTAAACTTTGTAGATAAGACATCGCCATAATTATTTGAATGCTATTGTGATTATGTATGGGTATGAGGTGAGGATTTCATCCTAGGGAACAATGTTTACATATGTTCTAAGGAAGTAAGTTCATAAACTTGTTTGTGAACCAAAAAGGAAATTGCCATGTGTTATTGGTTTTGTTATTCATTGCATATCTTATGAACAACCAATATGTGTGATAGAGTATAACCGCTGACAACTTGTTGTGTTCTTGGTAAAACTTTTCAAAAAGGCCTGACTTATGTATTGGTATAACTTTCATTAGTAAAACCGATCTTAAGTAATCACTTGTAGTATGATCGGATTTTGTATGTATGACCTTGTAAGGGAAAGGGAACCGATCCTTGTAAGGTAAAGGGAACCGATCCTAGTAAGGGGTGCAGTACATCAAAGGGAACCGATCCTTATATGGGGTGCAGCAAGGTTTATAGCAGAAAGGGGAACCGATCCTATGGACATGTGCAACATATATAAGTTAGATACCATATATATGTGAGGAACCGATCCTAGTACCTAGTCAACCGAACTGTTGGGAAGCTAGTGTGACTATGCACAATACTCTCATGGAGGTAGAACAGAAACTTGTTTTGGTAGAACCGTAAACCCATGATTGTGATTGAATGTTGGTTTGATCAATCACATAGTTCTTGAAAGTAAGATGAACCAATTATAAACTTGTTTGGAAGTGTGGCAAATCGGTTTCAAGGTTGTAAGTGTGAAATAGAACTTACCAAGTTAAGATGTCGAAAAACTTTGAACATGTGTTGTGAATGTTTATTTCTATAATTGTTCAAAGATATTCCTTAACGGCTAAGGGAAGAGAATCCCAGGATCGAAACATAAGTAAGTTTAGAATCTGTTAATTAAGGTTATTAATTTCATCTTGTAGGGAAATTACAGAATTAGTAATGTGCATTTACTAATTAGATTTTCCGAGAGATTTCGATCGTTATTTTTGGACAGAGCATTTCCAGGAATTATGAAAATAGAATCTGTGCTTTTATGAATATCTTGAGAATATTTTTGGTTTTGGAAATTCCTTGGTGTCCAAACTTCCTTGTCTATAAATACACGAAGTTTGCCTTTCTAGCAAACTAATCCTTCGTAACAACAGATTTACTCTTTTGTTGTTGTTACTGGTGTAGCCGCCTATTCGGAGAGGAGAGTAACCTAATTATGCGAAATCTCTTATGGCCGCTCAGTTTAAAGTCTTCTTTGGGATTGAGAAGCTCTAGTGCGGCCCGTTGGTGGGAAACTAGATAATTATGGTTTATCTTTTTTTTCGATTGATTTGATTGACTAACGGTGGTTGAAATCTGATTCCACCTAGTTTGTTTATTCTTGAGAATCTTCTCTTATGATATAAGATTCACTCAAACTAGTTCAGAGTTTCGACAGGGATCTTTAGACTGTTGTTAGTTCTAAAGACGATCTTATGATAATCCATTGTTAACAGACTCCGTTATGTGCGTGATTGATCACAAGAGATTCAACTGATTGTGTGCAGGTTTTTATTGAAGATTTAAGAAGATTTGAGACAAAGAAGATATTGAAGATCTGACTTGGGTTTTATAATCTTTGGTGTGCACAATACTTGTTTTGGAAAAAGAGGATCCAATTAATAATCGATTTATCCTTATGGTAGATTGGATTAATTAATTGAGTAGATCGGCATCAATACGTTTCCTTGTGATTAAAGGTATTGATTGGCTTAATCTTAAACAATTACCTTTGGGTGATTGAACATAAGATAGATCTAAGGACCCGACGAAGGAGTTTATGTTAAGATAAACAGAAGAGACTTTGTCCGACTCATATCACTTGGTTGAATAGAGTTGATACCAAACAGATTTGTTGTTCCTTTACTGTTTGGAATACGAACCAAAGAAATTGTTCCAAGTACGTGACTTATTCACATGTCGGAGGCGTGGGAATACAGACGGAACTAAATGAACTATAGGGTTAGTTAATATACGAAGTTAGGTGTAATTTTGTGTAGCGGCTTAATCCTGAGAGTATTCAATTCTGGACAAGGTCCCGAGGTTTTTCTACATTTGCGGATTCCTCGTTAACAAAATCTTGTTGTGTCATTTACTTTTATTTTCCGCATTATAATTGTTTTATTATAATTAAAGTAAATCACACAAACGCTAATTCATATTTACTTGATCAGCAATCCTATTGTGTTTGGTTAAGTCCGAACCCTTTGTATCAAGTAAACATACTTCGTTGGTGTATTGTCTCGATCTCGTATCCATAGACGATCACACGAAGTGTGAACCGATTAGTTGTATTGTCTCGACTCAGTCCATAAACAATTACTTTCGGAGAAAGGACTTATAGGTAGAAAAAGTTTTAGCTTGAGGTATATTTGGGTACCCTCGCCTTTTCAATTGGTATCAGAGCTGGCAAACACGAAAATATCTAAAAATCTGTGTTTGATGCGATCCAACCTATAAGACATGAGTCAAAGTAGAGTTAACCGAGAGCAAAAACTAAAGAAAGACTCAGTTAACGTATCTCAAGACGTTGGAAGTTTTGATTTTAAGAAATGTTTAAAAGGGGCTTATTCATCAAGTTCTACTTGCTCTTCTGAGAATAAGTCTGAAGGTTCTCTAGAGGAGATTAAGTTAAGCCCTGTATCCGCAATCAAAGATTCAGATTCTAAAAAATCTCTTTAGGATGACGAGAATTTTTTTAGTTTTATGCTTGAGATTTCTGCTGAAAGATCAAGTGTAAAAACATCTGAACTAAAGGAATTAAGTAAACAATTTCTTATTTGTTTTAATGATCTTCTTTCAAAGATTTGAAAAGAGAACGAGATTTAACTTTAAAGTTTGAAAATCTCGATGAAAAGCATAACTTTGCTGAAAGAAAATTACTCACAACAATTACGAGTTTTAAAGATAAAGTAAGTGTTGGTTTCTCTCTTTTTAAAGAGAAAGAAGGAGAATGTCTCTCACGAGAAAAACGCCTTGAGGCTGATCTAGACGGTGCTCTTGATAAAATCAAGACGTTGGAAGAAGAAAATTTGGAACTAAAAAAATCCAATGAAAGCTCAAACAAGTTAACCTCAATGTTAGAAGCAAGTAGAAATCATCGTGATACACGAGGATTGGGCTTTAAGGGAATAGTTGCTTCAAATATTAGCAAAGAGGTAAAATTTGTTAAAGCTACAAATTCTTCTCAATCAGAGGCTTCCACTAATGACAAAGATACTCATATTTCTTGTAAAGAAGAGAAGTCTGTCAAGAAGGCAACAACGTTGAGCAAGGATAAGAAGAAGAAGAAAGCTCGTCAAGCTCCAATACAAGAGGATCCCCAAAAAGGTAACATTAAAACTCATACTTCGTATATTTATACTAAGAATTGTTATTATTGTGGTAATAAAGGACACTTGCAATGGGGATGCAAGGTTCGTAAGATGCAAGATGCTCTTTCTTTTGTATCAAATGAATTGGCTAAGTTTGCTCCTCATAAGAACTCAGATCGTTATTGTCCTAAGTTTAGGCAAAAGAATTATTATAATGATAGTTCAAATTTTGCATATCACTCCCTCACCGTGACGGACCGGAAAATTACGCCTTTGGCGCGTTGCCCCGCAGGCAGTAATCTCCCCGGTGCGCCATGATGAAGCTACGATCCGGGCCTTTAAATCTAGGAAAATGCTCGTTCAATTGCCCTTGCAAGCATGCTCGTGGAGCATGATGCATCTAATTTAGTTTCCACACCATTCCTACTTACCCTTGTTCCGCAAAGGGTTTATTAAGGAAAGCAAAAACTTGCTTAATATGGAGAAAACGGCCTTTTGAGGCTCTAATCGATGGAATTTGGCTAAATTGTGGTGACCATGTGGATCTACAGATCGACATGTCTTGATCTTTGGGCCGTTTCCCATCAAAATGGACTCCTCTTGAGCTAAATTACGACATTCGGGTTTTTCGCCTCCTGATAGGCTATAGCTTGCTCTTTGTAGCTTGATAGGAAGTATGAGCATCCACTTGATGGCATGCAACTAAGCCTCATCAAGTATGGCCACAATCATCTCTGGCGTCGAGCTACCGAGATTAGATGATATGAGGGGCCAGAATGTCGCAATCATCTCTGATTAGATGATATGAGCGACAAAGTGCTGGACCGGCAATGCTGCAACTCATTGCGGCTGCCTACGTACCCTTCCCTACTCTAAAGGGATCAAGCACAGACCGTAGTTCATCCATGAAGGGACAGAAACTTAAGCCAACTCGTTTGCATGGGTGTGTCCAAGCAATAATGGAAATGGCCTAGTCCGTATAGGCCGTTCCGTCGAAATGCATCCAAGTGATGCATGTTTGGTCCGCAATATGGCATAACGATGCCTAAGCATCAAATGCCCTCTTCGCGAGGCTACGCAACTATAAATGAGCCTTAGGCACCATTTATACTCTTCCGGCTAAGCTATGAAGCTTACTTGGTGCATAGTCCGCATATGCACCATCAACCAACTACCCCTCCCTATATATGTTAATTTGACATTTTTAGAACTCAATTTGGGGGACCAAAAATATTTCATCAACTCCCCGTTTACTATTCATGGCCGTTGCCATGTATTTTCCCGATGTCCGGCCATGTTGGCCGTACTCTGCCAACCCAATGTCCGGCCATGTTGGCCGTCCTCTGCCAACCCGATGTCCGGCCCTATTGGCCATCCTCTTCCAACCCGATGTCCGGCCATGTTGGCCGTACTCTTCCAACTGAGATGTCGGCCATGTTGGCCGTAACCTCTTCCAAGGTCATCTACCCATCTGACCTAATGCATCATTTGATGCAAGATTGGCTCTTGGCCAATGTAGCTTCCAACCAATGCCATATTGGCCTTAGCCAATATGCATATGCGATGTGCCTTACTTGACACCATATATGGCCTAGGGCCAAATGCATCTCACCATGCAAAGGAAGCTTTGGATGAAGCTTCATCACAAGCAAATGGCGCATCTTTTAGCATGCGCCATGATAAAAACACGGGGTGTTACATTATCACACCCTTCAAAGAATTTCGTCCCCGAAATTCAAAACCAAAGCTATTGTGGACAATCTCTTCGAGTTGGATTTCCTGAGCAAAAGTCCCATACCAGAAGCTCAGAAATCACGGGTTTCTTCAAATTGTCATGAACAACAATTTAGACCTTTTGAGCACATGTCCCATACCACCTGCCCAGAATCCAAAAAGTGCCCACAACAAAACCAAGAATCGCAATTGGCCAGTGCCAAGAGGATATCTCGACAAGGTATCCTAGATAGCATCCCATACTACCACCCAGGAATCCCTAAGGTTCACAAGTTGAAAGATGTCATCGAAATGACAAGGCAAAACTCAACGCAACACTGTGAGGACCAATCTCTAATGCCAGTGCAGTTGGATGCAAGCCACCGTCCCTGACGGATTTATCGGGTTGCCACTCGTAAGTGGGATGCTAGCCGGGCCTGACAACGCACACCCTTGGCCAGTGCCAACGTGTGGGGATGATCAGTCCCATTGTCTACCCACCGTCCCAGACGGTCTTCCGGATGCTCGTAAGCGGGGTGCCACAGAGGCCTGGCAAACTCACAGTACTTATACAAGCTCAACTCGATTTGCAAAGTAACTGGCCCAGCAGTTACAAACTCTTTCCCGCGCAGAAGTTGGCCTACTCTCCAACTTTAAGTTTCCATCAAGGAAAATACTCGCCAATGAGTCCACTCCGCACAAGTCCCTAGAGTTTTCTCGGAACTTGCTCGATACCATCTCGTGACGGACGGAAAATTACGCCTTTGGCGCGTTGCCCCGCAGGCTGTAATCTCCCCGGTGCGCCATGATGAAGCTACGATCCGGGCCTTTAAATCTAGGAAAATGCACGTTCAATTGCCCTTGCAAGCATGCTCGTGGAGCATGATGCATCTAATTTAGTTTCCACACCATTCCTACTTACCCTTGTTCCGCAAAGGGTTTATTAAGGAAAGCAAAAACTTGCTTAATACGGAGAAAACGGCCTTTTGAGGCTCTAATCGATGGAATTTGGCTAAATTGTGGTGACCATGTGGATCTATAGATCAACATGTCTTGATCTTTGGGCCGTTTCCCATCAAAATGGACTCCTCTTGAGCTAAATTACGACATTCGGGTTTTTCGCCTCCAGATAGGCTATAGCTTGCTCTTTGTAGCTTGATAGGAAGTATGAGCATCCACTTGATGGCATGCAACTAAGCCTCATCAAGTATGGCCACAATCATCTCTGGCGTCGAGCTACCGAGATTAGATGATATGAGGGGCCAGAATGTCGCAATCATCTCTGATTAGATGATATGAGCGACAAAGTCCGGACCGGCAATGCCGCAACTCATTGCGGCTGCCTACGTACCCTTCCCTACTCTAAAGGGATCAAGCACAGACCGTAGTTCATCACGAAGGGACAGAAACTAATCCAACTCGTTTGCATGGGTGTGTCCAAGCAATAATGGAAATGGCCTAGTCCGTATAGGTCATTCCGTCGAAATGCATCCAAGTGATGCATGTTTGGTCCGCAATATGGCATAATGATGCCTAAGCATCAAATGCCCTCTTCGCGAGGCTACGCAACTATAAATGAGCCTTAGGCATCATTTATACTCTTCCGGCTAAGCTATGAAGCTTACTTGGTGCATAGTCCGCATATGCACCATCAACCAACTACCCCTCCCTATATATGTTAATTTGACATTTTTAGAACTCAATTTGGGGGACCAAAAATATTTCATCAACTCCCCGTTTACTATTCATGGCCGTTGCCATATATTTTTCCCGCCATGTTCCGGCCATGTTGGCCATGTTGGCTCGTAACCAACCATGTTGGCCGTCCTCGCAACCCGATGTCCGGCCATGTTGGGCGTCCTCTCGCTAACCCGATGTCCGGCCATGTTGGCCATCCTCTTCCAACCCGATGTCCGGCCATGTTGGCCGTCCCACTCTTCCAACCGATATCCGGCCATGTTGGCCGTCCACTTCCAAGGTCATCTACCCAATCGACCTAATGCATCATTTGATGCAAGATTGGCTCTTGGCCAATGTAGCTTCCAACCAATGCCATATTGGCCTTAGCCAATATGCATATGCGATGTGCCTTACTTGGCACCATATATGGCCTAGGGCCAAATGCATCTCACCATGCAAAGGAAGCTTTGGATGAAGCTTCATCACAAGCAAATGGCGCATCTTTTAGCATGCGCCATGATAAAAACACGGGTGTTACATTATCACACCCTTCAAAGAATTTCGTCCCCGAAATTCAAAACCAAAGCTATTGTGGACAATCTCTTCGAGTTGGGTTTCCTGAGCAAAAGTCCCATACCAGAAGCTCAGAAATCACGGGTTTCTTCAAGTTGTCATGAACAACAATTTAGACCTTCTGAGCACATGTCCCATACCTCCCGCCCAGAATCCAAAAAGTGCCCACAACAAAACAAGAATCGCAATTGGCCAGTGCCAAGAGGATATCTCGACAAGGTATCCTAGATAGCATCCCATACTACCACCCAGGAATCCCTAAGGTTCACAAGTTGAAAGATGTCATCGAAATGACAAGGCAAAACTCAACGCAACACTGTGAGGACCAATCTCTAATGCCAAGGTGCGCTTGGATGCAAGCCACCGTCCCTGACGGATTTACCGGGTTGCCACTCGTAAGTGGGATGCTAGCCGGGCCTGACAACGCACACCCTTGGCCAGTGCCAACGTGTGGGGATGATCAGTCCCATTGTCTACCCACCGTCCCAGACGGTCTTCCGGATGCTCGTAAGCGGGGTGCCACAGAGGCCTGGCAAACTCACAGTACTTATACAAGCTCAACTCGATTTGCAAAGTAACTGACTCATCAGTTACAAACTCTTTCCCGCGCAGAAGTTGGCCTACTCTCCAACTTTAAGTTTCCATCAAGGAAAATACTCGCCAATGAGTCCACTCCGCACAAGTCCCTAGAGTTTTCTCGGAACTTGCTCTGATACCATCGCATGACGGACCGGAAAATTACGCCTTTGGCGCGTTGCCCCGCAGGCAGTAATCTCCCCGATGCGCCATGATGAAGCTACGATCCGGGCCTTTAAATCTAGGAAAATGCACGTTCAATTGCCCTTGCAAGCATGCTCGTGGAGCATGATGCATCTAATTTAGCTTCCACACCATTCCAACTTACCCTTGTTCCGCAAAGGGTTTATTAAGGAAAGCAAAAACTTGCTTAATACGGCGAAAACGGCCTTTTGAGGCTCTAAACGATGGAATTTGGCTAAATTGTGGTGACCATGTGGATCAACAGATCAACATGTCTTGATCTTTGGGCCGTTTCCCATCAAAATGGACTCCTCTTGAGCTAAATTACGACATTCGGGTTTTTCGCCTCCTGATAGGCTATAGCTTGCTCTTTGTAGCTTGATAGGAAGTATGAGCATCCACTTGATGGCATGCAACTAAGCCTCATCAAGTATGGCCACAATCATCTCTGGCGTCGAGCTACCGAGATTAGATGATATGAGGGGCCAGAATGTCGCAATCATCTCCGATTAGATGATATGAGCGACAAAGTGCTGGACCGGCAATGCTGCAACTCATTGCGGCTGCCTACGTACCCTTCCCTACTCTAAAGGGATCAAGCACATGACCGTAGTTCATCCATGAAGGGACAAGAACTTAATTCCAACTCGTTTGCATGGGTGTGTCCAAGCAATAATGGAAATGGCCTAGTCCGTATAGGCCATTCCGTCGAAATGCATCCAAGTGATGCATGTTTGGTCCGCAATATGGCATAATGATGCCTAAGCATCAAATGCCCTCTTCGCGAGGTTACGCAACTATAAATGAGCCTTAGGCATCATTTATACTCTTCCGGCTAAGCTATGAAGCTTACTTGGTGCATAGTCCGCATATGCACCATCAACCAACTACCCCTCCCTATATATGTTAATTTGACATTTTTAGAACTCAATTTGGGGGACCAAAAATATTTCATCAACTCCCGTTTACTATTCATGGCCGTTGCCATGTATTTTCCCGATGTCCGGCCATGTTGGCCGTACTCGCCAACCCAATGTCCGGCCATGTTGTCCGGCCATGTTGGCCGTCCATGTTCTCGCAACCCGATGTCCGGCCATGTTGGCCATCCTCTTCCAACCAGATGTCCGGCCATGTTGGCCGTCCTCTGCCAACCCGATGTCCGGCCATGTTGGCCGTCCACTTCCAAGGTCATCTACCCAACTGACCTAATGCATCATTTGATGCAAGATTGGCTCTTGGCCAATGTAGCTTCCAACCAATGCCATATTGGCCTTAGCCAATATGCATATGCGATGTGCCTTACTTGGCACCATATATGGCCTAGGGCCAAATGCATCTCACCATGCAAAGGAAGCTTTGGATGAAGCTTCATCACAAGCAAATGGCGCATCTTTTAGCATGCGCCATGCTAAAAACACGGGGTGTTACATTATCACACCCTTCAAAGAATTTCGTCCCCGAAATTCAAAACCAAAGCTATTGTGGACAATCTCTTCGAGTTGGGTTTCCTGAGCAAAAGTCCCATACCAGAAGCTCAGAAATCACGGGTTTCTTCAAGTTGTCATGAACAACAATTTAGACCTTCTGAGCACATGTCCCATACCACCTGCCCAGGAATCCAAAAAGTGCCCACAACAAAACAAGAATCGCAATTGGCCAGTGCCAAGAGGATATCTCGACAAGGTATCCTAGATAGCATCCCATACTACCACCTAGGAATCCCTAAGGTTCACAAGTTGAAAGATGTCATCGAAATGACAAGGCAAAACTCAACGCAACACTGTGAGGACCAATCTCTAATGCCAGTGCGGTTGGATGCAAGCCACCGTCCCCGACGGATTTACGGGTTGCCACTCGTAAGTGGGATGCTAGCCGGGCCTGACAACGCACACCCTTGGCCAGTGCCAACGTGTGGGGATGATCAGTCCCATTGTCTACCCACCGTCCCAGACGGTCTTCCGGATGCTCGTAAGCGGGGTGCCACAGAGGCCTGGCAAACTCACAGTACTTATACAAGCTCAACTCGATTTGCAAAGTAACTGGCCCAGCAGTTACAAACTCTTTCCCGCGCAGAAGTTGGCCTACTCTCCAACTTTAAGTTTCCATCAAGGAAAATACTCGCCAATGAGTCCACTCCGCACAAGTCCCTAGAGTTTTCTCGGAACTTGCTCTGATACCATCTGTGACGGACCGGAAAATTACGCCTTTGGCGCGTTGCCTCGCAGGCAGTAATCTCCCCGATGCGCCATGATGAAGCTACGATCCGGGCCTTTAAATCTAGGAAAATGCACGTTCAATTGCCCTTGCAAGCATGCTCGTGGAGCATGATGCATCTAATTTAGCTTCCACACCATTCCAACTTACCCTTGTTCCTCAAAGGGTTTATTAAGGAAAGCAAAACTTGCTTAATACGGCGAAAACGGCCTTTTGAGGCTCTAAACGATGGAATTTGGCTAAATTGTGGTGACCATGTGGATCTATCTACATATCAACATGTCTTGATCTTTGGGCCGTTTCCCATCAAAATGGACTCCTCTTGAGCTAAATTACGACATTCGGGTTTTTCGCCTCCTGATAGGCTATAGCTTGCTCTTTGTAGCTTGATAGGAAGTATGAGCATCCACTTGATGGCATGCAACTAAGCCTCATCAAGTATGGCCACAATCATCTCTGGCGTCGAGCTACCGAGATTAGATGATATGAGGGGCCAGAATGTCGCAATCATCTCCGATTAGATGATATGAGCGACAAAGTGCTGGACCGGCAATGCTGCAACTCATTGCGGCTGCCTACGTACCCTTCCCTACTCTAAAGGGATCAAGCACGCACCGTAGTTCATCCATGAAGGGACAAGAAACTTATTCCAACTCGTTTGCATGGCCGTGTCCAAGCAATAATGGAAATGGCCTAGTCCGTATAGGCCATTCCGTCGGAATGCATCCAAGTGATGCATGTTTGGTCCGCAATATGGCATAATGATGCCTAAGCATCAAATGCCCTCTTCGCGAGGCTACGCAACTATAAATGAGCCTTAGGCATCATTTATACTCTTCCGGCTAAGCTATGAAGCTTACTTGGTGCATAGTCCGCATATGCACCATCAACCAACTACCCCTCCCTATATATGTTAATTTGACATTTTTAGAACTCAATTTGGGGGACCAAAAATATTTCATCAACTCCCCGTTTACTATTCATGGCCGTTGCCATATATTTTCCCGATATCCGGCCATGTTGGCCGTACTCTGCCAACCCAATGTCCGGCCATGTTGGCCGTCCTCTGCCAACCCGATGTCCGGCCATGTTGGCCGTCCTCTTCCAACCCGATGTCCGGCCATGTTGGCCGTCCTTCTTCCAACCCATGATGTCAGGCCATGTTGGTCGATATCCGGCCATGTTGGCCGTCCACTTCCAAGGTCATCTACCCAACTGACCTAATACATCATTTGATGCAAGATTGGCTCTTGGCCAATGTAGCTTCCAACCAATGCCATATTGGCCTTAGCCAATATGCATATGCGATGTGCCTTACTTGGCACCATATATGGCCTAGGCCAAATGCATCTCACCATGCAAAGGAAGCTTTGGATGAAGCTTCATCACAAGCAAATGGCGCATCTTTTAGCATGCGCCATGCTAAAAACACGGGGTGTTACATTATCACACCCTTCAAAGAATTTCTTCCCCGAAATTCAAAACCAAAGCTATTGTGGACAATCTCTTCGAGTTGGTTTCCGAGCAAAAGTCCCATACCGAAGCTCGAAATCACGGGTTTCTTCAAGTTGTCATGAACAACAATTTAGACCTTTTGAGCACATGTCCCATACCACCCCGCCCAGAATCCAAAAAGTGCCCACAACAAAACAAGAATCGCATTGGCCAAAGTGCCAAGAGGATATCTCGACAAGGTATCCTAGATAGCATCCCATACTACCACCTAGAATCCCTAAGGTTCACAAGTTGAAAGATGTCATCGAAATGACAAGGCAAAACTCAACGCAACACCGTGAGGACCAATCTCTAATGCCGGTGCGGTTGGATGCAAGCCACCATCCCCGACGGATTTACCGGGTTGCCACTCGTAAGTGGGATGCTAGCCGGGCCTGACAACGCACACCCTTGGCCAGTGCCAACTTGTGGGGATGATCAGTCCCATTGTCTACCCACCGTCCTAGACGGTCTTCCGGATGCTCGTAAGCGGGGTGCCACAGAGGCCTGGCAAACTCACAAGACTTATACAAGCTCAACTCGATTTGCAAAGTAACTCGACTCATCGATTACAAACTCTTTTCCCGCGCGAAGTTGGCCTACTCTCCAACTTTAAGTTTCCATCAAGGAAAATACTCGCCAATGAGTCCACTCCGCACAAGTCCCTAGAGTTTTCTCGGAACTTGCTCGATACCATCGTGACGGATCAGGAAAATTACGCCTTTGGCGCGTTGCCCCGCAGCGTAATCTCCCGATGCGCCATGATGAAGCTACGATCGGGCCTTTAAATCTAGGAAAATGCACGTTCAATTGCCCTTGCAAGCATGCTCGTGGAGCATGATGCATCTAATTTAGCTTCCACACCATTCCAACTTACCCTTGTTCCGCAAAGGGTTTATTAAGGAAAGCAAAAACTTGCTTAATACGAGAAAACGGCCTTTTGAGGCTCTAAACGATGGAATTTGGCTAAATTGTGGTGACCATGTGGATCTATCTACAGATCAACATGTCTTGATCTTTGGGCCGTTTCCCATCAAAATGGACTCCTCTTGAGCTAAATTACGACATTCGGGTTTTTCGCCTCCCGATAGGCTATAGCTTGCTCTTTGTAGCTTGATAGGAAGTATGAGCATCCACTTGCTGGCATGCAACTAAGCCTCATCAAGTATGGCCACAATCATCTCTCGGCGTCGAGCTACCGAGCTGAGGGGCGAGAATGTCGCAATCATCTCGATTAGATGATATGAGGGGGCAGAATGTCGCAATCATCTCCGATTAGATGATATGAGCGACAAAGTGCTTTGGACCGGCAATGCTTTGCAACTCATTGCGGCTGCCTACGCACCCTTCCCTACTCTAAAGGGATCAAGCACGGACCGTAGTTCATCCATGAAGGGACAAGCAAACTTATTCCAACTCGTTTGTTGGCCGTGGCCAAGCAATAATGGAAATGGCCTAGTCCGTATAGGCCATTCCGTCGAAATGCATCCAAGTGATGCATGTTTGGTCCATAATATGGCATAATGATGCCTAAGCATCAAATGCCCTCTTCGCGAGGCTACGCAACTATAAATGAGCCTTAGGCATCATTTATACTCTTAAACTAAGCTATGAAGCTTACTTGGTGCATAGTCCGCATATGCACCATCAACCAACTACCCCTCCCTATATATGTTAATTTGACATTTTTAGAACTCAATTTGGGGGACCAAAAATATTTCATCAACTCCCTTTTACTATTCATACATATATTTTATTCATGGCCGATTGCCATGTATTTTCCCGATGTCCGGCCATGTTGGCCGTCCTCGCCAACCCGATGTCCGGCCATGTTGGCCCCCTGCCAACTCGCCAACCGGCCATGTTGGCTGTCCTCTCGCTAACCCGATTGGCCATGTTCCTCTTCCAACCCGATGTCCGGCCATGTTGGCCGTACTCTTCCAACCAGATGTCCGGCCATGTTGGCCGTCCACTTCCAAGGTCATCTACCCAACTGACCTAATGCATCATTTGATGCAAGATTGGCTCTTGGCCAATGTAGCTTCCAACCAATGCCATATTGGCCTTAGCCAATATGCATATGCGATGTGCCTTACTTGGCACCATATATGGCCCAGGTCCAAATGCATCTCACCATGCAAAGGAAGCTTTGGATGAAGCTTCATCACAAGCAAATGGCGCATCTTTTAGCATGCGCCATGCTAAAAACACGGGGTGTTACATTATCACACCCTTCAAAGAATTTCGTCCCCGAAATTCAAAACCAAAGCTATTGTGGACAATCTCTTCGAGTTGGGTTTCCTGAGCAAAAGTCCCATACCAGAAGCTCAGAAATCACGGGTTTCTTCAAGTTGTCATGAACAACAATTTAGACCTTTGAGCACATGTCCCATACCACCCGCCCGGGGGAATCCAAAAAGTGCCCACAACAAAACAAGAATCGCAATTGGCCAGTGCCAAGAGGATATCTCGACAAGGTATCCTAGATAGCATCCCATACTACCACCTAGGAATCCCTAAGGTTCACAAGTTGAAAGATGTCATCGAAATGACAAGGCAAAACTCAACGCAACACCGTGAGGACCAATCTCTAATGCCGGTGCGGTTGGATGCAAGCCACCGTCCCCGACGGTTTTACCGGTTGCCACTCGTAAGTGGGATGCTAGCCGGGCTCGACAACGCACACCCTTGGCCGTGCCAACGTGTGGGGATGATCGGTCCCATTGTCTACCCACCGTCCCAGCACGGTCTTCCGGATGCTCGTAAGCGGGGTGCCACGAGGCCCGGCAAACTCACAAGCATTTATACAAGCTCAACTCGATTTGCAAAGTAACCGGACTCATCAGTTACAAACTCTTTTCCCGCGCGAAGTTGGCCTACTCTCCAACTTTAAGTTTCCATCAAGGAAAATACTCGCCAATGAGTCCACTCCGCACAAGTCCCTAGAGTTTTCTCGGAACTTGCTCTGATACCATCTGTGACGGACCGGAAAATTACGCCTTTGGCGCGTTGCCCCGCAGGCAGTAATCTCCCCGATGCGCCATGATGAAGCTACGATCCGGGCCTTTAAATCTAGGCAAATGCACGTTCAATTGCCCTTGCAAGCATGCTCGTGGAGCATGATGCATCTAATTTAGCTTCCACACCATTCCAACTTACCCTTGTTCCGCAAAGGGTTTATTAAGGAAAGCAAAACTTGCTTAATACTGAGAAAACGGCCTTTTGAGGCTCTAAACGATGGAATTTGGCTAAATTGTGGTGACCATGTGGATCTATCTAGATCAACATGTCTTGATCTTTGGGCCGTTTCCCATCAAAATGGACTCCTCTTGAGCTAAATTACGACATTCGGGTTTTTCGCCTCCAGATAGGCTATAGCTTGCTCTTTGTAGCTTGATAGGAAGTATGAGCATCCACTTGCTGGCATGCAACTAAGCCTCATCAAGTATGGCCACAATCATCTCTGGCGTCGAGCTACCGAGCTTAGATGATATGAGGGGCCAGAATGTCGCAATCATCTCCGATTAGATGATATGAGCGACAAAGTGCTGGACCGGCAATGCTGCAACTCATTGCGGCTGCCTACGTACCCTTCCCTACTCTAAAGGGATCAAGCACAGACCGTAGTTCATCCACGAAGGGACAAGCAACTTATTCCAACTCGTTTTGGGTGTGGCCAAGCAATAATGGAAATGGCCTAGTCCGTATAGGCCATTCCGTCGGAATGCATCCAAGTGATGCATGTTTGGTCCGCAATATGGCATAATGATGCCTAAGCATCAAATGCCCTCTTCGCGAGGCTACGCAACTATAAATGAGCCTTAGGCATCATTTATACTCTTCCGGCTAAGCTATGAAGCTTACTTGGTGCATAGTCCGCATATGCACCATCAACCAACTACCCCTCCCTATATATGTTAATTTGACATTTTTAGAACTCAATTTGGGGGACCAAAAATATTTCATCAACTCCCCGTTTACTATTCATGGCCGTTGCCATGTATTTTCCCGATATCCGGCCATGTTGGCCGTCCACTGCCAACCCAATGTCCGGCCATGTTGGCTGTCCTCTGCCAACCCGATGTCCGGCCCTATTGGCCATCCTCTTCCAACCCGATGTCCGGCCATGTTGGCCGTACTCTTCCAACCAGATGTCCGGCCATGTTGGCCGTACTCTTCCAAGGTCATCTACCCAACTGACCTAATGCATCATTTGATGCAAGATTGGCTCTTGGCCAATGTAGCTTCCAACCAATGCCATATTGGCCTTAGCCAATATGCATATGCGATGTGCCTTACTTGGCACCATATATGGCCCAGGTCCAAATGCATCTCACCATGCAAAGGAAGCTTTGGATGAAGCTTCATCACAAGCAAATGGCGCATCTTTTAGCATGCGCCATGCTAAAAACACGGGGTGTTACATTATCACACCCTTCAAAGAATTTCGTCCCCGAAATTCAAAACCAAAGCTATTGTGGACAATCTCTTCGAGTTGGGTTTCCTGAGCAAAAGTCCCATACCAGAAGCTCAGAAATCACGGGTTTCTTCAAGTTGTCATGAACAACAATTTAGACCTTCTGAGCACATGTCCCATACCACCTGCCCAGGAATCCAAAAAGTGCCCACAACAAAACAAGAATCGCAATTGGCCAGTGCCAAGAGGATATCTCGACAAGGTATCCTAGATAGCATCCCATACTACCACCTAGGAATCCCTAAGGTTCACAAGTTGAAAGATGTCATCGAAATGACAAGGCAAAACTCAACGCAACACTGTGAGGACCAATCTCTAATGCCAGTGCAGTTGGATGCAAGCCACCGTCCCTGACGTATTTACACGGTTGCCACTCGTAAGTGGGATGCTAGCCGGCTCGACAACGCACACCCTTGGCCAGTGCCAACGTGTGGGGATGATCAGTCCCATTGTCTACCCACCGTCCCAGACGGTCTTCCGGATGCTCGTAAGCGGGGTGCCACAGAGGCCTGGCAAACTCACAGTACTTATACAAGCTCAACTCGATTTGCAAAGTAACTGACTCATCAGTTACAAACTCTTTCCCGCGCAGAAGTTGGCCTACTCTCCAACTTTAAGTTTCCATCAAGGAAAATACTCGCCAATGAGTCCACTCCGCACAAGTCCCTAGAGTTTTCTCGGAACTTGCTCTGATACCATCTGTGACGGACCGGAAAATTACGCCTTTGGCGCGTTGCCCCGCAGGCAGTAATCTCCCCGATGCGCCATGATGAAGCTACGATCCGGGCCTTTAAATCTAGGCAAATGCACGTTCAATTGCCCTTGCAAGCATGCTCGTGGAGCATGATGCATCTAATTTAGCTTCCACACCATTCCAACTTACCCTTGTTCCGCAAAGGGTTTATTAAGGAAAGCAAAAACTTGCTTAATACGGCGAAAACGGCCTTTTGAGGCTCTAAACGATGGAATTTGGCTAAATTGTGGTGACCATGTGGATCTATCTACAGATCAACATGTCTTGATCTTTGGGCCGTTTCCCATCAAAATGGACTCCTCTTGAGCTAAATTACGACATTCGGGTTTTTCGCCTCCAGATAGGCTATAGCTTGCTCTTTGTAGCTTGATAGGAAGTATGAGCATCCACTTGATGGCATGCAACTAAGCCTCATCAAGTATGGCCACAATCATCTCGCGTCGAGCTACCGAGCTTAGATGATATGAGGGGCTGAATGTCGCAATCATCTCCGAATTAGATGATATGAGCGAAAAAGTGCTGGACCGGCAATGCTGCAACTCATTGCGGCTGCCTACGTACCCTTCCCTACTCTAAAGGGATCAAGCACAGACCGTAGTTCATCATGAAGGGACAAGCAACTTATTCCAACTCGTTTGTTATGGCCGTGGCCAAGCAATAATGGAAATGGCCTAGTCCGTATAGGTCGTTCCGTCGAAATGCATCCAAGTGATGCATGTTTGGTCCGCAATATGGCATAATGATGCCTAAGCATCAAATGCCCTCTTCGCGAGGCTACGCAACTATAAATGAGCCTTAGGCATCATTTATACTCTTCCGGCTAAGCTATGAAGCTTACTTGGTGCATAGTCCGCATATGCACCATCAACCAACTACCCCTCCCTATATATGTTAATTTGACATTTTTAGAACTCAATTTGGGGGACCAAAATATTTCATCAACTCCCCGTTTTTATTCATTCCATATATTTTCCCGATATCCGGCCATGTTATTTTCCCGCCAATGATCCGGCCATGTTGGCCGTCCTCGCCAACCCGATGTCCGGCCATGTTGGTCGTCCTTCGCCAACCCGATGTCCGGCCATGTTGGCCGTCCTCTTCCATGTTGTCCAACCGGCCATGTCCTTTTCCAACCAACCCGATGTCCGGCCATGTTGGCCGTCCACTTCCAAGGTCATCTACCCAACTCGACCTAATGCATCATTTGATGCAAGATTGGCTCTTGGCCAATGTAGCTTCCAACCAATGCCATATTGGCCTTAGCCAATATGCATATGCGATGTGCCTTACTTGGCACCATATATGGCCCAGGTCCAAATGCATCTCACCATGCAAAGGAAGCTTTGGATGAAGCTTCATCACAAGCAAATGGCGCATCTTTTAGCATGCGCCATGCTAAAAACACGGGTGTTACATTATCACACCCTTCAAAGAATTTCGTCCCCGAAATTCAAAACCAAAGCTATTGTGGACAATCTCTTCGAGTTGGGTTTCCTGAGCAAAAGTCCCATACCAGAAGCTCAGAAATCACGGGTTTCTTCAAGTTGTCATGAACAACAATTTAGACCTTCTGAGCACATGTCCCATACCACCCGCCCAGAATCCAAAAAGTGCCCACAACAAAACAAGAATCGCAATTGGCCGGTGCCAAGAGGATATCTCGACAAGGTATCCTAGATAGCATCCCATACTACCACCCAGGAATCCCTAAGGTTCACAAGTTGAAAGATGTCATCGAAATGACAAGGCAAAACTCAACGCAACACCGTGAGGACCAATCTCTAATGCCGGTGCAGTTGGATGCAAGCCACCGTCCCCGACGGATTTACCGGTTGCCACTCGTAAGTGGGATGCTGCTAGGGCTCGACAACGCACACCCTTGGCCAGTGCCAACGTGTGGGGATGATCAGTCCCATTGTCTACCCACCGTCCCAGACGGTCTTCCGGATGCTCGTAAGCGGGGTGCCACAGAGGCCTGGCAAACTCACAGTACTTATACAAGCTCAACTCGATTTGCAAAGTAACTGGCTCAGCAGTTACAAACTCTTTCCCGCGCGAAAGTTGGCCTACTCTCCAACTTTAAGTTTCCATCAAGGAAAATACTCGCCAATGAGTCCACTCCGCACAAGTCCCTAGAGTTTTCTCGGAACTTGCTCGATACCATCTCAGTGACGGACCGGAAAATTACGCCTTTGGCGCGTTGCCCCCCAGCAGTAATCTCCCGATGCGCCATGATGAAGCTACGATCCAGGGCCTTTAAATCTAGGCAAATGCACGTTCAATTGCCCTTGCAAGCATGCTCGTGGAGCATGATGCATCTAATTTAGCTTCCACACCATTCCAACTTACCCTTGTTCCGCAAAGGGTTTATTAAGGAAAGCAAAAACTTGCTTAATACGGCGAAAACGGCCTTTTGAGGCTCTAAACGATGGAATTTGGCTAAATTGTGGTGACCATGTGGATCTATCTACAGATCAACATGTCTTGATCTTTGGGCCGTTTCCCATCAAAATGGACTCCTCTTGAGCTAAATTACGACATTCGGGTTTTTCGCCTCCAGATAGGCTATAGCTTGCTCTTTGTAGCTTGATAGGAAGTATGAGCATCCACTTGATGGCATGCAACTAAGCCTCATCAAGTATGGCCACAATCATCTCTGGCGTCGAGCTACCGAGCTTAGATGATATGAGGGGCCAGAATGTCGCAATCATCTCCGATTAGATGATATGAGCGACAAAGTGCTGGACCGGCAATGCTGCAACTCATTGCGGCTGCCTACGTACCCTTCCCTACTCTAAAGGGATCAAGCACAGACCGTAGTTCATCCATGAAGGGACAAGAAACTTATTCCAACTCGTTTGTTAGGGTGTGGCCAAGCAATAATGGAAATGGCCTAGTCCGTATAGGCCATTCGTCGAAATGCATCCAAGTGATGCATGTTTGGTCCGCAATATGGCATAATGATGCCTAAGCATCAAATGCCCTCTTCGCGAGGCTACGCAACTATAAATGAGCCTTAGGCATCATTTATACTCTTCCGGCTAAGCTATGAAGCTTACTTGGTGCATAGTCCGCATATGCACCATCAACCAACTACCCCTCCCTATATATGTTAATTTGACATTTTTAGAACTCAATTTGGGGGACCAAAAATATTTCATCAACTCCGTTTACTATTACTATTCATTTTCCGATATTGCCATGTATTTTCCCGATATCCGGCCATGTTGGCCATGTTGGCCGCCTCTCGCCAACCCAATGTCCGGCCATGTTGGCTGTCCTCTCGCTAACCCGATGTCCGGCCATGTTGGCCATCCTCTTCCAACCCGATGTCCGGCCATGTTGGCCGTCCTCTTCCAACCCGATGTCCGGCCATGTTGGCCGTCCACTTCCAAGGTCATCTACCCAACTGACCTAATGCATCATTTGATGCAAGATTGGCTCTTGGCCAATGTAGCTTCCAACCAATGCCATATTGGCCTTAGCCAATATGCATATGCGATGTGCCTTACTTGACACCATATATGGCCCAGGTCCAAATGCATCTCACCATGCAAAGGAAGCTTTGGATGAAGCTTCATCACAAGCAAATGGCGCATCTTTTAGCATGCGCCATGCTAAAAACACGGGGTGTTACATTATCACACCCTTCAAAGAATTTCGTCCCCGAAATTCAAAACCAAAGCTATTGTGGACAATCTCTTCGAGTTGGATTTCCTGAGAAAAAGTCCCATACCAGAAGCTCAGAAATCACGGGTTTCTTCAAGTTGTCATGAACAACAATTTAGACCTTCTGAGCACATGTCCCATACCACCTGCCCAGGAATCCAAAAAGTGCCCACAACAAAACAAGAATCGCATTGGCCAGTGCCAAGAGGATATCTCGACAAGGTATCCTAGATAGCATCCCATACTACCACCTATGAATCCCTAAGGTTCACAAGTTGAAAGATGTCATCGAAATGACAAGGAAAAACTCAACGCAACACTGTGAGGACCAATCTCTAATGCCAGTGTAGTTGGATGCAAGCCACCGTCCCCGACGGATTTCCGGTTGCCACTCGTAAGTGGGATGCTAGCCGGGCTCGACAACGCACACCCTTGGCCAGTGCCAACGTGTGGGGATGATCGGTCCCATTGTCTACCCACCGTCCCGCACGGTCTTAGGATGCTCGTAAGCGGGGTGCCACGAGAGGCCTGGCAAACTCACAGTACTTATACAAGCTCAACTCGATTTGCAAAGTAACTGACTCATCAGTTACAAACTCTTTCCCGCGAAAAAGTTGGCCTACTCTCCAATTAGTCCACTCCGCACAAGTCCCTAGAGTTTTCTCGGAACTTGCTCTGATACCATCTGTGACGGAACGGAAAATTACGCCTTTGGCGCGTTGCCCCGCAGGCAGTAATCTCCCCGTGCGCCATGATGAAGCTACGATCCGGGCCTTTAAATCTAGGCAAATGCACGTTCAATTGCCCTTGCAAGCATGCTCGTGGAGCATGATGCATCTAATTTAGCTTCCACACCATTCCAACTTACCCTTGTTCCGCAAGGAAAAGCAAAAACTTGCTTAATACGGAGAAAACGGCCTTTTGAGGCTCTAATCGATGGAATTTGGCTAAATTGTGGTGACCATGTGGATCTAACAGATCAACATGTCTTGATCTTTGGGCCGTTTCCCATCAAAATGGACTCCTCTTGAGCTAAATTACGACATTCGGGTTTTTCGCCTCCCGATAGGCTATAGCTTGCTCTTTGTAGCTTGATAGGAAGTATGAGCATCCACTGATGGCATGCAACTAAGCCTCATCAAGTATGGCCACAATCATCTCCGCGTCGAGCTACCGAGCTTAGATGATATGAGGGGAGAATGTCGCAATCATCTCCGATTAGATGATATGAGCGACAAAGTCTTTGGACCGGCAATGCCGCAACTCATTACGGCTGCCTACGTACCCTTCCCTACTCTAAAGGGATCTGCCAGCACCGTAGTTCATCCATGAAGGACAAGCAACTTATTCCAACTCGTTTGCATGGGTGTGTCCAAGCAATAATGGAAATGGCCTAGTCCGTATAGGCCGTTCCGTCGAAATGCATCCAAGTGATGCATGTTTGGTCCGCAATATGGCATAATGATGCCAAAGCATCAAATGCCCTCTTCGCGAGGCTACGCAACTATAAATGAGCCTTAGGCATCATTTATACTCTTCCGACTAAGCTATGAAGCTTACTTGGTGCATAGTCCGCATATGCACCATCAACCAACTATCCCTCCCTATATATGTTAATTTGACATTTTTAGAACTCAATTTGGGGGACCAAAAATATTTCATCAACTCCCCGTTTACTATTCATGGCCGTTGCCATGTATTTTCCCGATGTCCGGCCATGTTGGCCGTACTCTGCCAACCCAATGTCCAGCCATGTTGGCCGTCCTCTGCCAACCCGATGTCCGGCCCTGTTGGCCGTCCTCTTCCAACCCGATGTCCGGCCATGTTGGCCGTCCTCTTCCAACCCGATGTCCGGCCATGTTGGCCGTATTTTCCAACCGGATGTCCGCCATGTTGGCCGCCCTCTTCCACCCGATGTCCGGCCATGTTGGCCGTCCACTTCCAAGGTCATCTACCCAACTGACCTAATGCATCATTTGATGCAAGATTGGCTCTTGGCCAATGTAGCTTCCAACCAATGCCATATTGGCCTTAGCCAATATGCATATGCGATGTGCCTTACTTAACACCATATATGGCCTAGGGACAAATGCATCTCACCATGCAAAGGAAGATTTGGATGAAGCTTCATCACAAGCAAATGGCGCATCTTTTAGCATGCGCCATGCTAAAAACACGGGGTGTTACACTCACCGTATACATAAAAACACAATCAAGCTGTGTTGAGGTGAACAATATCTTGCTCACCATGGCACCAAGAAAGAGTTTCTTTCCAAAGAACTCATACATCTTGTAGTGTTGAGAAACACCCAAGGAACTGTTTTTATAAGTCTATCAAAGAACTTCAAGAGAACCAAAAAGATTGTGTTTCTGATTTCTTGTTTTCCAACTTACAAAACACAGTTTCTGCAGATAGTTTTTAGTACTGCGAAGGGAAACTCTTTTGATAAAAAGAAACATCCTAGCTTCTTCTTAAAAGAATACAATACTACTATCTTGGTAGGAAGTATCAGGAATTAACAAATGAATCAATTCATCCTTTGGGGTGATGTACTCAGATAGCTGAGATTTAGACTCTTCTAGTAATTTGTTCAGTTTGTTAAAACTAGTTGGATTACACAGAGGAGGAGTATTACACTCAATGATTAGCAAATCAATATCAACCTCAACATGAATATTATTCATCATAACTTGATTTATCCTGTCAAGAGACTCTTGTTCTTTCTGGAGAAATAAATCAACATCAGAGGAAAGACTTTCAAGTTTCTTTTCAATTCCTGAAAAAACTTCAAGGGATTTTAAACCTGGTGGAGGTTTTGACAGAATTTCTTCTACATATTTTATTAAATCAGTCATGGAAGAGAATTCTGGGATCCATGGATCTAGTGGTGCATTTATTGAGATAGCACTACTGTCCATAGAGTCAGATCGCTACAAACACAGACTTGTAAGGTCTTTAAACGTGTTAGCGTGCTCTGATACCAATTGAAAAAGCGGGGTACAACAACCTCACCCAATATTTCGATTAGCAATTTGTATGGACAAACTCCAATATACTTTCAAGAGAATTAACTAGACTCAATCTTAATAAAGTATATCAAAGAGTTATATCTCTCTTTATCGATTCAATTCTTACTCAAGCAAATAGAAATCAGCGAGTCTAATTGAATACAAGAGAAATCACTTGAACGGTACCAAAGACCAATGTTCAAGGATCAATCAATTTCAATCAACAACCAAAGGTCGAATTTCCAATTGACTGATTCAAACGCACAACCTGTGATATTTCAATTATATAACAAAATATAATGCGGAATAGAAATAACACAGACACCAAAATTTTGTTAACTAGGAAACCACAAATGCAGAAAAACCCCGGGACCTAGTCCAGATTGAACACACATGGTATTAAGACGTTACAGACACTAGCCTACTACAAACTAACTTTCTGTGCCTGGATCAGTAGTTGAACCCCAATCAATCTCACACTGATTCAAGGTACAGTTGCGCTCCTTACGTCTCTGATCCCAGCAGGATACTACACATTTGATTCCCTTAGCTGATCTAACCCACAACTAAAAGTTGCTACGACCCAAAGTCGAAGACTTTAATAAACAAATCCGTATCTCACGTAAAAGTCTACTGAGAATAGATAAATGTCTCTCCCACAGATAAACCTACAAGTTTTGTTAAAGTCTTTTGATAAATCAAGGTGAACAGGAACCAATTGATAACCCGGACTTATATTCCTGAAGAACAACGTAGTATTATCAATCACCTCACAATAATCCTAATCGACGCAGCGTAAAAAGATTTTGTGGAATCACAAACGATGAGATGAAGATCTTTGTGACTACTTTTCTATCTTGCCTATCGGAGATAAAGATCTCAATCCAATCGTTACGATTATACTCAAAACGATAGAATCAGCAAGATCAGATCACACAACTATGATAAAGTAGTATCGATCTGGCTTCACAATCCCAATGAAGTCTTTAAGTCGTTAACCTGGTTTAAGAAGAAAACCTAAGGTTAAAGGAGAATCGACTCTAGCTAATACAACTAGTATCACACCGAAGGTGTTGGGATTAGGTTTCCCAGGTTGCTAGAGTTCTCCTTATATAGTCTTTCGAATCGTGGCTTGCAATCAATGTTAGATTGGTAACAAAGCATTCAATATTCACTAGCTAGATGAAAACTGATTAGATTCAAGCTAATATCTTTCAACCGTTGGATCGAAAACTTAGCTTGTTACACACAAATAAAATGTACTATTTTGGGTTTATGTAACCGTACCAAACATGAACATTTGTTGGTTCAACAATAGTTAACCAAATGGTTAGCCATATGAGCACTTTCATATCAACCATGTTCTTCTTCACCATAACTAGTTCAAATGACTCAAATGAACTAGTTAGAGAGTTGTTCAATTGCAAGGAAATCTTGTACAAGACACAATCGAAGCAAAAACGATTTGATTCACTCGGATCGGTTCATGAACTATATATCCACGATTTGCATTTTGCATTTCTTAGTTTTTATAAATGAGTTCACAAACAATCATTTTTAGATATAACCAACTCAAGTTCGCAAACTTAGTTCGCGGACTTAAGTTCCCTAAGGAGTTCTCAAACTCCAAAGAAAATTTATCGAGAAGAGAACTTCCGCCAGTTCGCGGACTGAGTTCGCGGGCTTAGCTCACGGATCCGATTTCGGTTCTCTTGATCAACAAAGTTTGCAAACTTCGGTTCAAGGAAACAAGGACTTATACATATATGTGTTGCCACATAATGCTTATATCCAACATTGGTTATATGATCTAAACTCTCATTTCAATCATTGAAACATTCTTAGAGGATATTCCGTCAAAGTAATCAATTTACAAAGTGATTGAAACGTGTCATGACTTTCGTCACTAGGTAAAGATGAACTTGGCCAAAGCAAAAGCTTACCAACACATATTTCGAGAATAGATAGGCGAGATAAACTCGGATCAAAATAGCAAATGTGTATAATCAAAGTCTATATAGCAAAATGACTTTTGTCTCAAAAGAGGAGATAGAGTAGATAGACTTTTGAGTGATAGATAAGTTCAAGTCTCCACATACCTTTTAGTCGATGAAGATACACCAGTTCCTTGAGTATTCCTTCGTCTTGTATGATGATCGCCATGGAGTTCTTGAGCTCAACTACACTTTCTATCCTAGTCCGAGACTTAGCTATAGTAGACTAGAAATCTAGACTTATAGTTTTGATCACTAACATTGACAAGCATGCTTGAGATAGCAACGCATGCGAGTTCGACCGAGCAATGCTCTAACAAACTCTACTTTCTTTACATCACGGAAATCTCTAGACTATTAGTCTAACTAATTCTGGATCACGGTCTCAACTAGCTAGGACGTGCTAGCTATGTCTAGACTATTCTAGATTAATTTTAGCACAAATCAAGTTTACATGTTAACAGATCTAATTTCACATATAAACGCCAGTTGGAAACCATTATGAACCGCATAAAAGTTTGTATTACCATTGGTAGCTGACCGCAGAGAAACCTCAGATAACGATCTAGTTCCTTGAATAGAAAATCACGTACCTGACAACCTCAATTTCTTCAGCAGAATATTGTTTATTTGAATCAATAGGCATTTAAACCCGCAAAACACCAGGCAGACCCTTCAAAAGAATCTCATGTATGTGCCAACTCAAGTATTTACCAGATCTCTTCATAGCAACTTTTGGAGATACAATCAACAATGTCGGGTCAACTGGTATTTTTAAAACTAACAAGAAGGGTGATGGCAAATCCGGGTTTGAAACATACTGAATCATCCAGTAAGTAGAGTTCCCTTGTGTTGTGTAACCATATGAACCCTTAACCGCAATGGTGTCAAACCAGGTAGAAGACCATATTTCAGAACCGAAAGAGACTCCTTAGACGATTTATCCCTCAATTGGAACAACCCGTTCCCCAAAATGCTGACAAGAGAATTTTTCATAACAGATCTTTTGACCCATGAAGTACCCTCAACGTGGAATAATATTTCTTGGATTAAAGCAAGAAATGGCACATGGTTGACTATTAGAGAAGCAATTGGATAAGAAATCATCTCTTACTTCCAAGAGATCCATAGCACCTCAGAAACTGCTGATCAGGATATTGTGATAGAGATTATAAAATCTAAAGTTAGTAATATTGACAATGAGAATCTAATGTCGCCAACAACTGATGAGGAAATCAAAGTAGTTGCATTTCAAATGGGGGCAAACAAACCTAGACCCGATGAATTTGTTGGTTTATTTTATCAAACCTATTGGGATGTGGTGGGGGAACGTGTCACACAAATGGTTAAGAAATTCCTTGACTATGAGCATATTCTAACTCAATTCAATCATGCAAACATTGCCTTGATTCCTAAGAACCCTGCGACTGATTCTATTTATCAGTTTAGACCTATTGGGCTTTGCAATTTTGCTTATAAAGTGATATTTAAAGATATTGCTAACATGATGAAGCCTTTGATGGATATAGTGATCTCTCTAAATCAAATCGCTTTTGTCCCAAAGAGACAAATTGTTGATAATGTAATATTAGCTCATGATATTCTAACTATAAAGCAAAAAATAAAGGTAAGGTGGGATCTGCGATAATTAAATTGGATATGTCTAAGGCATAAGCCAAACTAAAATGGTCTTTCTTTCCCAAAGCCATGTCCAAGTTGGATTTCCATCCAAAATGGATAAGACTCATTATGAATTGCCTAACCTCCATATCTTACTCCATCATCATTAACGGCAGTTCAATGGGAAACTTTAAGCCTGTAAGAGGGCTAAGACAGGGGGATCCCATGTCCTTCTATCTTTATATAATTTGCATCGATGCTTTATCATCTTATATTAAACATTTAGGAGATTCGAACTTGGTGCATGGTATCGAATGTGCTAGTTACGCTCCTCCCATCAGCCACATGTTATTTGCAGATGATAGCTTGTTATTTACTAGATCGACCATCCATGATTTTCATTTTATAAAAGACTACCCTACAAACTAAACTTTGAGAAGTTTTGACTGTTTTTTAGCAGTAAGGTCCATCGAAAGCATATAAAATTTCTCGTAAAAATCCTCAACGTCTCTAATCTTAGCCTTGGGGAGAAGTTTTTGGTTTCCCCAATTACAGTTCTAATATCTAAATAATATCTAAACTCAGACTCACTAACCTCTTCTAAATCCTGTTGAGAAGAAAATCAATTGTTGGTTGGCCCAATTTCTGACTCAAGTAGGAAGAACCACTTTGGTTAAGCACGTGAGTCAAGCAATGTCTCTTTATCAAATGACAATATTTTTAATCTTCAAGTTTAGTTTCCATAAAATTGACTCTCATTTGATCAGGTACTGGTGGAAGACCCTAAATAAAAAAATAAAAAACTTCATTTGATTGCTTTAGAGAAAATTTGTAAGACAAAAGAGGAATGAGGACTTGGGCTTTGGGTTTAGAATCAGTGAGATCAATAGCTTGGCCATGATGGCAAAAAATGTTTGGAGACAGGTGGAAAACCTAAAATCCATCCTTGTCCAAGTGTTGAAGGCAAAATGTTACCTAACATGGATGTGCTTAATTCTAAATTCCCCGACAAAGCCTCTTGGGCTTGGAAGTGCCTCCACCGTACCATGAGTAAGATTAAACCTTTTATCTCATGTGGGTGGTGGGGAGGGAAACTTTGTTGATCCTCGATGTGAAAATTAGATCCCTGGAAAAGGACTCGCCACACCAAAAATCAACACTAGTCCGGATAAAAACTTTAGAGTAATTGATTTTATAAATCATGACTCTAGAAATTAGAATACAAAAAAATTAAGCGTTGTGTTTGATCAACCTCAAAAAATAAGATTGAACAAATCCCTCTCGTATTGTACCCTCTAGAGATAGAAGGGTGTGGATACCATCCAAGGATGGTAACTTCAATACTAAATCTGTTTATTCTTCCCTCAATTTTAGTGGAGAGAAATCTAATTCTGACTTATGGATGGTTGTGTGGAAGTGTAAATTACCCGTAAAAATTCGGCTATTTTTTTTGGAAAGCCTTGAAAGAAGCTATTCCAGTCAACGAAATTCTTCACAAATGCATCCACTTATCTGATTATAGTTGTCCCAGATGTAAGCTTAAATCTGAAACAATTATGCACAACGTAACTTGCAATTGTCTTACTAGAGTTTGAGGACTTGGAAATGTACAAACTACTCAATTTAGAAAATTAACCTTACACCAATAGGTTAAATTTTGGCTTTAGCTCCATCCCAATAAAGATGCGCTTGATGGAGCCAACAACTTTCCATTGATTGCCTGCTGGATATGGTCTATCTGGACAAACCGGAACGATTTAGTCCATAATGAGAAATCAGAAGAACCAGTTGTTGTTCTAGCAAGAGAAGAGTCAATGATGCTAAGCTCTATTAAAACCTCATCGTTACAGTGCATATCTGCAATCTCTTCGCCTAAACCAGCTTCATTTTGGGTGTTTCCACCTAAGGAATGGACCAACTGATGGTGCTTAGAACCCAAATCAAATGGATGAATGGGTTTCATCTTTAAAGATTCATACCATAAATTTGTTTACGCTTGGTCAACTTACTTGGCATATTTTTTTGCAGAAGAAGCAAAGACTCGTGCGATTAGGGATTCTTTAATGGTGGCTTTGGAGAAGAGACTTGGTCGAACCATTGTTGAGAGTGACGCCTTATCAATCTTGGAGCAAATAAACAAGAAAACCTTCATGGGAGATCAGAGAATCCATGACCTGTTACAAGACGTTAAAGCTCCGTTTATTTGTTAACCGCGTTTCAACCGGGAATCGCTAACGATTTAGCTTAATGGGCTAAAACAAATGTCATCCATATGGCTTGGTTTGTACGCCTTATTTGGCTCTTGCCATCTTTATTTAAGAACCGTTTTTTTGGGGACCAGCCTTTTTTTTGAGGGGACCATGGTTTTATTTTGGGTAAAGACATTAGAAGTAATTCTAGGTCGCCCCATATCTAGTTATTTATTTAATACCTAATCTACCCTCTTAATTAATTTTAGGTTATGATTAGTGAAATGATTTAGTTAAAAACAATTAGTGAGATTAAATTAAAAGATGGGTTTATTATTAGTTGAGTAGAATTATTGTGAGAGTAGAGTTAGAGAAGATGAAGGAGAAAAACATGAAAAATAATTTTTTTTTTTCTCCAATTCACCCCCTTTGAGTATTCAAATAATGGATTTTATCAACCACAACCTGAGGAAGAGTATTTGGGTGAACAAGTATGTTCCAAACTTAGATAATGTATGTTAAATTGGTAAAAACTTCCCAAAAATGTAAAATTTTGAATGGATTTTGAACAGTTGGTTATTTTATATGAAGAACAAGTAACCGAACTCATTCTGAAGGTGTAGTTCGGTTGCTTTGTGAGGATGAACAAGTAACCGAACTCATCTGAATGTGTAGTTCGGTTGCCTTAGGAGATAAACAAGTAACCGAACTAGTTTGAAGGTGTAGTTCGGTTGCTTGATCCAAACACGCAGTTACCGAACTCCATATTAATGGAAGCTCGACATGCGGCGTTATGTTCGGTTGGTTCGCAACTAACCGAACTTTACGTACAAATAAATTTTAACCAAGTGTATATGGTTCGGTTGGTTCGCAAACCGCATGCTTTTGCGATCCAACCGAACTAAGTTTAATAAGTTCGGTTGTTTCGCAAACTTGAGATCAATTGCACAACCAACCGAACTTAACGAACAAAAAATTTTTTCTTATGTTTTTAACCGTAGAGTTCTTTACATGGAAGTTTTAAGATTTTTGCGAAATAACCGAACAAAGTTGATAGAGTTCGGTTATAAAAGAAATAAAAATAATGAGAAAAATAAAGAAGGTTGGTTACATGGCAACTTTTTTTCTTATGTTTTTAACCCTAGAGTTCGGTTACATGGCAGTTTTATACATTTATGAGAAACAATCAACTCGTCGGTTCGAGAACATAGTTATAAAGCATATAGAACCGAACTCATTCGAAGGTGTAGTTCGGTTGCTTTGTGAGGATGAACAAGTAACCGAACTCATCTCGAATGTGTAGTTCGATTGCCTTGTGAGATGAACAAGTAACCGAACTCAACACACAGTAACCTCCATTAAACCTCTCCACAACTTCAATTTTCAACTCATTTTGATGATTACTTCTCATTTTTCAACCAAAGACAAACGACAAGTAATGGGTTTGTGAGAATATCTTTGCTAAAGATTTAAATTAAGCTATATATATATATATAGAGGTGGTGGTGGTTGTTGTTGTTGGTGGTAATCGGTGGTTGGTGGTGGTGATAATCAGAGGTGGTGGTGGTGGTAATCGGCGGTGGTGGTGGGAGGAGGTGGTGGTGGTAATCGGCGACGGTGGGCGGTGGTGATGGCCGAAGGTGGTGGTGGTAGTAATCGGCGGTGATGGGTGGTGGTGGTGGGAGGATGTGGTGGTTATATATAGAGTGAGAGAGAGGTGGTTATTAGGTTGGTTTTAAATTAAATTAGGTTAAGGGTAGGTTAGTAATTTCAACGCATTAGGACACCCCTTATAACTAGAGGGAAGGTGGCCTAATAAGACCATGGTCCCCTCAAAAAAACCATGGTCCCCAAAAAATGGTTCTTATTTAAGGACCATATCGGCTGGTTTTGTGTAGTCTCATGTCTGTTTTTGCTTTTTAATAAAAAAAATGAATTATGATTCTGCCATTTTGATTAAGGTTTGTTTGGTTATAGAATTCACAATTCCGAAGGATTATAAGTACCAGGAATCATTAAAGTAAAGTGAAATGAACTTGTCTTTTTCATTATCTACTCCTTCAGTTTCTTCACAAAGATAAAGTTGACCTAAAAGGTTGGAATAAGCAAAACATTTAATACTACGATCACATCTGGTGGTTGTCATGGATTATCGTCCTTGTTGATATAATTAAAAATTTAAAACGATCATAGCAATCGAATGGAACGCTTTCAAAAGCAATTGGATATCGTTTCACAAACATCTAAGAAAAAAGACTAAAAACATACTCCCTCCGTTCCGATTTACTTGACGTTGTAGGATTTTCCACGGATATTAAGAAATATCAGAGAGAGAGAGTAAAATTTTTCCAATAATACCCATATTAATTCCTACATAAAGAGGTTAAATAACCTAGTTTTGTGTTTCAGAATATATGGAAAGTTATCAATCCCATAAGAATGTCCTTACATTGCATACAAGATTGAGTATATATCCTCCATGGGGTATATTTAAATATTATAGAGTAATTTTTTTGGTTGATTACCATGAGAATTAATTTTTCGATGTGATTCCAAAGCAGGGATAGATTAGTGAAAATTGGGAAAAAAAACTAAAACTATCATCTAATTTGGAACACAAAAAACCCCTAAAAAAGCAAGTAAAATGGAACGGAGGGAGTAAATGTTAAAATCGCTTTACACTAATACTAACTGTAAACTAACCAAATTCGTCAAGAAGATCCGAATTTTCAGATAAAATTCAACAGATTTGATTTTAAGAAAAATTGCTAAGATGAATACGGTTGGACGGGAGATGGATTTTAGGAGAGAGAGTTTTTCGTTCAAAGGAACAAAAACTGACCACCCACGCACACATTTCCCCTCCCAAATGCTTTACATATTGTTTCCTCACTGGTTCATGGCCCACTATTTTTCTAACAGAAAATTCACTATTATATATCCAGGAGTTTAGTTACAGTACCATGTACATATAAAAGCAAAGTCACTACTGGCTTCTATGTCAGTATGAGTATTTTGAACAGCATTGCTAATAGGAATTGGACCATTGTATCCATTTCTCTGCTAGAATATTGACGTGGGACTGAATATTAAGCAAGACAATATACTTGTAGTCTGTAGTATGTATTGTTATGCAGCAGGTGCTACATCTGCTCCATCGTCATCGTCATCATCATCATCATCATCGTTTTCTCTCTGATTTCCTTCCCACAAGATGCTATCAGTGCCTCGAATGAGGTTGACCACAACTCTATTATCAATATTGTCACTGCAAACTGATATTGTGCCCATGATGTCTTAAATGATAGTAGATCGAGATCAGTCACCTGAAACAATTCTCTGAAGGCTAAAAGATGCAGTAGTATTGAAATGGCATTTTTCCTCTACCCTTCTATATGTATGCAAAAAAAATCATGAAAAGTTCTCATGAAAAGTACTTGAAGGGTTCATAAATTTTGCTACTTAATCTTAATTTTCTTATGGAGGGTGCCTGCTTAACACATTACTACACGCGGAAGGAACAGTCAAGCACACTCTCTCTAGTTGATTATGTAGAGCCCTTTGGCACTTGATAAGTGGAAATGAAAAAGTTGCCAATTACAGTGACATCTAGCAGCTTAATATACTGGTGATGCAACAGTCCAAGATGATTATGAACAAAAGTGTCAACTTCATCACTATGGCCTATGGGAAACAAAGAATCCTAGCAGTTAGCCAGTTACCATAAGAAAACATACAGTACTTCAAAATCGTCTAATTCAGCTTGAAGTTAAACAACTTTTCGAAATACATGTCTGACTTCTTCATCAGTCATGCCTCAGAAGCACTAGAAGAGTAATGGGCAACAAAAAATCCTATATGCATTTACCACCAACAGCATAAAAAGTGAACATGGATTCAATTTCACATGTGACTGGAATGGGCAGAAAGAGCGGAGACAACACATTTTTCATCCTATGTATCATTATCAACTAAATTAAACTTTATATAGTGTTCTCAAGTAACTTCACATCTTTATTTGTCTACGCAGTCCATGCAAAGATCAACCTTCTATGGACATAATCTAATTGCACATATAAACGCCAGTTGCAAACCTGTGATTAGCCTCATAAAAGTCTGTCTTCCCATCCGTAGCTGGCCGCAGAGAAACCCCAGACAACGATCTAGTTCCCTGCACAGAAAATTTCACGTACCCAACAACCTCAATTTCTTCAACAGAATCTTGTTCATTTATATCAACAGGCATTCTAACACGCAAAACACCAGGTGGACCGTTCAAAGGAATCTCCTGTATATGCCAACTCAACTCTTTACCAGATCTGTTCAAAGCAGCTTTTGGAGATACCATCAACAATGTCGGGTCAACTGGTAGTTTTAAAACAAATGTAACATCGTTCAAGGGTGCTGGCAAATCTGGGTTTGAAACATACTGAATCATCACAGATAGTAAAGTTCCACTGTGCCGCGTAACCATACGGACCCTCAAAGGCAATGGCGTCAAACGAGGTAGAATACTATATTTCAAAACCGGAAGAGGCTCCTCAGACGATTTTGCCCTCAAATGGAACAACCCATTCCCCAGACTACTGACAAGAGAATTTTGCATAACAAATCTTTTGACCCCTGAAGTGCCCTCAACACGAAAGGAGAATTCACATTCTTTATCACCTGTAGTTTTCGGAGGTAAAGTTTTCAAGAAGACGGTACCCATCAAGCTCACTCTAGCAAGAATAGATTCCCTAAATTCCACACTGATTTCTTCAGAAATATACATCTCAGGCCCTTTCATTTCAGTCTTCTTCACCAGGAGGTTTTCAAGAGTTTCACCAGTTCCACTCGGTACAGGAGTTGCCAATACATCCCCAACTGAACTTAGGAGTTCCAAACCCCCCAGGTCCTTGTTCTCGGAAATTTTCTTCTGGTCCACAAACTCTGATGCGTCCATTCCACCATCAAAAGCACTTCCATGAAACCCTTCAAAAGCTTCCGAAACAGTCTCTTCTTGATTACTGTATTCAACACCACCATAATTCCCTTCAAATCCTTCGACGGCAATATGTGTCGATTGTGTAGCTTCAGCTGGTGGAAGAGTGGTTAAATCCAGCCCCGTCAGTGTACTTAAATCAGAAGCCGAAGACGCCTCCTTACTTTTCATAAAACCACCCACCAGTTCCTCAGGTTTACCAATCACATCACTAGCAGCAAAAGGATCTTTCTCTGTTTCAGATACTCCCTCTGGTTTCTTTTCCTGCACCAACTCTTCCTTTTCTGCTCGAACAGATAAAGGTATCAAAGCCTTTGCTATTTCATCACCAGCAGCCAAAGTTTCCGGAGGCAATTCAAACATAGCATTCGAAAACAAATCGACATTAGTTTCATGCTCCAAAGAAAGATACTCAATATCACTCCAATTCTCACCCCCTCTAATTCGATTCTCAGCATCAATCCCCAAATGCACCATCTTTGCAATACCATCACCACCATGAATTGACCCTAACAATGCAGCAAGTCTAATCCCACTAACACCACCTTTCAAAACAATATCTAACGCCATATAAATCTCAGCATATTTCTTATCAATCTTCTCGCGAGTGACATCCACTCCGCGACAAGCAGCGACAATTACACTAACAGCTTGATTCACAATACCAATACATTCAAACACATTGTTATTAACAGAATTATCATGATCAACTGTAGTAATACCAAGAACATAAATTCCATTGACAAGACGATAAACAACACGGTATTTACTTTCGGTACCAACGATTAATTGCCCACTAGATGCAGCTAATGGATCATCACCTAACGATGTATCATCATTACTAACGATAATGTCTTCTTCACTAGTTAAGTTGGTTTTTTGTTTACCTGCTGCTGCAGCAAATGCCATACGAGTTTGTTGAAAACCTGAAACTGCTGCTAATGCTCTTGCTGGTGGAAACCATTCTCGAGTTTGTAAGAGAATTGTAGATCCATTTGCAGGTTGAAGCGATAAGGCTAAACACGCCATTAATTCTTCTCAGAGGGTTTTTCTAGGGTTTTTTGTAGAAAAAAAATCTGGGAAATTCGTAGAATTGGGGTTTAAACGAGAGAAAACTAATCAAAAACGAAACATTTCAGAGAGAAATAGAGTAATGAAGATCATGAATTTGATCTCTGAAGCCACTCTGGACTGGCGAAGAACGAGAAGAGTGACTGATCAGGGAAACGATCTCTGAATCCCCTCTCTCTGGTTACGTTTCTCACTGTAGATGCCATGGAATAAATGGTGCCAACACTTGTAAATGGTGCCTGTCAATTTTTGGTACACGGCGTATAAGGGCAAATTTATGGAGATTGGCAAGAAAAAATAAAAATCGCCAAGCAGTCATGGGCAATTTGCGATTATGGGAAAACCTTAAAACAGGCCAAAGATGTGCCGGTTATGGCTTGTTGTTACTTGTTAGTTTTTTTTTTGTTTTTTTTTTTTTTGGGGTTTTTTTTGAGTTTACCCCTGAACGAATTAAGATTTACATTTCCCTCTAAATTGCTAATATTAACAGCTTTCCCCCTAAAACAATATTTAAGTCAAAAATACCCTTGTTGTATAATATACATGTGCGACCATTTCCAATAATTTTTAAGGTTTGGATATCATTGTAGCGAGAAACTCCACGCATTCTGTAAATAAGTTTACATTCAGCAATCTGTGGTTGTAGGATTTCCTACAACCACACCCCTCAAAGATTATATGCTATTCTAGCCAAATTCCATGATAAATTTACCAAGTTTTATTTATCTTTTTTATGATTCTTACAAAAGTAATAAGAATACAAGGAAATCAAAATAACTCTTGACTTTCTCTCTCCTATTTGTTCTCCTCTCACTCTCAAAAAAGATCTCTCTTCTCTCGACTCTGCTTGGTCCTTTATATAGGATATTACCTAGTGGATGATAGCTAAGCCAGCCTTTATTTTCGGATCTGATCTGCGTTGTTCTCGCAAGCTTACAAGGGTTTTCTTCGCATGGTAATCCCAATCTTCGCAGAATCTTCACACTTTCCTTATGACTAAGCTGACGTCACTCGCTACATCACTTCTCTAACACTCTGCGATGACCTTCACAACCATCCTTTACTTAAAGCTTCGCTGAGATATAATTGTTGCGAGATTCTGCTCCTACATCTTGCCTCTTCTCATGTCTTCTCTGCGAAGAAGAGAATGATATGAGAATTTCTATCTCTAAATGCCGCAACCACTCATTTTTCCCTATCCTTTTCCACCGACAATCTTCCTTGACTGCGAAACAAATTATACATGTTTCTTTTACCATTTACTTCTTGACACGTCCTTAGTAACCGTCATTTCTTAACCGTTCACATCATCTCTTCGCATTAATGAGTTTATCTTCTCGAGATTTCTTTCCCTCTATATATATCCTTCTTTGTATTCTTTTGCTTTCTTTTTACTTTCCTTTTTATTTTCTCTGCAACTTTTCTTCATTGTTCTTCCGCAAGTTCCGCTTCTGCTACTGCAAAATTTTAAATATTTTCTTCTTCTCCATTCCCATACTCAAAAATGGCTCCAAGTGGTCTAATATGATAGTGAATTTGAAGAAATTCAAAAAGACTTTAAAGAGAAGGGTTTTACATTGTCCACCATTCCCGATCATGGCCCTAAATCCATTCTTTCTGCTAAATTATTTTCTGATCATCAATGTAACAATAAAGAAATTATAGTCTCGCTCGGCTAACTCCTTGCTGGTCTTCCTATCCCTCTCTATAATCCTAGTTTTCCATTATTTTACGAGATCCTTTCCCATGCGAATTTTTCGTGAGCCATCTATCAATTATGTGGAGACTGCATCCGACTTATATTAGAGTTTGCCTATCTTGGTGCAGGCTTGGGATCTCTTTACCCGTCGAAACTTAGAGATCCTAAATTTGCTAACCTAGAAATCATCCCTGAGAAATACACTGTGGCGAGTTTCTTTGAGAATTATGAAGTAATCACTATGAAGAAAGAAAGCACTCGATGGGGGGTTCGCTTGAAGAAGAAATAAAATGTTGCTAGCGAAAAGATGCTAATGCAAGATATTGATTGGCATTCTGGCACTAACAAAACTCCACGCCAATCAAAAGATGACAAATGGTGTGTCTTCCCATTGAATCTGAAGGGGCCTTACATCTATGGTCCTATCATGCTACCTGAAAATCTCGCTGCATATCAACCTTGGGTATTTAAGTGGCCCGAAAAGAACGCAGAAGTATGCTTCCAAACTTCGCTCAATATGTGATTCTCCATTTATTCATATTCCATTCTTTTCTTATCTTGCGAAATTTTTAGATTGCGAAGCTGACAAAATATTACAACAAAACTCGGAAAGCAAGCGTCTTAACAGCATTGCGTGCGATCACGAATGAAGTAAGAAATACTCTTTTGCATTATTATAACAATATTGTTGCCTCTATTTCTTATCTTCATGCGTGTATGCAGGTTAAAAAATGAATTGTTCCAGAAGTTGAAGAACCTATTAAGACTGCGAAAACCAAAGGCAAAGATAAAGGTACTCTTCGCAAGGAGAAATCAACTGTCCCTTCTTCAAAGAAACGAAGATTTTGCTCTCCCTCTCCTTCAAATTTTCAATCAGATGAAAGTATGGATGAAGAATTTGAAAGTTCTTTCGCAAACGAGAGTTCTTCTCCTGAATCATCTATGGCACAATTGTCTGGCATATTCTCTGATTCTCTGCAAGGGATAGGCAACATTCCTTTAGCTAACACTTGTCAGGCACTTGCGAACATCTGTGACGCCCCTCTTTTGGATGACAATGAATCCCTTCATGGTGTTTCTAGATCTATTACTCAAAGTTTTCTAAACTCGCTTGGTATTCTGGTAAAGTTATATTTCTCTAACTCGTTGTTAATTATAATCCAAAATTTATACCTTAATTTGATTTTTCTTTTTATTCCTTTGCAGGCTGGGAAGGCTTCTTATGTAGTTGCCTCTGAATTAGTTAGAAGATGTGAGAGCTTTGAAAAGAAAAACTCCAAGCTTAATAAGATGGTAGAGGAATCTCGCAGCAAAAATGAATAGTTAGAAGCTGAGATCGTTGAACTTCGCAAGAAGAACAAACAGTTAGAGATAGATTCCTTCACTCAACAAAAAAAAATATCCATCCTTCAACAGGCGAATGACCAACTTAATGGTAAGTAGTATTTCTTCTTCTCCTCTAATCCTCTTCCTACAGTTTTCCCTTATTTGATTAATTATTTTTGCAGACATTTATGGTCTTTCTGACGAAGCCACATTTCTTCGCACCTTTCCTCAATCTATGGATGATGATACCCTTCTCGAACGTATTAATACTTCTTTAAACAGTTACACCAATGATAAAACAAATTCCTTTTCTTTAGATGAACTCAGATCTAAATTCCATCTTTTAGAAATTGACCATAGAAGCAGTTTGAAAAATAGCTTACGACTTAAAACGCCGCTACCTTAATTCCAAAGATTAGATTAACAAATTGAGAACTAAGATCAGTGATCTTATAGATGATAAAGATCGCATCGCTAGTCAAGGTGCTCAAGCTTTAGAAAAATTTCACAAAACTCTCCTCGAAATCCATCTTGAGCGAGATGAAGTATAATCATAAGAATGCCATTTTTGTCGAAAGAGAAAATCAGATTCGTTCTCGTCTTCTGATAACTAACGATGATGAATTCGCTTGGGCTGCGAAAATCTTAGATGATGCCAGGAATAATTTAGGTGTAAATGTTAGCCTCCAAGCTGATCACTCGTCCTTGATCAAAGATATGATCTCTAACAGACAAGGTTTCTAACTTTTACTTTCTTATTGGTTATCCTTTTTTATAACCTTTGCTTGAGTTATTGACATGTTATTGTATATTCGCAGAGGCTGAAAAAGATTTTTGCAAAAGAATTGAAAAATTGGAGACTCAAACTAAATTTCTTGAAGCAGAAAAGATACAACTCGCAGAAGATTTATCTACTCGCAATGATAAATTCCATCGGCTCAAGAATCAACTGAAGCTTAGTTGCCAACTTCCAGAATGACATTCTTAAATTTCGCAACCAAACTATCATGAAGGTCTGCGATGATAACCGCATTTCCCACTCTATGTATCCCTGCCTCTTAGATGAAATTCCTTCGATTATATCACTTCCAGACATTTCGGATAGTGACGATAGTGAAGAAGAAGAAAATTAAGAAGACATTGGCGAGGAAGAAGCATCGAACAAGAAATAACTGCCCTTTTCTTCATTAGCTTTTCGTCTTTTTGTAACATCTGTACATCTTTTATTCCTTTGATCTTTATGTAAATCTGTCACTGCGATCTCCTCTAATTTCCAAAATTTCTCAATATAAAAACTATTCTTCTTGTTTTACCTGCATATATTAGAAAAGCAACCCTTGTTCGCAATAACAATCAAAGATTAGTATAATCAACATATATGCATTAATCTATCAGGCGGAAACAAATAACATTTTCCTCTGTTAAGCAATCCCATACTTACCTCTGTTATTTATTTTCAAATGAGAGATTAATCATGTCGCAATGTTGTACAAGATTTTGTACGTCATTTTCGCAATTTTATTTGTATTTTTCTGCAAAACCTCGCTATGATAGATTCATTATCATATGTATCTTGGGATTTTCCCAAAATTTCATTCAATATTATTTTCTAGTGTGGTATTATCTTGCCTTCCTAAGTAAAGGTCTTATTTTGCCACTCTTTATATTTGCGACAAAATCGCAGGACGTCTTTACATTTTCATGTATTGACCCATTGATCTTGCCTTATCATTTTCTTTTATTTTTGCCTTAACAGGATATTTTTCATGCGACAATATGACATGCCTAAATATTCTTGCGAACGTAAAGCCCCATGATATTGTCGTCTTGCGACGAAATCGCAGGACGTCTTTACACTTTCGTGCACCGACCCATTGATCTCATCTTATCTTTCTCTAGTATTTTTACCTCTGCAGGATCGTTGCGCAAATATGACAAGCCTTAATACTCCCATGAGTAAAAAGTCTCATGACATTTGCGTCTTTAGACACTTATCAGCTCCCTACCAGTTTTTTTCGCGGCCTTTTATCCCTTCTCCAATATGGCTCTTGGTTACAAGACCGCACCCTAAGTGGAGTTTTCTTGAGGCCGAGTACATCATAGCCAAGACTTGCCAAGAATGGCCGAGATGCTTCAAACGCCCCAGACATTGTTGGCTCAACCGTGTACCTCAGCTCCTTGATCGAGTTCTGCACTCCTTAGGAGAGTCCTTCTTACCTTAGTCGCCCAACCTAAGTCATAAACTTAACCTAAGAATCCAAGTCGCCTCCCCTGGATGGGTTTAAAAACCCCAAGTCTCCATGACCCAGGTTCCGAGGCGGTGTAACCTTTCCCTGAGCCATGTAATAGGTCTCCCCTTCAATGACGCACTTTAGGTCTAACATTTGCCTCTTGCGAAATTTTATTCGCGAACTAGGGTGTACGCCAAAGTTGGGTGCCTCTATATTTTTTGTTTATTCTTGTATTTTCTTTTATTTTCTTTGTAAAATTCATAAATTTTGCAAAATTATCGCAAACTTGTTTTGATAAAAGTATCTCTGCGAAATCATCGCATTTTTCATTCTTTTGAATATAATTTCTGCGAAATTAACGCATGTCTTCATTTTTCATTCTTTTGAATAAATAATAGTTTTTGGAATACATCTTTTGCGTTCAACTTTGTTTTCTTCTTTGCCCAACTTCATCAATTTCATTCTCATTTCACATTTTGAGCTTCTTATTTTTGTCACCTTGCGTTTGTGCTTCCTTAAGTTCTCGCACACTATTGATGATCTTATTTCGCAAAATATTCTTTACTGGTTCATCACCATCTCTTGTACCATACCTCTGCAAATATTTTTCGTCATACAATGCAGTTTTTATTCCTTTTAATTCATACTTTCCTTCTTCAAGCACCTTTGTTACTGTGTATGGACCTTCCCATCTGTTCGCATGTTCATCTCCATCATCTTTCTGAAAAATGAGCTGTAAAAGTAATACCAACTCTCCTTTGCGAAATATTCGCTGATGCTCATTCTCAGAAACCATTGCTTTCGCAGAAATCCCTTCTCTTCCATGTTCCACTGTGTCTACCATCAATCGTTCGCCTCTTTGCTTTTCTCTGACATTGTGCTTCCAGTTGATATTCTTAGTTACTCTCTCTTCATATTTTTCTACGTCGATTGCATGACATTTTCTCCCTTCAACCCAATATCCTCTTATAATTCCAACACCATTAGGATGAGGAAACTTAATGCATTGATGGAAGGTTGAAGCTACTCACATAATTCCATGCAGCCAAGGTCGACCAATCAACGCGTTGTATGGTGACTCTACATCAACAACACAGAACAGAATTTCGGAAGATAATCCCTTCAAAGGAATTCACATGGTAATCTCTCCCTTAGGCTTGTTCGCAGTACCATTAAAACCATAAATCGTATAAGTCGAAGGTATCAAATCTTCATCTTTTCCCCCTATAGTTTTGTAGGTATGGTAAAATAGAATATCCACAGAACTTCCAGTATCGATCAATATTCTATTAATCGCCCATGAATCCTCATCTTCATCATCTTCATCTTCCCTTGGTTTCGGATTGATGTCTAATTTTACTACTAAAGGATTATCATGCATTTCTCTTCCTTCGGGATTTCTTGGTACAGTAAAGGAGATAGGTCAATTTCGCCATTATTTTAGTGGCGAGATTTTCGCAATATTCATAATTTCTTTACCCTCAACATCTCTTGCAAACACTCTGCTCAGAATGTTATCATGAAAATCCACTATTTTTTTATACGAATGTACAATAGAATTGCAGAACAAGTTTTTTTGCTTTCGATCCGACTTCAATTAAAAATGTATCTTCTCTTTTCGCTACATTTGTTCTGCGGTCTTCTGGTGGTCGTGGTAATGGTAAAGGTTGTCTTATTATAAAATGGTCCAGCTTGCCTTGGTCTATCATTTTAAGAATAATTCTCTTTATATTTCTGCAATAGTTTGTGGAATGTCCATGAAAGTGATGATATGAACAGAATTCATGAGTTCTGTATTTCGGTGGTGGCTCCTTCCCCATGTTCCAAGGTGATGGGATATTTTCCATCAAAATTATGGCTTCCCATATCTTTTCCATACTAGCATTTAAAGGAGGCATTATTATTTCTTCCCATACTACCTTGTTATATCCTGGTCCCCTTTGATAGTTATTCTTCTGTCCCCCATAAGTTTCTTGAGGCTGGTCAAGTCTCTGAATCTTGTTGTTTCCGCCACGATTATAGAAACTCATTTATTTCTCGAACTCTTCTTGATCTCGAATTCCTATCGCAACCAACTTTTTTTGACCTTCAATTTCCATTTCTTTTTGCAAAGCTTGCGATGTACTCACCACTGTGTTTGTTAATCTGGGTAATAAGCTGGCATTCGCAATTGTTGAGCTTGTATTCGCAACTGGGTACGACTCCATCTCATTTTGTCTCTCCTAAAGAGCAATGTATTCCTCTTGGAACTCTCGCAACTCAGTCATTGTGATAGTATTCTTAATTCTAAATATTTGAACATACAATAGATTTGTTGCGAACATTGCATTAATGAATGATAGAATAAGGTATCTCTCATCCACTCGGCCAGCCATGTTACTACACATTGTCTTCCACCTCATAGTTAAATGCTTCAAACTTTCGCCAATTCTTTGTTTCAATCCAAATACATCTTCAATACCAGGACGCAATGAATTGTTACTTATGTAAGCTCCTAAGAATACCGTTTGTAGTTGACTAAAAGATGCTATGGTATCCTTTGGCAATCCTTCAAACCATTTTAATGCCTCTCCCGTTAAGCTTGATGCAACGTATTTGCACAACACATCATCATGGTTCTCCCGTTGAAGTATGCATCTCACGTAAGCTTTGATATGTTGAACGGCACAAGTTGTCCCATCAAAAATGATGGTTAATGTAGGTAAGTTGCGTTTTGTCGGTATTCCCCTGTTGATGGTGGATTTTCATTGAAGGTTAAAATTGTAAAAGCCAGAAAATTATGCGCTAACATCTTGTAAAAGATAAAGCCATTAATAAGTGTTGAATACTTCTTTACTTTACTAATTCACCTAGAATGGAGCATGTGACAACAATCCCATTCTGTGAATTAAATACACGAAATTCATCCAGGTTGGAGCATGTAGCAACAATCCCATATACCACGTGAATTTATAGCATTATTAATTAATGCGTGAGCGACCTTGTATTTCCTGTACTCATTATCAGTGCGGCATGACGACTGAGTGTTGCTCTCCACAGAGCAACACGAAGCTCCAAGCATTATAATGAAAGCATGTACGAAATACCCGTACATGCTTCAACTCTCGGTGTGTTATACTAGCCCGATTGAGCATCTCTCGGTGTGTTATACTAGCCCGATTGAGCATCCGGACTGTCCGTGTCAGTCTGGATATGATCTCGATTATCCAACTTCACCAGCATGATTGGATGGCCCAGATCAATTCCATAACCCCCAAGCAGGTAGGGAATATTCGCTGCCGAACCAACGCGGACCCCTCATGGTCGGCCTCCAGATTGGCATAGCTTGCCAAAACGTCCAAACAAGAGCGGTATGGGCGGAAAACCCTAAATTAGGGTTTGCGGCACATCACATGTGTCACAAAACAGTCTCAACCATCCATCTTCGTAGGTATAGATGGAGGGTGTAGATGTAGATTCAAAAGGCCCCGAGCATGTCAACACAATCACCGTGGGGCGCCTACATACCCGACCAATCGGTCGGGACCAACCATGGTTGGTCATCCCAATTCGTATGCCCGAATAAAGCATGGTTACACGGCCGTAAAAGCCAAAATTAGGGTTTTGGAGCATCACGAGCGTCCATCTTCTCCGGCACGAATGGAGGGTCCAAGATTAGATTAAGCAGGTCCGGTCATACCAACATGACCACCGTGGACCCATCAATCTCCTCACCTGTTCGGCCAAGGCATACCATGCCTGGTTATCCCAAATCGTCCGTCCAAACTAGCGTGGTTACACTTCCCAATTGCAAACTAATCTCGACCGCTCAACACGGACGATTTGAGTGGCTTAGATCACGTTTTCATGGGACGATCGAGTATAGGCGTGAACACCAGCCTATCACCTACACGCCGACCGATCGGCCAATACCGACCAAGATTGGTCGTCTTGGAACGCGCACCCAAGTTGGCACGATACGCGTCTTTTGTTTGCACTCGTTTTCGCAAACCGATCTCGACCACTCGACTTTGCCGGACGAATTGAGTGGTCCAGATCACACTTTCGTGAGATAATGGGGTATGGGCTCCTACACCGTCATGCCGTCTACACGCATGTATGATCGGCCTGGCCAAAATCGTATCCCAAGCTTGGATTCGACCACGCTGAAGAGGGATGCTTGCGCACCACTTCTAAAACCCTAATTCCATCAACGGTCGCAGATGAGTGTCTCAAAGATCATCTCGTCCGTCCAATTTCACCAAGCTTGGTTATACAACCCGGTCGGGAGTTAATTGGTCGAGAAGGCGTCTTGGTGATCACCACCCGTCACATTACCACACCATGATTCAGTACCTGCATAGAATACACACGATACTTCACAAGTGTCGACCTTCTGAATAACGCATGTATTCAATTTAGCATTACATGCTACCTTTTGTGGGTCCCACGACCCACACATTCCAGATATCAATCATGTCACAAATTGGGGGATACGTACTGGGGTATTGGTCTGGGTGTTTACAGCGTGCAGCGCACAACGCGCCATCACAAGAGCGTGTCAAGAAGTCATGGACGGTTAAGTGATGATGGGAGAAGTGGGAAATACTGGTCGTGTGACACTAACACACGACTCCACTACTCCATCACTCCACTTTCTCCACTTACCACGAGATATGAGGGTTAGGCTTAAAGACTTGTATAAATAGGTTCTCCTTCCTATTTTCCAAACAAGGAACAAGAACAAGTCCAGACAACAGAGGCAAGTGTTGATACAATCGTATTCAAACACCGGAATTGATAGCTTACACCCTGCAAGCCAGTTCAGCTTTCTGATAGAAGTCATTCATAGCCAACACCTTCACATTCTCAACACCTTCTTCGCTTCCCTCCCTAAGATCAACCCCATCTCCTTCACTTTGTGACCGAAACAAGTCTGGAACGGCCATTTCTTGGTTTAGGCCGGACTTGCATAGATTGATCTCTCGAATCTACAAGCACTCACAGCGCAGTGCATTTGTTTAAGGTTTAGAATCATTTCTCATACACACACCCCAAATTACCAAAACCGGCAGAAATAGTTTTCGCCCATAAAAAATTGGCGACCACAATGGGAGGTTAATCTCTCGGTTGTAAAGTCAATTTCTTCAAAATCCGATTCAATTTTATCAATTTCAAAAAGGGTAGATCTTAGGACCAATTCAATCATCAATCCATTTAAAGATGGTAGAACTCATGTCTAGACCAGCAATCAATTCTGATGGAGCTAGTGTGGATAACACTCCCGGTGTCGATGTACCTGTCAGTGGAGCTATGTGGTCAATACATCTTATGGAGCCGTCACTTACGCCACCGGTGCAGCGTAGCGAGGAGATGTTCCAGTAAGTGTAACACCTCCCATCACCGAGCAGGGCAGCGAAATCCCAGGCATCTCATCAAGTGTAACACCTCTGGTAGTCACCAAAGCAACAACTTCCACTCCTTCATCAGGACGAGGAGCCGGAGGGACGAGAGGAGGACCATCCCCCATTACCATTGCAGACTTGATAGAGAAGCGGGAAGTTCTTGCTAAGACTCAAACGGATATGGCCACAACTCAGAAAGATGTACTCACTTTTCTTCAGACATTAACTGATCGATTGCCACAAGAGCCGCGACATCCTATGGAGCAAAAAAGGAACGTATTCAACGCAGGGAGAAGGTACTTCGGCGGCGCGTGGACCTCCATGGACTGATCAAAGAAGCGACATCGGATATGAGCGGTCTGTCATGGAGACTCCTACACGGGATCGATCCTCACAACGATCCTCCTCAAGTCAATAGTTTCACTATGAACCGGAGGTGGTGGATCGGGAAGCGGTTTCTCTAGTGGAAAGTTTATGCGAACTTTCACACCTCTCGAAGAATCGGCACAGCGGAGACGTTTTTTGCAATCAACCGAGAGGAAGGTCACGACCATGCCCTACATGTCACCGCACGCATCAAGGATTCGAGTTCAAGACGACCCTTATCTACACAGGAGCGTCTTCGAATGTGATTACTCTCAAGACTCTCAGGACATCCAAGGTTCTCCCAGGAAAGGTCGTACAGAAGCCTACCACAATGACGAACTTCGAGGGAAACCAAACCAGCACATACGGGAGAAGCTCCGCGGAAAGAATCAGACAAGTTCGTTGCGTCCCACTCCCCACGTGGGCGTCAATTCAGGAAGAAGACCCGCTTGCATCATTGAGGGCTAAAACCCACGATGCATCTTTGGTGATGAATCATTCATCTCCATCCTGTAAAGCCACGACCCACGCTCACACAAAGAGGGAACGAACTTTTGTGGCGAGTCGTGACCAAAATGGGAAAACGGTATACCGACACTGCCATTATCAATTAGCAGGGGAGACTGTTACCCAGTCTCTCCACACAATGGAATGCTACAACAGAAACAAACCACAAGAACAAGTGCTAGATGCTCCATAACAGTTGCAAGATGGCACCAACTCCACAACTGATGAGATTGAAATCGTTGAGGAATCTCCTAGGCATATCTCCATCAACTCAACCTTGTGTACGGATAAAGGAACGAAGCTCGTGGAACTTCTCAAAGAGTACCAGGACATATTCGCTTGGAGATATGAAGAAATGCCGGAATTAGATGAAAATTGGTCACCCATCATCTACATGTCATACCTGGATCCAAGTCGGTTAAACAATTATAGTTCAGACATGAGGAAAATGGATAGATCAGGTGCTGCATAGACTTCAGGGACTTGAACAGTCTTTGCTCCAAAACGATCCTCCTCTACCTAACATCGACATGTTAGTAGATGCAACCAGCGGACATGGCATGTTCTCCTCGATGGATGGATATAGCGACTACAACCAGATAAGGATATACGAGCATGATGCAAGTAAGAAAGCTTTTCGAACTCCTCTCGGAAATTTTTATTATACCATACTGCCACTTGGTTTAAAGAATGCCGATGCAACGTATCAACGCTCTATGACGACAATTTTCCACTGGAGCCGATACCTCAAGGGAGCAGCCTCAAGAGGATAACGATGTCCACGCGTCATATCGAGCAAGATCCGGGTGAGTCACTCTATCGACAGGTGGTCGAACAAGATCAGGCGAGTCACTTTATCGGCAGTGGTACATGTCGATCATGCTATATTGGAGAATCCGTGCTTTTGGTCATCCCCTGAGCCGTTGAACGCTCATCTACAACAACATATGCCTGTTATAAAGAACCAAAGGCCTGCAATAATGAAGAGCCTCATAATGTTTGTAGGGGCATATATCTCACCAACAGCGATACAACCTTGACCTTCTCGTAAAGGTTCCGAAGTATCAAGAGGAAAACCACCGAGATACAAAATCCTGCACGTCCGTCAACTCCAACTCCAGTACCATATGCACGACTCCCACAATGATGAAACAATTTCCAAGATATTCCATATCTGGCTCGACAACAACCACTACGAACAAACCATGTAAACCACGCTTGGGGACCGAGGCTCGAGATGAAGTTCCTTCACCGTCACCAATCAAGGAATTCTTCAACATGAGAGAGGTGGTCAGTCAAGAAGCATGGAATTCACAAGGGTAAATCGAACTGAAGAAGGAAACACTTCAACGCTCCCTCTAGCGAAAGCCGCTTCAATGGTCTATTCAAGAGCCGCCTCAACGCTCTCTCCAGGGACCCACGTTCGCTTGAGAATCCTTCTTCAACACTCTCTCCGGGATCCACCTCAACGTTCGTACCAAAAACCAATTTAACATCCTCTCGAATTGTTTCAACACTCAAGCGTGCATCAATAACTGCGCTCGGTCAAGTTATCTTTGATGTACTCATTGCTCAACATACGTCTCATCCATCCTTCATGAGGGCCTAGCGGAGCATGAAAAACCTTGAAGTCGATAGGAGAAGGGTTATCTTGTGGAACGGATATTTTCATATAGTTGAAAGGGCGCGGTGAACAACTCATCATCAATGTTCGGCATACCTTTGAAGCTGTCAACACCTTCTGACTTGGCACATGGCATTATCCGAGAAGACATCTCAACAGAGTTCTTTTCTTCATTCTATAATAAAAGACATGAGTCAGTACTTGTATAAAAAACGCGTGAGATGTGTAGTCACACATGACAGAACACACATTCACGTTGGAGTACACAAGGATGGTATTGGGTCCAAACACCGGTGTTGATCAAGTCACAAGTCCGATATTTCTCAAGTTTCAAGTCCGGTGTTGATCAAGTCACATGTCCGGTATTGCTCAAGTCTCAAGTCCGGTATTGATCAAGTCACAAGTCCGGTATTGCTCAAGTCTCAAGTCCGGTGTTGATCAAGTCACAAGTCCGGTATTGCTCAAGTTTCAAGTCCGTTGTTGATCAAGTCACAAGTCCGGTATTGATCAAGTCACAAGTCCGGTATTGGTTAAGTTTCAAGTCTGGTATTGATCAAAGTCACACGGCTGGTATTCGAATAAAACAGGCGTACGCAGCAGGGCCGGTTTTCAGTCGAAACACAGGGTCAACGTTCAGTCAGGCACATCAATCCCACGTTCGATCAAGCAGGTACAGTAGCCCCACGAACGAAACAGGCGTAACAATCCATCGAAGCAGGCAAGACCGACATCATGCTAGGGGAACACTCGCCTGGACGCCTCTTGAAAGTGACATGCTCCAAGGACAGGATGACCCGTCTCTCCTAGTAACATCTAACTTTGTCTCATAAGCTTTGTATTTAACTGTCACCATCTCATGCCTACCCCACAATAGTATAACCATTATGTGCTAGGCAGGGGACTTAATGTTGATGGTGGATTTTCATTTAAGGTTAAAATTGTAAAAGCCATAAAATTATGCGCTAACATCTTGTAAAAGATAAAGCCATTAATTAGTGTTGAATACTTATTCACTTTACTAATTCACCTAGAATGGAGCATGTGACAACAATCCCATTCTGTGAATTAAATAAACGAAATTCATCCAGGTTGGAGCATGTAGCAACAATCCCATATACCCTGTGAATTTATAGCATTATTAATTAATGCGTGAGCAGCCTTGTATTTCCTATACTCATTATCAGTGCGGCATGACGACTGAGTGTTGCTCTCCACAAAGCAACACGAACCTCCAAGCATTATAATGAAATCATGTACGAAATACCCGTACAGGCTGCAACTCTCGGTGTGTTATACTAGCCCGATTGAGCAACTCTCGGTGTATTATACTAGCCCCGATTGAGCATCGGTGTCAGTATCGATCTGGATATGATCTTGATCATCCAACTTCACCAGCATGATTGGATGGCCCAGATCAATTCCATAACCCCCAAGAAGGTATGGAATATTCGTTGCCGAACCAACGTGGACCCCGCATGGTCGGCCTCTAGATTGGCATAGCTTGCCAAAACGTCCAAACTAGAGCGGTATGGGCGGAAAACCCTAAATTACGGTTTGCGGCACATTACATGTGTCACAAAATAGTCTCAACCATCCATCTTCGCAGGTATAGATGGAGGGTGTAGATGTAGATTCAAAAGTTCCAGAGCATGTCAACACAATCACCGTGGGCCCGCCTACATACCTGACCAATCGGTCAGGACCAACCATGGTTGGTCATCCCAATTCGTATGCCCGAATAAAGCATGGTTACACGGCCGTGAAAGCCAAAATTATGGTTTTGGAGCATCAAGAGCGTCCATCTTCTCCGGCACGAATGGAGGGTCCAAGATTAGATTAAGCAGGTCCGGTCATACCAACATGACCACCATGGACCCATCAATCTCCTCACCTGTTCGGCCAAGGCATACCATGCCTGGTATCCCAAATCATCCACCCAAACTAGCGTGGTTACATTTCCCAATTGCAAACTAATCTCGACCGTTCAACTTCGCCGGACGATTTGAGTGGCTTAGATCACGTTTTCATGGGACAGTCAGGTATAGGCGTGAACACCATCCTATCACCTACACGCCGGACCGATCGCCAATACCGAGCCAAGATTGGTCGTCTGGAGAACGCGCCGAAGTTGGCACGATGCGCGGCTTTTGTTTGCACTCGTTTTACGCAAATGGCCAGTCTCGACTACTCGACTTTGCCGGACGAATTGAGTGGTCAGATCACACTTTCGTGAGATAATCGGGTATGGGCACCTACACCGTCATGCCGTCTACACGCATGTATGATCGGCCTGGCCAAAATCGTATCCCAAGCTTGGATTCGACCACTATTGAAGAGGGATGCTTGCACCTCTTCTAAAACCCTAATTACATCAACGGTCGCGGATGAGTGTCTCAAAGATCATCTTGTGTCCAATTTCACCGGCTTGGTTATACAACCACGGTCGGGGAGTTAATTGGTCGAGAAGGCGTCTTGGTGATCACCACCGTCACTTTACCACACCATGATGCGAGACAGTATAGAATACACACGATACTTCACAAGTGTCGACCTCCCGAATAACGCAGTTATTCAATTTAGCATACATGCTACCTTTTGTGGGTCCCACGACCCACACATTCCAGAATATCAATCATTTCACAACTGGGGATACATATTGGGGTATTGGTGCAGGTGTTTACAGCGTGCAGCGCACAACGCGTCATCACAAGAGCGTGTCAGGAAGTCATGGACGGTTAAGTGATGATGGGAGAAGTGGGCAAGACTAGTCGTGTGACACTAACACACGACTCCACTACTCCATCACTCCACTTTCTCCACTTCCCATGAGATATGAGGGTTAGGCTTAAAGACTTGTATAAATAGGTTCTCCTCCCTATTTTCCAAACAAGGAACAAGGACAAGTTCAGACAACAGAGGCAAGTGTTGATACAATCGTATTCAAACACCGGCCCGATAGCTTACACCACGCAAGCCGGTTCGACTTTACGATACAAGTCATTCATAGCCAACACCTTCACATTCTCAACACCTTCTTCGTTTCCCTCCCTAAGATCAACCCCATCTCCTTCACTTTGTGACCGAAACAAGTCTGGAACGGCCATTTCTTGGTTTAGGCCGGACTTGCACAGATTGATCTCTCGAATCTACAAGCACTCACCGAGCAGTGCATTTGTTTAAGGTTTAGACTCATTTCTCATCCACACACTCCAAATTACCAAAACCGGCAGAAATAGTTTTCACCCATAAACATCCCCTTAATTGTACTTCTTGTGAAAACGGCGTCTTTGCAGCTTCCTCTATTGGTTCATTCAATTGTCTTCTACCTCATTCTCTTCTATTACTGAGCATTCCCCTCATCTCTGCCAATTCTTTCAAAATTTGTTCATTTGTGCCTGACCCTTGGTCCAATGGTCTCTTTAATCTTGCTTCTCTTCTTCTACTTTCATGTTTATCTTGCCTTGCGAGATTTTGTAATTCCTCTTCATCCTCTTCTTCTCACCGCTCTCTGTGATCTTCTCTTTCATCCCTTTCATGCATTCGCACATGGTTTCGTCTTTCATTTTCTCCCCTGCGCTCTGGTTCATTCCTCGCTATTTCTCTTTCTCGCCTTTCATTCCTTCTTCGTGTTCTATCTTCTTCTTCATTAATATTACTATTGTGAATCCGTTCGCGCCTTCTTTCCCGGTTATCATGATTGTTCTGACGCATAGCCTCTTGAAACTCTTGTTCTTCAATTTCTGCCCTTTTTCTTTCTCTTTCGCATGCTATACGTGTTTGTTCTGCATTTCGCCTCTCAATCTCATCCTCCATTGTTTGTCAATTCCTTTGTACTTCTCTCCCATACAATATCCTTCCTCCTTCCTCCCGGTTTTCTTCACCATCTTGATTACTTCGTCTATGACGTTTCTTATCTCTCTGATCTCTATCATTTTGTTCAATATGATAATTTTCTCCATGTTGAATATAACGATCTTCAGATATTTCTCTCTCTTCACGATGTCCATCTCCAGGATTCTGCATATCTTCTTGAATATTCTCAACATCACCTACTTCAATCAGATCTCGTCTTGCTTCTCTTCTAATTGATCTTGAATTTGACCTTGTAGTACTTCTCGACCTTGTACTTTGTAACCTTATATTTTCCATTCTCAACTCATGATTTTGTCGTGTTAAGTTTGCACGTTCTTCTGCTTCTAATCTCCTTTCTTCAAATATCCTTTGTCTTAATGTCTCTAGTGTTTCATTCCCCTCTTCTCCATGGATTATTCCTCCTTCTACTCGCCTCAATTGCTGTGTTTCTTCTATTCCTTGCAGCCGAGTCCGTCCTCCTCCATGTGTGTACACCGACTCTATCGTAATCAATGTTTCCACCTTGTATTGATGTCTGCTGAATTGGGAGTTGAATTCGTTATTCTCCTTCATTTCTTGCTCCCATCCTAGAAGATTCTTCCATTTCCTTTCTCCTCCTTCATGCAATTCTTATGCTTCTCCTTACCATCTTTTCAATTTTAGTGATCTTTTACCAATTTCTTAAAATCTTTCTCAAATTAATCCCTGTTTCTAGCGCCAATATGTGGTTGCAAGATTTCCTACAACCACACCCATCAAAGATTATATGCTATTCTAGCCAAATTCCATGATAAATTTACCAAGTTTTATTTATCTTTTTAATGATTCTTACAAAAGTAATGAGAATACAAGGAAATCAAAATAGCTCTGGACTTTCTCTCTCCTATTTGTTCTCTTCTCACTCTCAAAAAAGATCTCTCTTATCTTGAATTTGCTTGGTCCTTTATATAGGATATTACCTAGTGGATGATGACTAAGTCACCTTTATTTTGGATCGATCTGCGTTGTTCTCGCAAGCTTACAAGGGTTTTCTTCGCAAGGTAATCCCAATCTTCGCAGAATCTTCACACTTTCCTTATGACTAAGCTGACGTCACTCGCTATATCACTTCTCTAACACTCTGCGATGACCTTCGCAACCATCCTTTACTTAAAGCTTCGCTGAGATATAACTGTTGCGAGATTCTGCTCCTACACAATCAATTAATAAAAAGGAAAAGAATTTCAATGGCTTCTCATTTCACCGGCCTTATTACCTTGGTTTGATGAGAACCCACTGTCGTCAACACCATCAGTTCCATCACCATCGCGGCATCGCCACCATGAGAACCTGATGATTTATATCTTAGATGATGATTATTGCCATTTTTTTGATTTGTGTCCGACATTCCAAATCATCACAAAGTAGTGACGCTAAGGAGTCTATTTTGCAAAATTTCCTATCCTAATAAGACAATCTTTTTTTCATGTAGATACAAATTAAGAATTGAGCATGGAAAGTGTTCTTAGTTATTACGCAAGAACTATGATATATTTCCATTGATTACCAAACGCATATACACGCTTGATTTGGGTAAGTTCTATTGACTTAGTACATGTCTAAAAAGACAAGCAAGATTGTCTAACCGATTCTACAGATTTCTCACTATCAATTCCTTATCATGTGTTTTCCCTGTTGATCTCAGCTTCTCTCTTTTAGCTTCTTGCCACTTTATTCCCCGCAACAACTAAATATTGCTCCGACGGTTTAGAATATAAGATACATAGATCTGGATGGTCGACCTACATAAAAATGATCAGTGGGTCTTTATTTTAGGTGTTGATGTGGTGTTGAGAAGAAGGTACTCAATAGTGGTGGTGATTGATGCGCACATATTTTAGGTTGCACATGCTCAGTAAGGGTATTTTTGACCGAAATAATATTTTAGGGGGGGCAAGTTGCTAATATTAACAATCTAGGGGGAAAGCTCAATCACTAATTCATTTAGGGTGGTAAACTCAAAACCCCCCCTTTTTTTAATACGAAAAGAAATATGTATTCAAATGAAAAAAAAACTACACAACATTATTCCTTTAGATACATTGTGTTATTGTTGAGAATATTAGTCCCACATTGTCTGGGCAATCTAAGATCCTGCGATTTATAACTCTATGGGCCACTACACTCATTGCCAATTGGTTTTAAGTTGGATGCCCGTATTCTAATAGTTATCCAAACCGGAATATTGTTTGAGCATTCTTCAGTTGAAACACTAGTTATACCATGTTTAGTCAGCGAGTGAGCAACATTATTTGCATCTCTATGCACATATGAGGGTGAGCAACATTATTTGCATCTTTGTGCACATGTGTGCATTTTCAATCGATAATTAAATTTCTTATTGTCCACTCGATTGCATCTAATCCACCATTCAAAGTTGTGTGATAACATTTTGACAGTTACCCTCCAAATGCAATGCTTGTACTCCTTTACTTCTTGCCCAAAGTCCCGCTTCCAATAATGCTTTAGCTAATCCACCATTCAAAGATGTGTGATAACATTTTGTGATTACCCTCCAAATGCAATGCTTGTACTCATTTTGAATGTATATAAAAGAGAAACCTAAATCAACTGGGATCTTTGAATCCCGACACTACTTTTATTAGTGTGTCCTAGTTGCAAAACTAGAGTCGTCTTCTTCCTAAAACCCTTATAGGGTTTAGTGACTATCAAGACTTCACAGGGCTTCGTGAAACCAGGTACAATTATATTTGATAACTAACGTATCCTGATCTTGATCGATTCTTGAGGTACTCTCTTGATCATGATAGATAGAAATCATCAAAGTTCTCTTAGTTTCAGACTTTGTTGATTCCATAATTTAGTACATGTAAGGTGAATAAAAATCTAGGATGCACTTCGGGTTGCATAAGTCCGGATTTTGAGGTTAGATAGACTTTGTCTATTGCTATCGGTTTCCTACCACCTTGATTTACGATCAAAAAGGAAATCACACACATATATGCTATTTTGTGGGAGGAAGATTGGTTTAAAGTCTTCAATTGAGTTGAAGCAACTCATAGTTGGTGTGGCATCAGCTAAGGGAATCATTTGTGTAGAATCTGGCATGGTTCAAGAGACGTCGTAAGGAGCACGACCGTACCTTAATCTGTGTGAGACTTGATTAGGGATCAACTACATTTCAGTCCGAAGTTAATTGGTAGTATGCTAGTGTCTGCAGCGGCTTAATACAGTTTGGTGTTCAATCTGGACTAGGTCCCGGGGTTTTTCTGCATTTTCGGTTTCCTCATTAACAAAATTTCTGGTGTCCGTGTTATTTCTTTTTTCGCATTATATTGTTTATCTTTATAATTGAAATATCACAAGTTGTACGTAAATCAATAAAAGTAGATACATCCATCCTTGTTTATTGGATACGACTTGATTGATTACTTGGGAAATTGATCTTTGGAATCGCCTAAGTGCTCTCACACGTAAATCAGGTTCACGGACTAGTTTTTGTTAAACCTTTTGATTGTGAGAGAAAGAGATATAACTCTGAATATTATTCCCTGATTGAGATTAATTAAGTTGAACTCTCAGAATTGTATTTAGGTTTTGTCCATTCAGGTTGCCTAAGAAAAAGTTAGTGGTGTATTTTGGTACCCCTAGTGTTTTCACTTGTATATCTCAACATTCCTAGACTTTCAAGTCTAACCTAAATGAAATTGACTCTAGTATTTAATCAAGCGACTCTAGATGAGTTTTGATACTAAAATATGACAACCATACTTGACATAACAACGCTTGGTGAGTTCAACCGAGCTATGCTCTAACAAGATGTATCATCATATTATACACGTAACCAAAATAAAATTAGGGAATATTAAAAAAAAAAATGTTGAGTTCATCCAAAGACTAATATAATTTAGTAAACTAATTAGTGTTCGTTTTGATAAGATCAGATATTTCTTCTCTGTAAACTATATAAAAACGAAAATAAATGTGTTCCTATTGTTGTCTCTTTGTCTTTGCATCACATTAGAGTAATCAAGAGTATTACTACAAAACTCTTAACTTTTGTTTGAATATACTCACTGTTTATCTAATTACATAACAACTCAATTCAAGATCTATTAGTACAAGCTCATGACCGGTGCATATTCATGAGTTCCACTTTCAAACATTTCTACATGACACTTTATCAAGATAAACTCTATCGTAGTCATTTTTTTTCTTAAAAAGTACAGTTCCACACTTTGATTGTTATTCATGTAGCAAATTTGTGATAACTAATGATAGAACAAACTCTCACTTATTGTTGATTGCATAAACCAAAGACGAACAAAGTTTAATTGAAATGCAATTAGGTCCTTTTGTTGTCGTTTAAGAGTTTTATCGAAGCTACAGTTCATGAAGGTAGATAAATGAAAAAAAACTATATTAAGGGATTGCAGAATTAACTTCTTGAAATCTAAATTGGTTACGATCCATATAAAAAACATAGTTTTACTACCGAGAAGAACAAAAAAAAAAGGAAAAGAGATGGTTTTGCCGTTGCCATTGAAATCTAACTAGCTAGTGTTGTTGTACTTTCTCTAGTTTATCACTTCATTAACAAAAATTAATATAGGAAATTGCTTTTCTTGTTATTTCCGGATGTGGATAATAGAAGAACACATCTCTTCGCTACATTAACTAGCCATGTCGGATTTGTTATTATTCATCTGTCAAAACGCTGGCTGTATGGAATTTTCAGTATTTTATTGGTGATATTTTAGTATAAAAATATTAATTTTCGAATTTATTTAGTAGGGTAATTTTAGGATAGTCTAGAAGTTTGATTTATGAGTTTTAATAAGTTAAAAAAGTTTCCTAAAGGTAATAGATACATCGAGAAATAAATTTTTATATTTAGATTAAGTTTAGGTTTTATTTAGGATGAGCTCCAAAAATAAAAACTAGGACACTTTTTGTTAATTGAAATTATTTTGTTAATGTTTAAATAATCACATCTTATTTATAGTCGGGTACGTACTCCTAGGGAATCAACAAAGTCTAAGTAAATCATAGATTTTATGATATCTAGCTCCTTGAAGATCAACTAATTTCTATCAATTTTATCAACATCATCAGTTACTTAATCGAGTTTCACTACGTTGCAATCTTATCATCTTAATAACAACTTCCAATCTACATCACATTGTTGGTGGATCTGTATGAGAACATTGTTGATGGTTCTTGTGCTCATGGCTTATGGTTCCATTATAATGCATTGATTTATAATAGAATTTGTGAAGACCTTTATCCACATTATGTTGGATGATTTATCAAGGAAGCAGTTCTTCACAAGAAGAAGTCGCGTCATTAATATCAACTACACTAGTATTAATTTTGTTTTTTGTGACGCTCTATTACTTTTGTTTCTAGAATAAAAAAGGACAATATCAAAAGATTTTTTTTTTTTCAGATATGAGAGGAAGTTAGGAAAATTAGTAATTCTGGGAGAAGATAAAATAAAAAAAACACGTATATATAGTATATATAGGGATGAAATGTCATCGCAACCTATATAGTGTGTTAGTATTTCCTTTATTATCATATTATGAAAAAAAATGGTAACATTAAGTATTAAAATATACCTAAGTTGTGTTGTTATAGCTAGGGCGTAAGTTATCTTTAGTAGCAAACAAAATACGAATAGATGGTGTGAGAAATCAGTAATGACATTTGGACATTATTAAATAGCTACGGGTAGAATCCATAGATTCCTTAACAAAAAAAATATAAATGAGGTTAAATATTTTCTAATCATGAAAAATTAACAACACATGTCTAATATGTTTATATCTAATATAAGAAAGAAAAAAAAGATCCATCCGAACATCATCAATAATCTGGCTAATTAAACCATCCTAGCTACTTTCAAAAGGGTTGAGCGCTCCACTTTACCTTATGTGCTTGAATCATCTTTATCATATTTTTGTTGCATTGGTATTTAGCAACATTTTATTACTTTTCAATATATTAATATCCTTGTCATTGTGATCTTCATGCACCATGTTATGTAAATCGACAATGCCAAAAGAAAGGATGTGCTTTGTTGTTTAATGAAAATTTACTATTTTTACTTTTAAAGTAATATTTGAAATCATATTATCCAACTAACTCCATGGCTTTTTAATGGAGAAACATTGGCAAACATCTCCCACACAAATAAATTTAACCCTAGGAACCACTTTCACTCTCCAAAGATTGGACCAGAACATATCACTACCTCTATCGCCATTTCTAAAATTAGGGCATTAGAAGATTTTGTGGTGAACTGTTGGTATCCCAACATCTATCCCAACATGAACTCACCATATTCGGTATCTTTCCAGTTTTGAAGTTTAAACGGAAGTTATCATTTTCAAAGTGTCGTGATAAAAAATAAAAATAAAAAGTCAGCCAAAAGTTCTTAACAAGAGGAAAAGGTAATCATTATGAATTTAGAGCCCATCTTGCTGCCAGTTATTTTCAAATATTCTAACAGCACTTCCAGATTCTATATACCTAACACTAAAGGCGTTTATTATGTCCTATACCAGGTGAAAGATGTGTTTTTCCTGAGCATCAAGAACATAAGTTCAAGGGAAGTATTTCCCCTCAAGCAGTTTAACCCACAACCGATTTGGGTTTTTACTGGTCTCCATGCAAAAATACATAATTCAGGGAAATAAAAATACCTGATCGGCATCTCTAATGAAAGTTGTTGGAGGGCGGGTTACTCGTTGTATTCTACCCATATCCACTTTGATTATATATCCCATATCCTTGGAAATGTCTTCTTGCATCACGATGCAGAATTTATCAAAAGATAAACATCTTATAATCCCCAATGCTTGTCCCTAGGCTGAATTACACATATCCTTTCTGAGCCGCCAATCCCATCAGTTATTTGTGTATACGGTTTATCTAACTCATCTTGTTATTTGGCTACACCGATGAACACTTCCATGACGGAAATGGCATTCTCAATTGACAGACCATCACTATGCATCCTTTCCAAATGACTTTTACCATCGGGTTCATAACACCCAGTGTATAGAAATGGTTTATTCTCACTTACTTTAACTCTGTGCAGTTTATTTATAGTGTGATATTAGAACAGGTTTGGGATCGCCATCTTCTGAGTAGTTATACATACCAAGTATCAATGTAATCCCAAAGTCATCATCATGCCCATCCTCCTCTGCAGCTCAGTTTTTCATTGCCTTCGTTATATTTGGGGTAAATACCTGGCTTGTATATCTGGTCGCAGGCACCTTCTCATCTATCTAACAATTCACAGAAAAATAATCAAACTCTATCCTAACAAAATAAAAATTAATAATAATAATAATAAATGCCTTTTGTAAAAGACCTCTTGTTTTCTTTTGAATAAATGCCTGAATGGATCTTTTTCATAATAATAATAATAATAAACAGAAGTTATCATTTTCAAAGTGTCGTGATAAAAAATAAAAATAAAAAGTCAGCCAAAAGTTCTTAACAAGAGGAAAAGGTAATCATTATGAATTTGGATCCCATCTTACTGAATAATAACTAAATAGGCTTACTGAATGATCGACTGCTTTCCACACATCCTTAAAAAAAAAACCGGAATTCCCAACTCCAGCTAATACGCCAACACCGTTCCTTAGAAAATATAGTTTATCTCGGTATCAGATATTACTCTGCCAAATTTTGAAGAGCAACTCCGGGAGTCAACCCCCATGACAATACCATCAACTGCTTTTATACCTCCATTAATTGTACCATAAAATCGCTTGTAAAAATATCAACAAAAGAAAAAACAGATTAGAAACTAAGAACCATATAATTTTGGAAACCCTAAAATGATGAACTCAAAATGAAGATTCAAACTTACCTCTTTACGCAATCTCTTTCCCATACTAACAAAGTCTGTGATTCTGTCTGTAGGTTAAGGTTAGAATTAAATCTTTTAGGGCTTTGGTTTTCCGTGAGTGAAAGAACCGACTGTCTGTGAAAAGAGAAAAAATGGGTTTTGTTTTTCTTTCTTTCTCTTTACTCACCGGATTGGGTGGGCATAGGAAAGAGATTGCGTAATTAGCAATAATCTAGCCACAGGTTGCACAGACGCGGACACTACAAAATTCTCAAAAATCTAGGACGCGGACATATATATACATAATTTATTTACATATTATTCATACTAGTTTCAAACCCGTGCTACGCATACGTAGTGATCATTGGAGTTTTTATACCTTTGATTCGTGTGCACTGAGGCGGGGCTTCCCCGCACCCATCCTGATGAGAGTTCTAATATGCTATTATAAAATTACTATCTAACATATTAAAATTAATATTCAAACTATGTAACTAATTCTTTTTAAAATGTATAAGCTGTTATAATCTAAACGTGGTTTTGAAAACTAATTTTAAGCAGTATGATAAAATAGTTATCAATTCTACAAATAAATTAAAATTAATAAATCTAAGTAATCTCAAAATTAAAATAGTTTAGACTCCAAATACTAAAGCATTAATCCTGATTGGAATTTTTTTTATGAATACTTGATTGACACCTCACATACTAAAAACAAATATAACATATTCAACACTGCAAGTCTTGTATAATTCTAAGAAAGTAGAGGTCATTTTGTCAGATACTACAGTAGATAAATCAAAATTCTAAGAAAGTAGAGGTCATTTTATCAGATACTACAGTAGATAAATTAAAAATTCGAATAATAATTCAAAACATTTAATCGCAAACCTTAAACAAAATAAATTCTTAACTAATTAAATATATATTATTATCTAAAAACTACTAATTAACTAACATGATACCTTAAATGTCAGGCACTATAGGAATTAACTCTCACTTGGTGAGGTGGGGCTTCGCCTCGTTCCCGTCCCAAAAGAGTTCTCAATAAACAACTATAGGATACTAACAATTGGAACCACTAATTATCATTCTGTATGTTTACCGTTGGAACCAAATTCTCAAATTACATAATGTTTGAAGTTTTTCGAGATTAATAAATCCTCTTAAAGAAAATATTTTTGAAAATTTTTACCAACTTCTGAAATCAATAAATAGTTCATGACATTTCCAACATCAACACTCTAAAAATAATAGGTCAGGATAGATTTGAATTCAGTAGCACAATAACAACATTTGGTCATGCTAAATTTTAGAATACACATTTGTTGTTTAATTAATTTTTTCAACTTAAAAGTCATAATAATATTCTACCTCAAAAACCCTAACAATGGCTTCCAGTTCGGACAAATTTTGTTGGTACTTCACTCGTTATACACTCTCCACCCACCTTACGTACCATATCATATACTTGTGTTAAGAATTAAGTCGCCAACTCAACTTCTCCTCTAGGATCCAACTCCCTGTAGTTAAAAGAAAAATCACACCCACTATATAGTTGTATCAGTATATGAAACTAAGAAGAAACATGATATAAATATATTTCCAACTCAAAATAGCGTCACATGTATGAAGTATTTCCCATCGAAGAAGATGTAATCAAGAAGATACACTGATATATCTTTCTTCAGAAATCACATACTTGCATTAAGAATCAAGTGGCCAACTCAATTATTATTCCCGACTTCAACTCTTTATAGTTAAATGAAAAATTACACTCTATACACAGTTGTATCAATAGTTATATTAGAAACACTAAACTAAACACATAATATAAAATAAATGGAAAATTCTGAATAGTGCAAAGATTATGAAGTGCTTCTCGTTGAACAAGATGTAATCAATCATATACTTGCGTTAAGAATCTAGCAGCCAACTCAACTCGGTCTCGGTGTGATTAAATGAAAAATCACAGTCACTATATAGTTGTATCAATACCTGATATTAGAGACATCAAATGATACTAATATAAAATCAATCGTCAACTCTAAAAAGTTACAAAACATATGGAGTGCTTCATATCGAAGAAAGATATATCAATGCTCTGACTTCTGTAGTTAAATGAAAAATCATACCTTTTATATAGTTGTATCAATAAATGATATTAGAAAAGAAACAAGATATTAATATAAATGGATTGCTAACTCTAAATAGTACAAAGCATGTGAAGTACTTCCCTTTGAAGAAGGCCTAATCAAAGAAATGCACTGATATATCTATCTTCAAAAATCATATATATACTTGCGTTAAGAATCAAGCAGCCAACTCAACTCGTTGCAATTAAATGAAAAATCACACTCTATAATTGTACGAATACCTGATATTAGGGACACTTAAAAAATATTTTTAATATAAAATCGATTACAACTCTATAAAGCGCATAGCATATGAAGTGCTTCCCGTTGAAATGTATTGATATATATCCGGAAATCATATAGTAACGTTAAGAATCAAATGGCCAACTCAAATGCCCTTCCAAGGCTCCAACTAACTATAGTTAAATGAAAAATAAACCTAACTATATAGTTGTATCTGATATTCGATATTTATATAAAATAGATTGCCAACCCCAAATAGTGAAAGGAATATGAAGTGATTACCGTCAAAGAAGATGTAATTTAGGAAATGCACTGATATATTTTTTTTCAGATTTCAAACATGTTTCCTAACCGCCAGTGTGAGGCCTTTTTTAAATTCCTTGGTATATTTTTGAATATGTTCTCTACACTAATGTGAGATTGAACCAAAAGTTCATATGCTGAACATTCTTTAATCAGTGCAAACTTCAAAGACCACATGCAAAAGTTGGGCAAGTTAGCAGATGTCACGTTTGTACAATGGTAAAGTTTTTGGGTGGTGATACCAGTGACCTGAGTTCGAAACTCCTCAGTATCGGGATGGATGTTGTTTTTTTTTTCTTCCAAGTTACCTGGGCTTGTAGGTAGCATGCCTCTTCTTATAAAAGAGGTTTTTCAGGGAAAGAAAAAAATTGGGTCGTTCACGTGCCAAAAAAGATGCCTAGGTAAAGGTTATCGCCTAAAAAACGGCGTGAAGTATCCTGGATTGCGCAGGATAAACCAGGATATATCTCATCTTGATGCCTTCATTAGTGAAAGACATGCAGAAGATTTGATATCTTCAGAAATTGCAAATCAATTTGCTTCCTTGAGAAGCTATGAGTGTAGTAGCAAGTGTGTCACGTAAAACACACTTTCATCGTGGATGACTAGTTGACTTAAAATATTATGTTCCTCCTAAAAGGAAGAACCGATCACAATCATTTAAAGATAGCGCTCTCAAATAGACTATCAAAGGAAGATCTGATTTCTCTGAGTATAGTTCTCTTAACAAGGGAACGTTTATGCAAAGGCTGTGGAGCTTCAAAACGAAGGGATTTCTATGTGGAATGCTTGCAATAGAGAAATCTTGAATCCTAATACAATGATTGTTGGTGACAAATTTCAAGGTATCCACTGATACTGCCATAGATGATGCTGGCATTAAGCTGTTCTCTATTGAAAAATGACATCAAAGGAATTATTGGTTAAAATGGAAAGGATAGATTAGGGCAAAATAACATTTACTCATAAAATGCATAGTTTTGGTATTGCAACCAGAACGCTCGATAATGTGAGCTACTTTTAGCCACAGGTGGGTGTTTTGTAGTACCAACATCCGATGATGTAACCCTAGTGGCTACATGTGGATGTTTACGCATAATGATAAAAGAAAAGTGAACTAATGACACAAAGTTTTTTCACAAAAATATGAAATGGATTACAAAGAAACAAATTCTCTGTTATGTAGTACCGATATCCGATGATGTAACCCTAGTGGCTACATGTGGATGTTTACGCATAATGAGAAAAGAAAAGTGAATTAATGACACAAAGTTTTTTCACAAAAATATGAAATGGATTACAAAGAAACATATTCTCTGTTATGGACGCAACTACCTCTTTGGTATTCGTCTGGCAATCTTTTAAGGAATCGACGTGCGTCTGGTAGATATGGTTACTGCGAATCTGTGTGAAAACATGATACGGATAACCGCAGAAAAATTCCTAAAGGTTTTCACCTATCAGTAGTGTTACCATATCATATGCATTCGCTCAATAAGGACGAAAGTTGTCAATCGTCTAAGTGAAATGCTTATTTTATCCAGGAATGTGTGAACCATCTTATATGCCCATACACTGTACATTTACTAGATTTGATGCATACAACATCTACTTTATTGGAACTCCTGAAGAGTTCTCCAAAGAAAAAAAATGCTTAAAGCAGGAGTTCAAGATAAAATTCTCGTTAAAACAAGGTCTCATTCTGTTGGTTGAATATTGTAGCTGGAAGTCCTTTAATTTCGTCAACCATTTAAGGTTTAGACATGTTTAAATGGACAAGATAACATGATTGTAGTCATTCGATCCCTTATCTTTAAGATTGATCGGTTTACATCTCAACAAAGGAGATGTATCACTCTGTGGTTCACATTACACAAAAAATATGTAAATGTTTTACTAGCTGAAATATGTTATAGATACCTGATATTGGGTTTGTAGTAAACATGTAAAGCCTGGTTCTACCCAACACCAATATCGATACATTGGTACGAAGAAAACTCTTTCATCTCCGTGGTACCATTAAGCGTGATCTTTTGCATAAAAGATCGTTGGATGTCTCCCACAGAGAAAAACTAATCAGACTGTTTAAGTTTTGATTTTTGGTAGGTTTATTAAAGCAGCTAAACATTTTCCTAGCTAATAGTATGGTAATAGAGGATACTTGTTTATCCTCCGATCGATTATGATTGTTCCGACAAAGCTAGTGGAGAATAAAGGCGGGAACAACAAGATGATCATTAAGCAATTGCACAAAGGTAGATCAAACTAAGTTTCTCAAATAAAGGAAACTGAAGCTGTTGAAGTCATTAAAAGATGGCTCGTGACCTCTATGCAATATTATCATAAAGAATGATCAACTAAGACACCTACTCATCAGGGGGAGTAAAGCCACATAAGACTATGGATATTGGGTATGTTGGACATTACGTTGTGTACTCTTTTTCCTTAGTCAAGGTTTTATCCCACTGCGTTTTCCTTTTCAAGCTTTTAATGAGTCATGCGAGTCCAATGTTATCCACAGTTCGAAATGTTGTACTCTTTTTCCTTCGTCATAGTTTTTGTCCCTCCGGGTTTTTCCGGGCAAGGTTTTAACGAGGCAACATCTCCGAGTTTATCATTGTTATGAGAACTCATGTTTTCCTACGTTCAGGTTTTTGTCCCTCTGGATTTTCCTGACGAGGTTTTTAATGAGATAACAACTTAGAACGATGAACATCATGTAAATAGATGAATATCCATAGAATTTTTGGCGAAATCAGTGATCGGATTATCACACTTTACTCTTAAGTCGGTTTTACCACACACGGTTTTTCCTGATAAGTTATACAAGAAGCCAAACAAGTTTGCATCAATTTTGGCAAGAGGAGAAATTTATGGAGATCCACACCATTCAATTTTGGCAAGAAGCCGTTTCGCCTCCCGGTTTTTATGGCAAGGTTTTGACGAGACAACAGTTTTTTGCTATTATTTTATCCCACCGAATTATACCGAGAAAACACAGGAGAGTATTCTTCAAATGGTGGTACAAGGGGAAGTGTTGTGCCGTTCTTCTAAATGAATCGCTTATTTGGACGACTTTAAAACAACCCAGACACATGATGGTGGGCCATGTCCACTGGGATTTGCAGGGGGTCAATTTAGTGGGACCAGTCATGTGTCTGTGTTGTTTTAGTTTTGTTTAAATGAGAGGTTCGTTTAGAATTTTTGAGTGTTGTATAACACATCATCATTTGGGTGGCCCACCATTATATTACTCGAGCGGAATCCAGAGAATTCTGTCCACCTCCTTAGCCGATCAAGGGATAAGCATCAAGTATTGACACGTTGCTTCTTTGTACTGCCGACTCATTTTTCCTCTGGCTATAAATAGCCTTTGATATCCACTTTGTAATCGACTACTTAGAAGAAACAGAAAGAAATGGAATACTTTTCATTTCTCTTCATCACGTCCCTTGCCTCACGATTTATAAAGGGGATACCAGCATTACTTGGGGTGATACCAATCCATATAGGTCAAAAAAATATTAAGTGATCCTGACCGTCGGATCACTGAATTGGTATCACCCCGCTAATAGTGGTATCCCATTGTTGATGGTGGTTTTTAGCTTAGGGTTAAAATCGTAAAACACTAAACCCTAGCAGACAGTGATGTCACAACATTTAAAGTAACAAGCATTTACTAGGCACATTTACTGAAACCTTTAATGTGTTCCTAAATAATTACCGGGGCATATTTTTCAAATTAGGGTTACGACAAGCCAAACCCTGATTCCCACGTGTGCGAATGGCAAATCATGCCAGCCACACCGACCGCGCCAAAGCATGCCAACCATGCTAGTCGCACCTATGTGCCAATGGAAAATCATGCCAGCCACACCGACCGCGCCAAAGCATGCCAACCATGCTAGCCGCACCTCTGTGCCAATGGGAAATCATGCCAGCCACACCGACCGCGCCAAAGCATGCCAACCATGCTAGCCGCACCTCTGTGCCAATGGAAAATCATGCCGCCACACCAGCCGCGCCAAAGCATGCCAACCATGCTAGCCGCACCTCTGTGCTAATGACAAATCATGCCAGGCACACCGACCGCGCCAAAGCATGCTAGCCGCACCTCTGTGCCAATGGCAAATCATGCCAGCCACACCGACCGCGCCAAAGCATGCCAACCATGCTAGCCGCACCTCTGTGCCTATGGAAAATCATGCCATCCACACCGACCGCGCCAAAGCATTCCAAACATGCTATCCGCACCTCTGTGCCAATGGCAAATCATGCCAGCCACACCAACCGCGCCAAAGCATGCCAGCCATGCTAGCCGCACCTCCGTGCCAATGGAAAATCATGCTAGCCACACCTACTGCGCCATGCCAAATGCACCTCGCCATGGCCCCATGCCGTGCCACAGTACTGGCCTTCAGTACGCGGCTATCAAAACGAAGGCGTGCAACAATCAACGGTTGCCCTTCAAACCCAGGAGCAAATCCTGACCGTCTAAGGTTACCAAACGACCTTTGCCCCAAAACCCTAGCTTGGTCACGCACCTAGCCCATGCTAGTCACATCATGCCAAGCCAAACGCCCTTGCCTTGGCCCTAGTCACGCCATGCGCCTATGGCAAACCCTTGGCCCCACATGCCAAGCCAAAACCGCACCTAACCCAACCTAGCCACGCCATGCGCCTATGGCAAATCCTTGGCCCCACGCGCCAAGCCAAAACCGCACCTAGCCAAAGCTAGCCACGCCCAAGGCGAACCCTTGGCCCCACATGCCAAGCCAAACCAAACCTAGCCAAGCTAGCCGTGCCATGCCAAACACACTTTGCCTTGGCCCTAGCCATGCTAGTCACATCATGGCAAGCCAAACGCCCTAGCCTTGGCCCTAGCCACGCCATGCGCCTATGGCAAACCCTTGTCCCCACACGCCAAGCCAAAACCGCACCTAGCCAAAGCTAGCCACGCCCAAGGCGAATACTTGGCCCCACATGCCAAGCCAAACCAAACCTAGCCAAGCTAGCCACGCCATGCCAAACACAATTTGCCTTGGCCCTAGCCATGCTAGTCACATCATGCCAAGCCAAACGCCCTTGCCTTGGCCCTAGCCACGCCATACGCCCATGGAAAACCCTTGGCCCCACATGCCAAGCCAAAATTGCACCTAGCCAAAGCTAGCTACGCCCAAGGCGAACCCTTGGCCCCACATGCCAAGCCTAACCACACCCTAGCGGCGCCACCCTGTTGGCCTTCCTTACGCGGCCACCAAAACGAAGGCATGCAACAATCAACGGTTGCCCTTCAAACCTGTGGAGCAAATCCTAGCCATCCAAGGTTACCAGACGACACATGGTAACCTTTGGCCCGAAAACCTAAGTTTGGCCACGCCAAACCTTGTCATGCCAACCTAGCAGCGCTAGCACGTTGGCCCTCACTACGCGGCTACCAAAACGAAGGAGTGTAACAATCAACGGTTGCCCTTCAATCCCAGGAGCAAATCCTAGCCATCCAAGGTTACCAGACGACACATGGTAACCTTTGGCCCGAAAACCTAAGTTTGGCCACGCCAAACCTTGCCATGCCAACGGCATGCCAACCTAGCCGCGCCACCACGTTGGCCCTCACTACGCGACTACAAAAATGAAGGCGTGCAACAATCAACGGTTGCCCTTCAATCCCAGGAGCAAATCCTAGCCATCCAAGGTTACCAGACGACACATGGTAACCTTTGTACCGAAAACCTAAGTTTGGCCACGCCAAACCTTGCCATGCCAACGGCATGCCAACCTAGCCGCGCCACCATGTTGGCCCTCACTACGCGGCTACCAAAACGAAGGCGTGTAACGATCAACGGTTGATCCTCCTCTCAAGATGCAAAATCTCGACCGTCGAAGGTCACCAGGCTGGCAAGTTTCCCGAGCTTGACTTGCCAAGCCACAATAACGTGCTACATGTTTTCCAAAACATTCGAGACATCAACACAAACTGGGGGATCTTATTTGGGTATTGGTTTGGCGGTTTACAGCGTGCGGCGTACACTACGCCCGTCATAAGAAAGTGTCATAAGGGTGAGGCGGTTAGTAAATACGGGAAGTTATGTGTGAAACGTTCATGGGACATAAAGCACATGCGTTAACAACTTTATGGGACATCAATTCCATAATGTTAGCAGTTTCATGCGTTAATCACTTTATGGAACATAAATTCCATGCATACGGTTACCACCTCCTCCCATTTACTTCCCCACTCCTTAATGAGACCAGGGTACGTTTTTGCTCCGACTTGTATAAATAGGTCTTACCTATTTCCATTGAACAACAAGTTCATACGGGAGATACAACACTCGAAATACTTACCGCTAGATCACCTTGGGACCTCTCTCACTTTTTGATAACAAGTCGTAGTAACCCAACTACTCTTTCGGAATCAACTATTCTCGGTCTCACCATTTTCCTTGCTTCCCTCCCCAAAACCAACCCATTCTCCTCCACTTTGTGACCGAGGCAAGTCTGGAACGGCCATTTCTTGGTTTAGGCCGGACTTGTACAGATTGATCTCTCGAATCTAAAGTACTCCCTTGCAGTACATTGTTTAGGGTTTAAATTGTTTCTCACCTGCACACCCGTAATTACCGAAATCAGCAGAAACCATTTTCACCTACAAACACCCCTGTAAATCATGCCTTGCCCAGTTAGTGTTTAACTTGTATTTCACGGTAGTACTTTATAGTTGCCATCTCTATCTAACTCCTTTAAAATCCTAAGTCATATGAGGCCACCCACCTCACCAAGTTTCTCCAAAATTCTCTCTCCTCACCAAAAATCAGAGAAATTTTCTCTTTTGGCTTCAAATTTCTATCAAATATTATGTGGAAAAAAAAAAAAAAAAAAAAAAACTGGCTTTTTCGCACAGTTTTTGGGTCTGTTTAATTTAATTATTTTCACGATTCATCTCTGCTTCTACGGCTTGGTAATCTTTTCAGGGGTTTTTGATTTGTGATTTAAGAGGCGAAGTTGAATCAGAAAACAAAGAGGAGGAGCAAAAAAGAGGTAAACATATAGAAACCCTATAAATCTATAATTTTAGACTGACGTTTTTCGTATATATTGGTTGTAATTAAATTGAATTCAACTTCTTTTTCTAATGCTGAATATGTTGATTCTGCTTTGTTAAAATTCCTAATTACAGTTTGTTGATTTCGTTCATGGTTTTTACTTTGTGCTGTTGGAGGCAAAACAGTATCATGGGAATAGAAGAAGAAGGTATACATAGAGAAACCCTAGAATTGTATTCTTGATTTTGTTGTTTTTTTTTTTTTTTTTTGATTGTTTGATTCAAGATTATACCTTCGGGTTGTTGGTTACAATTAAATTTGTAAGAGCAAATGCAATTGCATGAAGACCGACTTTCTGTTATTGGTTTCTTTATGGAAGGAACCCTTAGGGTCTGATCCATTTGATTTGTGTTGATAGATATGTTTGTCGCGTTTGAATGCTGACTTGGATAAAGTAGAGATGCAAAAAAAAAAAATGGTGTCATTTGTGTTCTCTTCTAATTTCTTCTTGGGGCTAATTAAGGTAGGATAATTTGAGTACTGTTTTTTACATACGGATTTTTGGAAATTTAACTAATGGAGTTAATTATAGTTTCTCTCAGGTTTTGTCTTAATTAGCTGCCATGATAATTGCCTTCGACACAAGTCTTAAGATTCATTGTTCTTGACTGATAGTTATGTAGTTACAATCAAGTTACAGCTCACTTAATTCACGTAGCATTGTAATTTGGAATATATGGCTGCCTAATGATGTGAATCAATAATGTTGTAGTAAAAAGGTTCGTTGAGACTTGTGAAAGCAAAAGATTTTAGACTTATACAACTTAAAAATAAGGAAAACTTAACACAAAATCGATTCAAGATATGAGAAAATAACCAAGACACTGATTCCACTATTACACATGAATAATTTATGGTGAATAACACAAAACTCTAATTATCTTTTTAAGTCCTTATTTCTTAATCCACAAATAATCAGGCAAATTCCCAAAAATTAATTGTATCCCCTAAGCATAGATTATCTAAACAAAGTATAACCTATCTAATTGAATCACAACTAATGACGAAAATTATGCAAACAATTTAAAACTCTGCAAAAGCAGTGATTGAATGAATTATAAATTATAAATTAGAGAAAATAAAATAGTTACCAATTATTCATGCGTAAATAGCTTCCTCATTGCCTTGGTTGTGGGAGAATTAGCCTCTCATCATGTTGGAAACACGCTCAAAAATCATTATTATTGCTCAAAGGGTGTTTACAAAGATGAAATGGAGAAAATGATGAAAATCGGGTGTTGCAACGATTATAAGTGTTGCAAACACTGTTACAAAGAACGATAAAAACTGTTACTGTTGCTTTTAAGTCTGCCTTCCGTATTACGACCCTCGTTTGTGCGTCGTTGTCACTGTAGAAGAACGACTGCCTCTGGTGGTCTTTTGTTCTTCATGTTCTTGGTGCAGCAGCAGCAGAGAATAATCCTGCAACTCGATTTTTTTTGGCTCTGTAGTGTTCTAAACTCCCCCAAACTCTCCGTCCCTCTTCTATGCTATCTCAGCAACTATTTATAACCCAAAAGCCTGATATATCTCGCCATAACTTCATATAATTCTCAATATTCTTCACGGCCTATTTTAGGAAATAATCTCGATTTTTGATTTATCCACGCGATCTAAAGCTGCCAAATTTCTATATTTAACTCCTTCACACTCCGAGAGTTGTTAGGGTCTTCCAGATACGTGCAAACACCTCTGTTGCTCGCGAAATCCCGTGAATATCTCCTCCGGCGTGTGTTGCCCTGTTTTTTCTTCTGGCGGAAATTCCAGCCAAACTGGATCGAAACCAACACCTCTACCATCCCTGTCTAGCCCATAGAAGAGTACCCAATCAATTCCAGCCCTTTAGTCTCCTTCAATCCCTTCCAAAATTCCAACCCTAATTCTGCCGGTGAAGAGTATTTTTTTCCCGCCAATTTCTGTTTTTGAACGGTGAAGAAGACAGGCAGCCCTTAACCAGCTGTGGGGTGCGATTAGAAAAGGGTTACCCCTTAGCAATTGGGTTACCCCTTATCCAAAGTGGGATTCCGAATATCAAATGTCCTCCGGGGGTGTTCCGAGCAACTTTTCGAGCCGAATTTTCCAACAATCTTTATTTCCAAAAAATACCTACAAACACACAAAACACCATAATAAGGACAAAAACGAGTACTAACAATACGGAACATTGAGGACAAATTAGACACATAAATGCGTCTATCACCTAATTCCTAGCAAGTCTAACAACATAATATTTTGCAGTAACAAGTAGCTAAACCCAAATGTGCTGTTCTTTGTTACAGATAGGGGTGCAAGTTATGAGAAACCACTAACAAAACCAACATCCTTCTTTCAAATATCAACAAACCCCTTTTGAACCCTGCCATTTAAATGCCAGTCACAAGCCCAGGTTAAGGAGGAGGCAAGAGATGCCTCTAACAGATGATCAGGAATGATGTACCTCCTGTGCAAAAAACCACTATATTTAACCATGTCCAAGATAATTAATTTAGCGAAGTGGCAACATCCTTAATGATACGGGTAAAGACTTGGAACCTGCCAACAAAGTGGTTTTTAATTTTGTAGGTTAGGGGTTACTCCCTTTTTGAAATCTTAGATGTGCACAATCAAGGCAAGTAACTTGCGTTCTTTGGTTCAATTTCTTGCTTTTTCTTTCAAAACTTTTTATGTTTTTGTTGAAAGTTCATTGATTTCTCTTAACACTAATTATGTTGTTAACTTAGTTTGTTTTTTTTTAACTGATCAAAACAGAGAATGAATTCACAAGAGATGTGTCCGACAATTTCCGCAATGATTTGAAGAAGTGAAATATATGCACAGTTATATCTACCAAACCCATGACCCCTCGAAAAACTATTGGCAGTTTTACACACGGTTACTTAGTAAGTGTATCGAAAAGGAAAAACTGTGATTTAGAAAACTTTCAGAGGGTAAAATCTGAGTGATTCTTTTCTCATATATCTAGGTTCGAATTTATTTCATCACATTTGTTTGTTTTGTTCAATTTTTATGATGATTTTCTTTTTCCTTCCGACTTTATCATATCCTCATAACTATTGATGAATATATGGCTACTGTCATTTTTGTTTTTCATTTCGATTTCTATTTTGTTTTTACGGTTTCAGTGTTGCTTCCTTCTTATGCTTAACCACTATGGCATCCCCCAAGATTGACTTAGCAGAAACTCTGATCTGCAATACGGATATACTATGAAAAGTTCCATGACTTGGTTTGTTTTCCTCCCTATTGCATTTGATTTCCTTGCACATATCCAAGCCTTACTAAACGTTTGGTTTTTAAGAGATTCAATATATTCGTTTAGTAAATTGGGATTCATTTATGAGTTTGCGTTAATTTTTTTTACGCATTCGTGTACAAACCAGTGCAGACGAAGTAACACAAATATCACTGGTAGTCAATCCATTTCGATCAGCCTGTAGCTTCTAGCCTCTCATGGACAAGGAACACTGGCTAAGCTATAGGATATGATAAAAATATATGAATAACCACCCAGGCACATCCATAGTTGCTCGAATAAGAAAGCATTAAAGAGTGTGTCCGACGGCAACTGCAACAAAGATGTGGTTGAGAGAGTGTTTGCATCCCTGTTGGTGCAGTGGCTAATAGCTTCTTTTAAATTGTTTCATTGTAAGCCCATCAAAGAAAATTGGACGGAGGGACGAGCAGTACCAGACCAAAAGGAAAGGTATTGAAACACCACTTTAGCCATGCAAATTAACTTTCAGAGTTAATTTCAGAAGAATCTTGGCATGGGATTGATTAAGATGTGGTGGTGTTGGGATGTATTAGGATGGAGACTTCTTAAAATCTCAATTCCTTGGTGTGTAAACGTTGAAATCTATGCTTAATTTTTTTTGTTTTTCATTGTTTATTCATTGGATAATATTCAGTTTCGTAGTTTTTTTTTTTTATTATCTTTTCTTGATTTGAATTATGTGTATGGAAATGACGAATTCTGTGTATGGCAATGACTGCTTGATGTTTAGTTAATAACTTGGGGCAGTATTCGGTGCAGCATAAGCCGGCTTTGAAGTTTTTGTAACACGTCTCACGAAATGCTTTCTACTAAGGACGGGCGAGGCGAAACCAAGCCACGAAAATTAAATATCCTAAGCGACTGGACGAGGCGAAGCCAAGCCACGTCAAATCAAAAATCCTAAGCGACGGGGTGAGGCGAAGCCAAAGCCATACCAAATCAAGCATCGTGCGTTTTCATACAACATCAAAGTCACGCGACACCAAATCAAAAATGCATCAGGACGGGGTAAGGCGAAGCAGCGCGACACCAAATAAAAAATGCATCGGAACGGGCGAATAAAAATATCAAAAATCCTAAGCATGCATTGGGACGGGCGAGGCAATGCCGAGCCACACCAAATCAAAAATCCTAAAGATGCATCGGGGCAGGGCGAGGCGAAGCCGAGCCACACCTAATCAAAAATGTATCACAACGGGTAGGGGCAAAGCCCCACGACACCTAATAAAAAATACGCGACGGGGCGGGCGAAGCCGTGCAACACCAAATCAAAAATGCATTGGGACGGGGCGAGGCAAGGCGAAGCCGAAGCCGAGCCACACCTAATCAAAAAGGCATCGCGACGGGCGAGGCGAAGCCGTGCAACACCAAATCAAAAATGCATAACGACTGGGCGAGAAGCCGAGCCACACCTAATCAAAAATATATCGTAATGGGGCGGAGCGAAACCCCACGATACCTAATAAAAAATGCACGACGGGACAAGGAGAAGCCACATCACACCAAATCAAAAATATGGCTAAAAGAAAAAAATGCTCGAGCGTAGCACGGGCACATCTAGTATAAATATATAAGTTGTACCGATAGTTGTTGTGAACTAAATTAAATATAGAGAGGCTCATCCATTTTATAAAATTAACCGACTTTATGAGAAACTTTTTGATGGGGCAAAATCCGCACGATTGCTAAAGGCTGATACCACTTTTGCTAGGGGCGGGTACCAATTCAGGATCCAACGGCTGAGATTGCTTTGTCCTATATGCAGTGGTACCCTCCCCTAGCAAATCAGTAACAGCCTTTAGCAATCATGAAAATCCGAAGGGGGTATGGGGACCAATCAGAAGCCGATATCTATCCTTCTTTATTTGGACGGTTTCCACCAAAGTTATGTCATGATGTTATACTTCTATTTTGCCCTTCTTTTTAAAACAAAATAAATTTAATAGCATACCTTAATTAACGTCAATACAAAAACATCGTAAATAATGAGGATCTCACGTAAGAACAGCCTCGTTTGATTGGGGGCCATGTATATTAATTGGGGCCTCCACTAGAGGACAAAAAGGTCACCCAAACCTAATTTGGGTCACCCCTAGCAAATTTTTTTCTAAATACCTAAACTGCCCCTGAATGATTAGTATTAAACTTAATAAAATTAATTTTTTAATTAGTGTGGTTAGATTATGTTAGATTAAAATCAGATTTTAGAATTTTTTTTTTTTTTTTTTGTTGTGAGTTGAGAAGAAGAAGAGGAGGTTTTAGAGGAAAACTTGGAGTTTTTAGAAATGAGTAATTCAAGTAGGGGAAATGATGTTGGAGAAGGTTCAAGTAACAAAGATGATTGTGTTGATGGTAAGATTATCACAACACAAACCTGCAACGTCGAGGGATGTATACCCATGGATTGTGTTCAAGTAACAAAGATGATTGTGTTGAAGGTTCAAGAAATGCTCCCATGGATTCAATATATGTCACAACACAGAGAAAGAGTCGCCAATGTCGAGGGATGTATACCCCAACGACTCTATAAAGTCGTCAATGTATTGACACCAAAAATGACGACTCAAACCTGCAACTTTTCCAGGTTATGAAAAGTCGCCAGGGTAATATGATATACCCTAACGACTCTTAGCTTGGGTCACAAAGAGTCGTTATTTTGTGTGTCTATACCAAGACGACTACGAAATTTTTGGAGACAGAGAGGTCCGTTTGTTTTTCACCCGGGGTCGTTGACATTTAAAAAAGGGTCGTCCATAGAGGATCGTCATAGGTTTCTATATTATGTTAACGACTCTAATCTAGGGTAAAAAAATATGAAAACCAGAAATATGGTCGTTATCTTGATCATCATATACCCTAACGATTTTTTATGGTCTTTATATGCATATGAAAAATCGTTAGGGTTTAGGCTTGTCAAATTGACGACCCTTTTACCGTAACTGAAATTTTCGGGTGAAGAAATTTTTTTGTTAATGGAGGAGAAGAGAAGAGTCGAGAGGGTGAGAGGGGAGGGAGTGATCTTTTTGTTTAGAACTAGAAATGAATTGGGGCTTAGGATTAAGGGTTAATAGGTTTTCAAGGCCCCCAATTAATATTCATGGCCCCCAATCAAACGAGGTAATTTTGCCTGGCATTTTTAGGGGCGACCCCAAAAGAATTAGGGGCGACACTAAAAGACAGAAAAGGTCACCCAAACGTAAATCTAAGCTACCCCTTATCTTTGATTTTTTAAAATGGCCAATATGCCCTTATATAATCGGGAGCCTACACCATAATCGGTAGGTTAAATTGAAACTATACCTACCGATTATTGTGTAGATACTTCGGCTAATAATCTCTTTTATAATCGATAGCTTATCCGACTTGTTAGACTACCGATTATAAGAGCCCCAGATTCAACCTTGGCCCAATTCCATAGGTTTTGAGTGTACACAGCCAGCCATAACCACTTTGGTTCGTGTTTTGGATGCAGCATTAATCGGGAGTTAAATATATTACCAAACCATCCGATTATGGGTTGCCCCAAAATGAGTTTTTTCTAAAATCCTTCATGTAAGGGAATTTGAAATATACCCTAATCAGTAGAGTTAACAACTAAACAACCTACCGATTATAAGGAGCCCCAGATCGAACCCTTGCCAAATTCCATAGGTTTGGAGTGTACAGAGCCAGGCATAACCATGTGGTTCGTGATTTGGATGTAGCCATAATCATAAGCCAAATAGGTTCCACAACCTACCCATTATAGGTTGCCCCAAAATGAGTTTTTTTCTAAAATCCTTCATGTGATGAATTTTGAAATCTACCATAATCGGTAGTCTATCCAAATTAACAACCTACCGATTGTAAGGAGCCCCAGATCGAACCCCTACCAAATTCCATAGGTTTTGAGTGTATAGATCCATGCATAACCATGTGGTTCGTGATTTGGATGTAGCCATAATCAGACGTCAAGTAGGTTCCACAACCTACCGATTATAGGTTGCCCCAAAATGAGTTTTTTCTAAAATCCTTCATGTGATGAATTTTGAAATCTACCATAATCGGTAGTCTATCCAACTTAACAACCTACCGATTGTAAGGAGCCCCAGATCGAACCCCTGCCTAATTCCATAGGTTTTGAGTGTATAGAGCCAGGCATAACCATGTGGTTCGTGATTTGGATGTAGCCATAATCGGACGTAAAGTAGGTTTCATAACCTACCGATTATAGGTTGCCCCAAATTCAAATTTTGAAAGCTACCATAATCGGTATATATTCTAACTAAAATACCTACCGATTATTGGTTTCTCCATATTCAACCTTCGTCAAATTAGCCTGGCATTTTAAACCAAATTTCAGAAATAGCCGTTGGAGTTTTTTGGGAAAAAGAAAAAGAGTCGTTGGAACCTAAACCTATATAAAGAAACTCATATCTATCACCCCAATTGCACCAAACTCTTTCCTCTCTTCAGTTCTAATTTTGAAAACCAAAAACATGGATATTGCTTTTGCCGAAGAAGAAGATTGTGCTATTTATAGAGCGTGGGTTGTGGTAACTGCTCATGCTCATGTTCACAAGCTCCACAAAAGGGAATCCGAAGAGCAGTTATGGAACCGTATTCTAATGGTATTTGAGGCGTTAGATGGTAATCGAATTCGAAGATCATCCAATGAAATTAAGATGAGAAAGAAGGCGGTCGACAAGGAGATTGACAAACTTGAAGATGAAGAACGATTTGTTAGGGACGCTTTTTCTTGGTGGACGTATGAAAAATGAGTAAGTATCTTTATAACTCCGACTCACATTAACATAAGTTAGTACTAACTTGTTACTCATTCGTAATTTCAGAGAAATCTTGCTGATCGTCGGTATATGGACCTCTACGGGAAACGATTTGAACATGAAGGATGTTACAAGATCAAGAGTGACAATTTCTGTGGTGTTTGGACGTTATGATATTTTTTAATACTTTTATGGTCAATTAGGAGTATGGATTTAGGTGCTTTTGACGAAATTGTAAGGTTAAGGTTGTTTGAACTTTATGTAATGGATGTAATTGGAGGATTATTAATATAAAAACTTTCCGATTATAAAGAAACAGAAGCGTATTTTGTTAAAAAAAAATACCGATTAATATATTCGGTTATCTTATGTGTCAACTTTGTTTCCGATTATGGTGGTATTTGGTTCTAGGAAACATAAGTTCTTTCACACAGAATAATCGGATATTAACAAAAACTAAACCTACCGATTCATTTTATTCGAAAGTCAAGCTGAACATTTACCTTCCGATTATGGTGTTGTTTGGTTCCAGAAACCATAGTTGTTTTTTGGTAGAATAATCTGAACTTAACAAAACCTAAAACTACCGATTAATAATATGCGGAAGTCAAGGTGCACAATTACCTTCCGATTATGGTGTTGTTTGCTTCCAGAAAACAAAGTTTTTTTACATAGAATAGTCGGAAGGAACATAACAAATAACCTACCGATTATTATTATTCGAAAGTGAAGGTGCACAATTCCCTTCCGATTGTGGTGTTGTTTGGATACAGAAGACAAGTTTTCTTTACACATGATAATCGGAAGGCAAAGTATAGTAGCAATCTTCCGATTCTGACAAAATATTTTGCAAAATCCCCAGAATCGGTAGGTTAATAACGTATAAAATTACGGATTCTGACTAAAAAATGCAACATCCCCAGAATCGGTAGGTTCATATATAAACTTATCTTCCGATTGTGTTCCAAAATTCAACACTTTAATGTCTCTTCATGTGATTCGCTTGCGAGTCATCATTAAATGCATAAACATAGCAACATAACCATTCATAATCCATAAACATAACGTAACAACTAATAATCCGACACAAACTTTGAAAACGACATAATCCGACATAAACAAAGTTAAATCCGACATAAACAAAGTTATCCATAAAGTTAACAAAACACCAAGAGTTTAGTTTTTCCTATTTGCTTTGACTTTGCGAGCTTTACTACCTCTACGACTTGGGCTAACATCATCATTGGTTTCATCAACTTGAGTGCTCGATGACGCCCGAGTTCTTTTGTTCACCTTGATTGTAGGTTTCTTTTGCAATTTTTCCCCGAACTGAGATGCATACTCCTCATTGTCAACGTTATCAATCAACTGTTGGTGTTTTTTTATCTTCTCAATTGACACAGGCTCTCCGAACTTTATGCAATCAGTGCACCATTTGGACAAACGCTTGAACCTGCTCATCTATTTTAAAACATAGCATACCATCAAACGGTTATTACTCTATTTTGACCCATAATATTAAACTAAATTAATAAAAAAATACGTACCAATCTATCAAAACCCGCAGGTTTCTCTTTGAGGATACTCTTGTACGAATTGGGCTTTGCTTTAAGATCACGGATTACACGAAGATGAGAAACATTCCGGTACCAATCCATATAGTTGGGAGCATTTTCAAAACCTTGGTTGGCTTCCCTTCCTTGGTTGGCTGCCCTTCTATCCCAATGGAATTTACAGGATGGTGAACCCTTGTGAACCACCGTGATAGAATCTTTATCAGACTTGCAGTGCTCCAGCTCCAAAGTGAAATTGTCATGGATTTGGTCCTTTAGTATACCTTGTACAAAACCGTGTTGTCGCATCACCCTTGAGGCATTGTACATCACATATCCTGTGGGGTGCCACAACGATCCAAACTAAAGTGCCAAATCGGACCGACCCGCGATATGTCCATCAGCTCGCTCTTCCTTGTATGGATCAAAGCATACGTCTTGGGCATTAAGTGAGCCCAAAATCTCCCTCAAACGAATCAGCTGCTGCTCCTTCTTCCTAGAATGGTTGTCATCGAAGACGTACTTTGTTCCTCTAGGGTCAACTTTCGCCCACACCGGCTTTTCAATGGCCAATCCCAAGATAGGGAAGTGGTCGTAGATCCATGTCTATATTGTCATTTTTGCAAGTATTAGGAAATTGATTCTTCAATGGTAGAAAAATAAAAAAAATAACCAAGTATGTAGAGTTAATAAACAATACCTGTAGTAGACTCACGTTCCCGGCCACTTGGTTAATTCCAAGCCTCGACGCCTTTCTCAACTCTTTCATCAACCACGCATGGCATGCCGTGCCCCAAGAGTACTCATGCACTTTATCGAGAGGATCCAGAAGTTGTAAAAGGTTGGCGTCGACCCGATTGCCACTGGTATTGGGGAAAATGACACATCCCAATACACATAGGAGATATGCGGTGGCCGCGTGATTGACTTGCTCATCCGTTAAAGTTCCTTTATCTTCTTTATCCTTGGTGCCCTTGAACATATCCATCAGAGTACCCATGTTGAACTGTCTAGTTCTATACTTCATGCATCTTTTGAACTCAGTTGTTGATGTTTCTTCATCCCAACCCAAACACTTTTTAGTTAGAGCATAAAGTTTGGTCCATTCCAACTGCTTTGTGAACTCATCCCTAACACCTTTGCCATGCACAGGGAGTCTAACAATATGCACAACATCATCTGGGGTTATCGTCATCTCCCCAAACGGCATATGGAAGGTGTCGGTCTCAGGATAAAGTCTCTACAAACGCCGATATAGCCACCCGGTCATGTTCCAACATAGAGTTCTCCGCAGCATCATCCAACCCAGAATTTGCAATAATTCTCTTGAACCTTTCACATTCATCCTTCAAAGGCCAATCCAATATTTTTGTTGGTGCGGCGGTCGGTTTGAGTATACGAACCGCATCAGAATGATACTATTAAACACGTGACAAGTTAAAAAAAAAATTAAAATAACCTAAAAATATAACACTTAAAACTATTACGAAGAAAAAGATAATAGGTAAATAAAATAGAAACGATGATTACCTCGGTTTCATATATTTCTCTGGCCCAGGAGTCTTTGTATCCAAATAACAATTGTCCTCCATCCTCCGGCAGCCCAAGGATTACGCCTTCTGGAATATCCCTCACCTTCAGTTTTTGTGGGACAAGGTGTTTCGCTTTCTTTCGAGGAGGATTTTTCTTTTCGGCTTCTCATTCTTCTTGCGCACCACTACCTTATCCTATTTCAGGTACTCTATCTTCGGGTGCTTCTAGTTGAATTTCTAGTTGTGATTGTGGAGCACTTGGTTGAACACCTTCTTGAACTGGTTGTGATTGAGAGGCACTTGGTTGAACACCTTCTTGAACTGGTTGTGATTGAGAGGCACTTGGTTGAACACCTTCTTAAACCGGTTCTAATTGAGGGGCACTTGGTTGAACACCTTCTTGACTTGCTTGTTGAGTTCCATCTTGAGCACTTGAAGCGGCTTTAGCAGTCCTAGCTCTCCTTGCACTAGCTGTCAGGTTCTGACGCCTTTCCTTCCTTGCACTAGCTGAGACAATTGCATCTTCGATTTTTTCACCTCGCCTATCCCTAAACAACAACAAAAAAGTACAACAGATTAGTAAATTATATAATCGGAAGTTAATGTAAAACCAACGTTCCCAAATATACATATTCGGTTGGTTGATTTAACCAATTGCCTCCGATTATTCTCAATCGTAAATATCAGTTCACCTAAAGCTACCGAATACGTATAATCGGAAACAAAAGAAAGTTTTTGGTGTTCGAATATGTTTATCTACACACAATAATCGGAAGCCAAATTTCAACATAACCCTCCGAATACCAATAATCGAAAGGCATAAAAAATCCACCCTTCCGAATGCATCACAATCGGAAGCCTCACAGAACTAATTTCTACCGAATATGCATCTTTTTGTGTCCAGAAATTACTCAAGTGGTTCAGCCTAAACAATCAGAAGGAAATTACAAAATATAGCACTCGATTATTGTGTCTCTAATACTTGTTCTTCACTAGTATATTCGGAAGGCAAAAACAGAATTAGCTTCTGATTATGATCGATTTAGGCCTCAGTAATGAAACACGTTCTATAATCGGTAAGCAACCTAAATATTTACCACCCGAATATGACAAATTTTCTCGTGAAATAAAGAATTCGACCACAATCGGAAGTTTAAAACAATACCTAACCTACCGAATCTGGGTAATAACCGAAAACCCTAAAAAAAAACATGGATTCGTCGAATTGAAGCAATATAAACCTAATTAATGGTAGAATCTTACCTAATCGACGCCATTTCAAGTTGCCTGAGAGTTTGGCTATTAGTATCGCCTACATTAGGGACTTCATCTTCTTCGTGTTTTTCGGGTTCGTGAGTTAAAACCTCTTTATTACGGGCATGCAATCCAATATTCGGATCCTCACCGCGCACTACGTTTTTGGTTCGAGCTTTCTTACGTTCCTTTTCTTTCATCTTTATAGAGAATAATCGACGATGATTCGATTCGACGATGAACGATGTATATCGAGGAGAGGGGGAGAGTTTTCCTCTCTGCAATCGGAAGGAAAGAGGAGAAGAGGAGTTGAAGTGGAAGTTGAAAAGAAAATGAAATAGAATGAATTTAGGTTGACTTTGGTTTTATCTCATCAAACGATTATTAATCGGTGAGGTAATACCACCTAATTAGCTACCGATTGTTTAGTAGCCCAAAATCGGTAGAGGGGGTTTACTTATAACCTTCCGATTATTGGAAGCCCCAAATTGAGCCTTGGCCAAATTCCATAGGTTTTGAGGGGTGCAGAGCCGACCATAACCACTTGGCTTGAGCTGTGGATGTAGCCATAATCGGAAGATAAATAGATTACCCAACCTCCCGATTATAGGTTGCCCCAAAATGAGTTTTTTATATAATCCTTCATTGTTGGAAATTTGAAATCTACCATAATCGGTAGGAATTGTTACTTTTACCATCCCGATTATGGGAAGCCCTAAATCGTTAGCTTAGACATTTTTTTATTCGTCCGATTATATAGGAGCCCCAAATTTCACCATTGCAAAATTCTTAAGATTTCTTATTTCTATACTTTAACAATCGGTAGTTTCGTGAGGTTGTTTTTCCTACCGATTGTTATAGAAGCCAGATGCGCGTTAGGCACAAAATCGATATTAATCGGTAATATAATATCGTTACTAAGCTTCCGATTGCTTTATAATAATCGGGCACAAAATAACTTCCGAGATTATGTAAGGCATTAACGTATTCTCGCGTTTTGGACATCTAAAAATGCCAGGTAATTTTGGTATCCGTGATTAAATAGAATTTTTTCTATAAGGTGGAGGGTTTAATAATACTGGTATGGGTATTTGTACAAGACATACATATATAACATTCCCACTGGGTCGCCTTCCTCTAACCCTAGCCGATGGAGAAGTGTTTTCTTTTCTGAACTGCGATTGAAGGAAAAAAAAAAGGTATGAACAGATCGATATCCCCCAATTTAGTATTTTAAAGCTTCTGTTTGGTTTCTTATCCCCAATTTTGTATTTTAAGGCTTTGATTAAATATTATACCCCAATTTTTGTTTCTAGGGTGTTCAGTAGAACAAAATCTAGAGGACTGGTTAATCAATGTTTATATCTTATTTGCTGTGTATTTTCACATTCCCTGCAGTTTCATTGTTAATTTCATGACGCAGCTCTTGTTGTGTATCCCAATTTTTTGTTCTAGGGTTTTCATAATAGTACACAATCACGAGGATAGAAATATACCCTATGATGTTTCTGAATCTTTATTTGTTTTCTGTATTTTCGCTGTTCCTGCAGTTTTTATATCCAAGGATTTTAACTAATTTCTTGCTTTCTTTCTTCCTGTTTTACACCAGTTTTCAGTGCCAGATGGAGTCCTTGAAACCAACTGGATGTGAAGCCTTTCGCCAACACCTGAGATCTTGTGCTTGGGGTAGCCCCTGTCCAGACAGCTCTTGGCACAGATTTGACGTTTCTGACAACCCAGAGATGTATATGGAGGAGAGGCGCAAGTGTCAGCAGGCTAGGCTTGCTCGCTCCTTGAGGAAAGTAAACGAAAGAAGATTGTTAACGGGGTACAATCCTCGCACGGGATATGCTTTTAAAAAAGAAGTTGGGGCAGAAGATGTATCAAAAATAAAGAGAGAGTCTGTAGAAAAAGGTTGTTCCAGTAGAAAGGGTGGTGCTGCTCCCGTACTCGAACAGCTGATATTGGAAAAAGAAAACAAGGTTATAAAGTTAAGTGACGTCGAATTAATCTTACACAAGGAAGCAGCAGGAGCCAAAGGTACCCTTGAAGCTCATGTTAACGGGTTTCTGTTTACAAGCTGTGTTTCCAGTTTCAATGTGCATTGCCTGTTCAAGGATATCAAGGATTCTTTCTTCCGACTTTCTGATGGTAGTACTCCGCCTCTCTTGCACTTCCACATGAACGGGGAAAAAATTAAAAAGGATATCGTAGTCCATTTGCGGATGACCCTTGGTTCAGATAAGGTTGAGAAAGAGAAGCAGAAGAAATATGAGGACCGCAATGACGAGTTAGAGAAATTCATCTTCGATGTTGAAGATAAATGGATGTGCACAGAAGCTTTTGCAGACCTTGGTCCAATTCAGGAGTTGATGGACGAAAAGATGTTTTTTGGGTATCTTCCCCCAGAGGAAGAAGTCGTCTTTACCCTGACTTTTTTTTCCATACGTGTGCACGTAGGAGCATCGTCAGCTTCACCGTTCATCGTTGTCGATCACGAGGACATTGAGATTGTTAATTTTGTAGAACTTGGCAATGGCTTGATCAAATTGACTGTCATCCCCAATGACTTCAAGGTGGAAAGTATGTTTGAAATCAGATTTCCCTCGAAATCACTCGCTGCTATGAAAGATTGGCTTTACAGAGGACGTATCAAGTACTATGTGAACAAGGAGGAGAACTGGAAGTCCCGTGTGAAAGAAATTGCGGAAAACTTTCAGACCTTCCTTGAGCATGGTGGATGGGCTCAGTATGAACTTGAGGATAATGCTACTGTTCAGGACTATTACAGCATGACATCCGAATCAGAGTCTGAAGCTTCAGATGCAGAATGGGGCGAGGATTGCAGAGAATCAGATAGCAAAGGCGAGGATTGCAGCGAATCAGATAGCGAAGACAAGTAAAAGGTTGAACTTTGATAAAGTAAAGTAAAGTAGTCAGGATAATTAAGTAGAAATATTTCTCTTAGCTGCTCTAGTTAATCATTAGGTGATTCATTATCGGGTTAGCTTCTCAGCCTCTTATAAATATCGGGTTAACATCTTTGAGGATCATAGAAATACACACTATGATGTTGTTGAAACCTTATTTGTTTTCTGGGTTTTTACACTTCCTGCAATTTTATTGTTAATTTCCAGCTCTTGTTTTACACCTGCTTATGTATCCCAATTTTTATATAATTTTTTGTTCTTGGGTTTTCATAATATAACAATCACGAGGATAGAAATATACCCTATGCAGTTTTTATATCTAAGGATTTTACAATGCAGTTTTTAACTAATTTTCTTGTTTTACACCACTTTTCAATGCAGATGGAGATGATGACTAGATCCTTGGAACCAACTGGATGTGAAGCCTTCCGCCAACACCTGAAATCTTGTACTGGGCATAGCCCCTGTGCGAACAGCCCTTGGCATGGATTTGACGTTTCTGACAACCCAGAGATGTATATGGAGGAGAGGCTTAAGTGTCATCAGGCTAGACTTGCTCGCTCACTAAAGAAAGTAAATGAAGTAAGATTGTTAAGAGGGTACAATCCTCGCACGGGATATGGAAAAAAAAGTTGGGGCAGAAGAAGATGTATCAAAAATAAAGAGAGAGTCTGTAGAAAAAGGTTGTTCCAGTAGAAAGGGTGGTGGTGCTGCTCAAGAACCTCCCGTACTCGAACAGCTGATAATGGAAAAAGAAAACAAGATTATAAAGTTACGTGACGTCGAATTAATCTTACCCAAGGTAGCAGGAACCAAAGGTACCCTTGAAACTCATGTTAACCGGTTTCTGTTTACAAGCTACGATTCCAGTTTCCGTTTATATTGCCTGTTCAAGGATATCAAGGCTTCTTTCTTCCAACTTGCGTATGGTATTACCGTATTAATCCGCCTCTCCTGCACTTCCACGTGAACGGGGAAAACATTAAAAAGGATATCGTAATCCATTTGCAGAAGAAATATGGGAACAGTGATCGCGAGTTAAAGAAATTCGTCTTCGATGTTGAAGATAAATGGATCTGCACAGAGGCTTTTGCAGACCTTGGCCCATTTCAGGAGTTGATGCATGAAAATATGTATTTTGGGTATCTTCCCTCAGAGGTAGAAGTCTTCTTTACCCTGACTTTTTTTGCCATACATGTGCATGTACTAGGACCGTACGGTTCACCATACGTCGTGGTCGATCAAGAGGACATTGAGATTGTTAATTTGGTAGTACTTCGCAACTATGTTGTAAAAGGCGAGCGCCTTTGGGCGCACTAGGCGCAAGGCTGGCGCCTGCAAAAAAAGGCGCCCAGGCGCCAAATTATACCTAATTCTGTTTTTTTCTAATAAAAAGGCCCTCGCCTTGCCTAGCGCCTTTTACAACATAGCTTGGCAATGGCTTGATCCATATGACTGTCATCCCCAAGGACTTTAAGGTGGAAAGTATGTTTGAAATCAGATTTCCCTCGAGATCACTCGCTGCTGTAAAAGATTGGCTTTACAGAGGACATGTCAAGTACTATGTGAACAAGGTGGAGAACTGGAAGGACCGTGTGAAAGACATTGCAGAAAACTTTCAGACCTTCCTTAAGGGTGGTGGATGGGCTCATAATGCTACTGTTCAGGACTACTATAGCATGACATCCGAATCAGAGTCTGAAGCTTCAGATGAAAAATGGGGTGAGGATTGCAGCGAATCAGAGTAAAAGTAGGATAACAACGTAAAAATATTTCTCTTAGCTGCTCTAGTTTCTTGAACTCAGTTTACTGTTGCTTTTGTTATTGATGGATGATTGTATCAATACATATTTGCACAGGGAAGTGTCTTCTTATGCATGTGCAGGTATTAATCAGGATGTTCATGCCATACACCAGAAAATATGTTTTTAATCTGCTGTGTTTGACCGCCAAACAGGCTATATAGACTTGTATTTTTTCTGGTCAGCAGCCTAATTCATCGTTATAGTGGGCACAGATCTGGGCAAAGAAATAAATCTTTCACCTTGAACGGCGAAAGGCGAGAATATAGATACACCAGTTATCTGCAAGACCAGATTGGGCTAAAACTAAACGTTAAGACATGATCACAGAAGAAATCCTTGTAAAGCAACGACTCCATTTGTCCAACACCAGAGACAATGGAACATAAGTAGACATGCACAAACAAAGAAGATAGCAGCTAAGAGCTTTTCTAACAAAATATGTGAAGAAAAGAAGTCTTGATCCTCACTGCCACCACTGTCTTGAACTTCTTTACTTAGTTAAAATTAAAGGGAATTTTCATATGACTCTACATGAAGAGTCGGTGTTTGATTTGGAGGAAGACAGGATTTCAGCCATAGAATTGGGGTATCTATTTGTGTCAAGTAAATTATTTTTACTTCGCCCATGGCAACTCTTTATTGAACAAGATATTCAAGAAATGAAAACATTACCAATTTGGTTGAAGATGAGGAACATTCCAATTCACTTATGGAATGCTAAGGGAATTAGTATGATTGCTAGTCTGGTCGGTACTCCCTTGCTTATGGATAAACATACTCTAACTAGAACAAGAATGAGCTATGCTAGGGTATGTGTGGAAATTGAAGCAAATAGTGAACTTCCGGACTCCATTCGAGTCTCCTTTGAAGGTAAAGAGTTTAACGTCTTAGTAGAGTATCCTTGGAAGCCTACGAGATGCCGATCTTGCTCTTCTTTTGGGCATTCATATCAAGTGCTAAATGCAACAGGGACCCTGCAAACAAGGTTCTTAAGAAGTTATGAATGCCTAAAGTGGATAATGGTGATAAGGAAGTTATTGGGCAGATGGTAGAGACTCAAGGTATGGACAAGTGAAAAGGTGCAATTGTGAATGGCTATAAAGGAAACAAGTGAAAAGGTGTGCTCATGTTCAGAATGTGAAGAACAAAAATAAAGAGATCTAGGAAAAACCAAGAAACTCTTTCGGTTGGTGGAGATTAAAGAAGGTATTAAGATAGATTTAAATCCACAACCGGTTATGGAAGGGACAAGCTCTTCGTCTTCTGATTCGTCCGTTCCCCCTGGTTTTGAAAACCACAATGGGTTTCATGCTTTCGAAGAAGGCGGGGAGGTTGCCACTTCTCAATTAGGTTTGGAAGATACAGAAATAAGCTTTTCAAAGCCGACTTCGTCCGAGCCTATTCTAGTAAAAAGCAAGAAAGTAGAGTCAAAAGCAAAAGTGACAGGTATGTTTCCATCTGGTACTTAAAGTACAAAAATGAAAGCTTCCCAAAAACCTAAAGCTCCTAATAAGATATCAACAATTAAACTTGTGGAATTTGGTTCTCAATGGGGTTTAGATTTTCCCCATGTGGAGGTACATCGTCAAGACATGTTTAACAATCTTGTGAAAAATCGTGAATGGATTTAACCACAGGGGAGGTTGACGAGTCCATGATGATTTAACCATAATGGGGGTTGACGAGTCTTCTACTTGTTAATAGGTAATGTTTTATTATTTTGTGCAAGTTAGCTTTCTGAAATTCAGGTACGTCAAGATGTGTGTTTTCATCGGCTAATCTTCCTTGTGTACTTAGAATTTGTCTATTTTTAGTTCTAGCTTTGTGCTTTTTGTTTCTTGGGGTTTGTACTAATCTTTAATTGTATCCGCCTGCACACGGCTTGTGTGTCCTTTAATCGTCTATTCTATTTGATTTGTCAAAAAGAAAAAAAGAAAAAAAATCTTCAATGAGATCCTTGGACCGATCTTCATCCTACTTCTCATGCCCCCATGAGTTCAAAACCAATTTGGTGGCATATAGAACCCTAATATCCACTTTTTGAACCACCGGATCCTCCACAACTGAGAATAAGTTCCCTGTATAAGATATTGCTAGAGATTGAGGAGAAAATCAGCAGTCTCAACTAGTCTGAAAAAGAAGTGAAACCTAAGCTACGGATGAGGCGGGGATGGGATTCAAAGTACCCGCCACGTGCCTTTCATATCATAAATCTTTAGATTTTGTTCCAGAATTTGCGTCGTATTTATTTAGATTTATAACTCCATCACTTAGCCGAGTTATTCTTTCATTTATTATATTCTTGATCGTTCTGGTTTATTCATCACTTTCACTTCTTCGTAGTGATCCGATACATTCTCTAAAAGTGAAGGACCAAGTAGAAAAATTAATAGTCATTTGTATATTCTTTCTGTTTTTTTAAGATGAATTTCTGAATTTAAGATTTTAGAATGCATAATTTGTACGTTATTATTATTGTTTGAATCATATTTAAGTTTTTGTTATAGAAAAACTTATGTATTAACTCAATGTTGTGGGTAACCCATGAAAAATCCTCCCCATAGGGTATTCCCCATACCGGTCCCGTCCAAAATCCTATGGATAATGGGATGGGTATGGGTAATTTTTTTACAAATGGGGTAGTGACTGGAATTGACATACCTGCCCCATGCTATCCCTAAGATCTAGTTTTTGTTCCAAGATTTAGATATTTAGTTTTATCTCTCTGAATTGAGTGATCCTTTTCTCAAGTGACAACTCAATCTCTTAGCTTCAAAAATTTGGGGTCAACCATCAGATTCCGACGTCGTATGAGGTTCCTACATCTTCATGAGCATACAACATGCAAGCAGCAATTCTTAGACGGGATTCATAACTTTCCACATTCGATCGGTGTCCACCAGGTCTTTTCGCTAAGTCCTTCATTAAGGTACCTCCAACTTTGACCACACGGGTCTTTACATCAATTTTCTACCCGGATCCTCTATCTAGGTCCCGCTTAAGAAGGGAAAATGAAAGAGAGAGAGAGATTCAACAAAATACTGGGGACTGACGGTCCACTGATCATGACGATCAATTTCACAGTCCAACACTCGTGGTTCCGGACTCTCCAGTGCTAGTCAATCATCAAAAGGAATGCTACCACCGGGACATGCCACCATTGTCATTACATCATCCTCTCTTGAGAACAACCTCATTTATGGTCCCGTGACCAGGGTTTCAGAAGTGATATTTCTACGACTGACAGAAACAAGATGGCACTGCAAGCACCATGCTCATGTATCAATCAAAGGGTCCTGGTCTCGAATGAATCTATGACATTAAATTCTTCAACAACCGTTCAAGACACAAGCGAATGGTCTAAAAGCACAACATGAATGTTTCTGACAAGCAAGCCTGCTCGAAATGATTTTACACATCTCTGTACATACCGACGAGCTGGGAGCAATTGGTGAAGAATATAAGGATGGGTTATATACCATTCTTCGTATGATTGTCCTCTACAACATATCCGAAATTCAAAGCAATTGAAGAAATGAGCAAGGATATGTGGCGAAACATTGGACAACATATAATCGAAAAAGTTCTCAAAGTCTCATGGAAGGATACTTGTTTCTCCCTTTTCAGGTCATAAACATGCTCAAAACTCAAAATCTTCTATAAAAAGCTTGGATGTTTTTCGGGCTTGAAGATACATATGCAGATCGCGAAAATCGACTTTGAACTAAGATTCTACGGTGTTTTTGCTAAAATGTTGAAGTCTAAAATTTTTTCGGTGACGTATTTCAAGCAAAATTACTCGTATACTCACATGGATTCTCATTCATTCATTCACAAATCAGCAATTTCATACTTCTATGAAGAGATTACAGGAGATATACTTACTGGGGGAGTCTCTAAATCATTTGAAGGCTCGATAATGCCGAAATCTCCGTTGGCAACGCTGCTATCTCCATTCGGTCCGGGATTTCGGGAATTCTCCATATTCCCATATCCCAAAGAAGAACACGCTTCATCAACATGATACTTATCTACAATGATTTCTTCCTGGATTCATCAACAACATTTATTATTATTTCATTCAAGAAGATGCCACGATCACCTGCACGAAAAAGGATACTTACATCAACTTCTTCATCGGTCTTTGGATTCGAGTTGTTTTCCGGGAACAAGTTGAATACCCTCAATCGATGGAGCAAAAGTATGAAAAGAAATAACAAACCTTGGTCTCATGATCATAATTGCATGGGCAAAGTCATGACACAAGGAGCGCTAACAACTCACCAAAGAAACGGCTGGGGACTACACGTCATTTGATAACATTATGTAGTCCTTACTTCTGGGTTCTCCGCTTCCGTAGACTTTCTTCCATTTCCGTGGAGTCTACATTGATCCAGGATCTCACTACATGATCATCCTATGGTAAAGCTAATGAAATAACCAGGAGTAAAACTCAGTATGAGGGATCTCTCACCATCACCCAAAGGTTCCAGAAGTACCATTTCTTAAAGTTTCTTCCGTAGAGATGTTATCTCTGGAAACGCCATCTTTGGAAGTATCATCATGGGAGTCAGTCATTCTCGCAAAGTGGCTACTTCAGCTCATCGTTCATACAAAGCACAGGTTTCGACAGAACAATGAATCATGGAATAAATGTGCTCACAACAGAGTCTACAAAAATGGTAACCATACAACTCTTACCCATTTATAATTTCACTAGTTGTAGTGATTACAATCTCGAGATTTCGTTCGCTCCTTCAAACATGCAAAGACGAACACAATTCATTATTCAAAATCATGACTTGATTTTCATAAAACCGTGAACAACCCACGTAAATTTTTACTTTGTGAACATTCACTAGTTTTCAAAATTGGACAGACGTCCATTCTACAATTGTGAAAACTCACATACAGAAATTATTTCACCATGTATGATTGTCTACTTTCAACAGTTGTTCAAAATCAAAACATTGATTTTACTAAATATATATATTTAACGTGAAACTCAGGTAATTTTGAAAAATATATCTATATATTTTTTGCTCCCTCACACGAGCATCTGTTTTTGAAGCGAGAGTATATTTTCAAAGATTTCCGAAAGCTCGAAGATAAAAAAATTCATGAAAGCTCATAAACAAAATTTTATTACTAATATACGCACGTCTGTTCAAAAAAAAATTTCTCTCGTACGAGCATCCACCTTTGAAACGAGAGTTTATTCTACTTTGTGATATCTCACGTATTTAAAAAATAAAATTTTGTTTTCGTGAAAGCTCATAGAAAATTTTTTTATCATTAGACTCGGGTTTATTTTGTTTGTTCCTTAAACTAACGAAAGAACGAGCGTCTATTCCTAAAACAAGGATTTCTTTTCAGGCCCGGCCCGTGAATCCTAAAACGACCAAGGTCCCGTCATCAAAATCAGCGGTTCAACACCAATTTATGCTCAAACGATGCTCTATCATGCCACTGGGATCTTCATTCAAGTCGTGGTTTGCTCGTACTATCAAAAATCCCAGAAGGTCTTATCTAATGACTAAGTTCAATTGCTTATATTGTTTGTGACCGGAAAATCACTATTCAAAGTCCGATCGAGGAACATGACTGTCCCTCACTAAGTAGGGGGACTTAATGTAGATGGTGGATTTTCTACAACGGCTAAAATCGTAAACCCATAATTATAAGTATTCCCGATCCAAAGAATCGACGAATATGAGGCTCATGTCTCTTATCGAAAGCATGAAAGCTCATGCCACAAGAATCTCTCGACCGAGAATACTGTCTCTCGGAGTATATATGGATATGTAGTCTCTCACCGAGGCAACGGAATATCTCATGAATACTTTGAGCAATTTTAGTAACTACTTATACATAGAATCGAAAGATTAGACGGCTCATAGACAACTTGCCCGCTAGTATAGAGCAATAACGTCTTCAGGATGTAACAATGTTTTCCCGACTATATGAAAGAAATATGACGCTTCAACAAGCTCATAACACTAGATTAATGAATAATTAATGCTCCTAGACGATCGTACTAGTATAGAGCCATTAATTAATTATTCTCAAAATAAATAGATTCATTAATCGAATCCTCGGAAAATATTCAATATTTTCATAATATTTCATTACTTCAATTTATGGTTCTTCCCAAAGAGAATTCCATGGGTTAATAATAAATATTCAATACACGGGCATCTGAGCTACCTTTGAGTAAGCCCCGATCAAAATGGTGCAAGTGTATTTAACAATAATGCACTAACGAGCACCTGAACACACGAATGAGTATTTCAGAATACGACGAGACGATGAAACTATGCAAAATAGGAAGAAAAAATAAATATTAAAATATTAATCAAGGTGCTAAGGGGACTGGGCTACCGGCTGTCCAGTCATGCCGTGACCATTCCCACGCCCAAATTCTATATTTTATCATATTTTTATTATTTTCCTTGATCTCATGAAAATCCTTTCATTTGAACAAATATCCTTTGTTTTAAGGAAACTCCTCAGTTTCATGGTATTTCTTTCGCATCAAGGAAATAAAATAAAATTGGGAAAGGTGTCACGGACCGTGTCTCAAGCTAGCTGGTCGGGCTATGCCCTAGTCATGGCCGGTCCCACACCTCATGAATCCTCAATATTTTTTATTATTATTTCCTAATTTCATGAAAACTCCTTAATCTCATGATATTTCCTTGATACCATGAAAAATAATATAAAATTAGGGAAACCCGTGGGACCGGGCCATAGCCGGCCGGTCATGCCCTAGCTGGCCCCACATGTCTTTTTTTTATTATTATTATTATATTTTTCATGTTTCCTTAATCCCTTGAAATTCCTTGATTTCATGATGTTTCCTTCAAATCATGAAATAATACATAAAATTAGGGAAAACTCACGGGACCGGGCCCTAGCCGGTCCCACATGTCTCTTATTTTATTATTATTATTTTTTATGTTTTCCTCATCTCATGGAAACTCCTTGATTTCAACAAAACTCCTTGGTTTTATGATATTTCCCTAAAATCATGAAAACATAATAAAATTAGGAAAAATACCATGGGACCGTCCCCTTGGCCGGACGGCCATGCCTTGGCCACAGCCGGCCCCATGCTTTATGAGTCCTTCATTATTTTATTATTTTTCCTTCATCTCATGAAGTTTTCACGGTCTCAGCAAAAATCCCTGATTTCTTCAAATTTTCTCAAAATGTTGCTCAAACGCACACCAGAAAATATCAAAATTCTGATAACTGAGATACAAACACTTTGGTGACGTGAGCATGTTACCTTGACCGACCTGTGGTTGGCTCTTTGGCTTGCAAGAGGCCGGTCCCATGTATTTTGACAATTTTGACCTAATTTGCGCAATTGCACGTATTAGGTCCAAAACTCTTCCAAACAATTTGGAACTTTATAAGACGATCAATATTCGATCCCGTGACTACCCAGGGCCGGTTTCATGACCCCTTGGTTGGTCCCTCACATCTTCATAATTAATTAAGTTTTATTACCTAAGGTTCAGACGGGCATTATTTTAATAAATGATTAAACCAAAGTATTTAATCATCCTTTCATCAAATCAACTCGGTCTTCGTGGAGACCTTGATATTTGCTCACGAGAGCATCTGGGCGCTAGATGGTTGATCCATAATCCCATGTATCCGGTCCCTCTTTCGCTCCGTGGTTAATTTTCAATAAACCATCAGTTAATCATCAATTGATCAAATTAGGGTTTTGAGTCCAAGGTTCATAATTCCAGATTCAAACGCTAATAATTTTTACGTTGATCCCATGATCAACATTTTATTTATCATACTCTTTTCAATTGCCAGTATCTTATTTGGTCATGCTACCAATAATTCATCGAATGAGCAACATTTGCTCAAATGAGCAATATTTGCTCAAACCAAGGAATACTGGTTCAACTATCATTATTCAACAATTCATCGAATGATCAATTATTCACACATCATACCTCTGTCTCAGCATACACGTTGAATTCATGAACCTCAGAACATTTTCAAAACACGTTCGACTCAACAAAAAAAGGACTCATCGTCCCATGAAGTCATGAAGTCAAGAATCGACTAACTAAATACACGCCGCTTTGCAGACTCCACAATCACACGAGACATCAATCGTGTTAAATGGGGGATATTAACTAGGGTTTTGGTCTATCGGTCTACGGCACGTGTGTTCATACACACGATCAGAATGTGAGCAAGTCGTGCAATCAGTTGAAGGAGTTAACAAAGTAGTGGATGGAAAATCAACCAAGTCTCCGCACGTTGAGCAACTAGTTTTAACACGATTTCCACTTCCCCATTCTTTGATTCCATGTGTCACACTTCATGAGATCATGGTGTTTTCAATTCCAGCAATATAAATAAATCTCTGAATCATGATTGAAACAAGGATAATCTCACGTCAAACAGACAACACGAGATTAACAATCCAACTCTCAACAGAGCAAATTCAATCATTCACAACTTATCTTATTTTCATAATACACAACACACCTACAATCTTCGATCACCATTGATCTCACACATTTCTCAGCTTCCCTCCTACAAACCGACCCATCCTCTCTTGTGACCGAATTTACTACGGGAACGGCCATTGTCTTGGTTTAGGCCGGGGTACTACAGATTGATCTCTCGAATTCAAAGCACTCCCTTCTTGCAGTGCATCTGTGTGAGGTTAAGCATTTTGCTCAGTTCAAGGATTCTCCTCCACACGATCATCTCTTCAATTCCGTAAAAACCAGAGAATCGTTTTCCCAATCTACATATTGGTGACCACAATGGGAGATCATTCTCTCGGTTGCAATCTAAATTCTCACAAAGATGGTCGGTCGTGAGGTTTGGTTCGATTACCAACCCGGATTCAACGCTCGGTTCCAATATTGCAAGCTCTAGCGGCATCGTTAACACTACTCATCCGGGCAACCCGCCACTACTACTCCTCCAGCGCCGGTGCTCCGGTGATCACCCCTGCAAGCGACATCACCTACGCCATCAATAATCCACTCTTCGGTCGGTCTCCCGAAGAAGTCAGAGAAAATCCACCTACCATAGGTGATCTCATCAAAGTGCAAGAGACTCTTGCCAAGAATCAGACTGACATGGCTGCTACACAGAAGGAGCTGTGTAATTATCTCAAAAATCTTACTGACAAGATATTAGAGAAGACTCGGGGAAAGGGAAAAGAAAAAGAGACATCTCCAGATGCTGATCCTGAAATAGTTTCAAGTCATATAGTGGATGGCAACAAAGTCCGCAAAGCTGCAGACGATCCATCAACAAAGGAATCATCAAATTTCAGTACTCGGGAAGATTTGGAACGCATCTTGGAGAACCGTGGAAAAGAAAAAACATCACATGTTCATCATCACCAGCCTCCGTACCCTGCTCCTACGCAAAGGATTCCTCTTCCAAAATGGCATACACCTGGTACAACAACATCGCACTAGGAACTATCAACAATTGAGGAGATATGATTAACGCCTTCTACAGAAAGTACTTCTTTGTGTCAGAGAAAATTACTCTCTCTGATCTTGGAAGAATGTTTCAGAGGAACAATGAACATCCTAATCGCTATGTGAAAAGATTCAGAGTCCAGGCCCTAGACTGTCATGATCCAAACGTCACAGAGAAGTAACTGGTAGACTTCTGTATCAACGGCATGATCACGGTCTACAGAGCTTTATCGGAAAATCTTCGTTTCCAGACCTTCTCAGAGCTTCATGAGCGGCGAATAGATCGGCAACTACTGCGCGTGCTTTACTGGAAAGAACAAAAGCTATGAAGAACCGCGAGACACTCGAAGTATCAAACGTCTGATCAAGAAGCAGTAAAACCTCCAGCCTTCCACAAACACTGTTGTAGAAGGGAGCAAACGGAAATCCAAACTGACGCGCAAGCATACCTTAGCTCCTTGAAAAGCACAAAGCAAGGATAAGCAAGATGCACAAGCCTCTGACCAAAGCACAAGAGTTCTTGATCAAGAAGCACCTTACTTTAATTTTTCTATTGAAGAGGTGATCGAACTCCTGGATGTCTGGGTCCAAGATGGTGCAATCAAGTTGCCATATGTCAAGAAAGAACCAACTGAAGAAGACATGGAAAGTCCTAGTTACAGCCGCTTCCACAGGTTCGTCAATCATCCCACAAGCAACTGCGCAGTTTTGAAGCACATTTTCAAAGAGAAGGTTGATCCACAATAGCTTCAACTGGGACTGAAGAAGTACACAAGAATCCTCTCCTAGTCAGAACCTTTACACTCTCTGAACAACCTATCAAAAAGGCGGTTCAATCCTTGGTCGAACGTGAATTTCTATCTGTCGAAGGCATAAAGGAGAGACATGTTCACAACACTGAACCACATTGTGTCAAGAAGTCTATTCCGGAAATAATTCTTGAGCCTACAGCCACAGACCAAGAGATGTACGACTGGGGACTACTTACCACAGTCAGAAGAAACGAATTTGGAAGAACGTTGATCGATGTTGGCACCACCATAAATAACATTCCACTGAAAACCATCGGATCCACATGCATCAGTCGACAAGAAGATACTCATGCTCCCATCCCAATCAGAGACCTTGAAGGAGCGCTCGGAAATACTTATGGATACATCACTCTCAAAGTGAACATAAGTTCAACTGGACAAAAACCAAGTTTCACATAATCGGAAGATCCAGGATATGACATGTCCTTCGACGAGCGTGGATCCATGCGAAAAGATGGGTACTTATAAAGCGCCTTTTGTTACACATCTCTAATGAAGAAAGTTCGATCCGGAAGATTTGACGGACATTCCATCATCGAGTACTTTGGGAATTTCAAACTTTAACGAGTTGAAGCAAGAACATGCAAAAGATGCATAGACATTCATCAAGAGGTTCCGCACTCAGGCAAGTCTCATTCCATGTATATGTCATTTATTTCCCATGCTATCCTAGCATGGGGACTTAATTATGCTAGCAACTTTACAAGACGTTATGAATGGTAGCTTCACCGCATTAGTATTTTACCAAGTGGTTGAATCGACTTTTTTTCCAAATCAAGCAATGAAACATTCATTATCGATGTCCAAACATGGCAAAGAACACTTTGGGAGTTTCTTCTGCAAGTTCATGTGTTCCACAAAATCGAAAGCTGCGATGTCCGCACAAGTGTCGAATCCCACTACCGCAACGAAAGGGATGCTTAATCAATGAAGATACTCTAGGGTTTGAGATGATCAAACCCCTAAGACATTCGATGCTTAAGGAATATACTCTTCAACGCTCAAGCATCTAAGAAGCCATCAAATTGTACTACCAATCAAAGAGTACAACATAAATATCTCGACGATGACACATTGATTCAACACCAGCACGATCAAAGTGTAATTAAACTACAATGGATAAGTCTTCATTATCCCATGATAAGACTTCTGAAGCATATGCAACATCATTCATACATGGATGGCACTAACTCCTTTAATATATACTGAGCAACCTGAGGTGATTCCATGAAACTTCATCAACGGGATTTCTCTACATCACAAGCCCCTGCATGATTGAGGAACTTTCTCTCTTCACCAATCACATCCAGTATGAAAAACCGATGCTATCTACCGAAACAACATCGACTCATCGACAAAGCCGGTTCGGTAAAGTTATGCTTTCGGGAGCATTCAAAGTTGAACTCTCAAGTACACCTTCATCTTAGCGACGCTCAACTCATCAACTAGTTCGTGAATGTAAAAGGCGCACTGGATGTAGGAGCACAGATTATATCTATAATCATGGCTCTAGCCTTTTCGGTCTTTGGAAAAACTTCAACCATGGTATCAGCATCAACAATAATCTCTATAGGAACACCATCCATGATTTCAGCATCGACAAGGATCTCTGGGAGCGTAATCATTCATGGTCTCAACACCAATAACGGTCTCAGGAGCAACATCCTCGTGGCTTCATCAACTAATCATTCTCTCAAGTGTTACACATGAAGCGGACTTTTCTAAGAACCGATGATTCATATCAAGATATGTGGGACCTGATAACATGCTCACATGAAAGTCTTCCCAAAGCTGGCACGACTGGTGGGCATAATTCAAAGTCTTCTACAAGATGTTCTCATCACTTCTACAAATGAGATACAACACACTTCAGGCCATGGGTTTGCAAAAACGTACCAATAGGTGAGGAATGTGACAATGTTTCCCCAACAAAAGATGTTCGTCTATGTCTCTTCTATAACATGCCAAAAGGGCGCATTAATCGGACATACGATCTGAAAGATATGGTCTTTACAGCCAGGTTTATGAAGTCTGAAAATTCTGTACAGGATTACAAATCACAAATGTGCACGCTTCGTTTGCTGACCTCTACAACTCCGAATTGAGTGATCCTTTTCTCATGTGATAACTCAGTCTCTTAGCTTAAAAATTTTGGAGTCAACCATCAGATTCCGACGTCGTATGAGGTTCCTACAGCTTCCTGAGCATACAACATGCAAGCATCAATTCTTAGACGGGATTCATAACTTCCACAGTCGATCGGTGTCCACCAGGTCTTTTCGCTAAGTCCTTCATCAAGGTACATCCAACTTCGACCACCTGGGTCTTTACATCAATTTTCTACCTAGATCCTCTATCTAGGTCCTTCCAGAAGAAGGGGAAATGAAAGAGAGAGATTCAACAAAATACTAGGGAGTAGGGACTGACGGTCCACTGATCATGACGATCAATTTCACAGTCCAACACTCGTGGTTCCGGGCTCTCCAGTGCTAGTCAATCATCAAAAAAGGAATGCTACCACCGGGACATGCCACCATGGTCATTACATCATCCTCTCTTGAGAACAACCTCAGTTATGGTCCCGTGACCGTGGTTTGAAGTGATGTTTCTTGTTGTGAGTAAAACAAGATGGCACCGCAAGCACCATGCTCATGTATCAATCAAAGGGTCCTGGTCTCGAATGAATTAAGGATATTAAATTATTCAACAACCGTTCAAGACACAAGAGAATGGTCTAAAAGCACAACATGAGTGTTTTACAACAAGCTCGTCTGAGATGATTTTACACTGTCCTGTACAAACCGACGAGCTGGGAGCAATTGGTGAAGAATATAAGGATGGGTTGTATACCATTATCTTCGTATGACTGTCCTCTACAACATATCCGAAATTCAAAGCAATTTAAGAAATGAGCAAGGATATGTGGCCGAAACATTGGACAACATATAATCTGAAAAAGTTCTGAAAGTCTCCTGGAAGGATACTGTTTCTCCTTTTTCAGGTCATAAACATGCTCAAAACTCAAAATCTTCTATAAAAAAGCTTGGATGTTTTCTGGGCTTGAAGATACATATGCAGATCGCGAAAATCTGACTTTGAACTAAGATTCTACGGTGTTTTTGCTAAAATGCTGAAGTCTGAAATTTTCTGGAGACGTATTTCAGCAAAATTACTCGTATACTCACATGGATTCTCATTCATTCATTCACAAATCAGCAATTTCATACTTCTATGAAGAGATTACAGGAGATATACTTACTGGGGGAGTCTCTAAATCATTTGAAGGCTCGGCAATGCCGAAATCTCCATTGGCAACGCCGCTATCTCCATTCGGTTTGGGATTTATGGAATTCTCCATATTCCCATATCCCAAAGAAGAACACGCTTCATCCACATGATGCTTATCTACAATGATTTTTTCCTGGATTCATCAACAATAATTATTATTATTTAATTCAATAAGATGCCACGATCACCTGCACGAAAAAGGATACTTACATTGACTTCTTCATCAGTGCTGCATTCCTAAGTTGTTCTCCCGGGAACAAGTTGAAGACCGTCAATCGATGGAGCAAAAGTATGAAAAGAAATAACAAACCTTGGTCTCATGATCCTAATTGCATGGGCAAAGTCATGACACAAGGAGCGCTAACAACTCACCAAAGAAACTACCGGGGACTACACGTCATTTGCTAACATCATGTAGTCCTTACTTCTGGGTTCTCCGCTCCCGTAGACTTTCTTCCATTTCCGTGGAGTCTACATTGATCCAGGATCTCACTACACGATCATCCTATGGTAAATCTAATGAAATAACCAGGAGTACAACTCAGTATGAAGGATTTCTCACCATCACCCTGAGGTTCCAAAAGTACCATTTCTTAAAGTTTCGTCTGTAGAGATGTTATCTCTGGAAACACCATCTTTGGAAGTGTCATCATGGGAGTCAGTCATTCTCGCAAAGTGGCTACTTCAACACATCGTTCATACAAAGCGCAGGCTTCGACAGAACAATGAATCATGGAAAAAATGTGCTCACAACAGAGTCTACAAAAATGGTAACCATCCAACTCTTACCTATTTATAATTTCACTAGCTGTAGTGATTACAATCTCGAGAATTCGTTCGCTCCTTCAAACCTCCGCAAAGACGAACAAAATTCATTATTCAAAATCATGACTTGATTTTCATAAAACCGTGAACAACCCACGTAAATTTTTACTATGTGAACATTTACTAGTTTTCAAAATTGGATAGACGTCCATTCTAAAATTGTGAAAACTCACATACAGACATTATTTCACCATGTATGATTGTCTACTTTCAACAGTTGTTCAAAATCAAAACATTGATTTTACTAAATATATATATTTAACGTGAAACTCACGTAAATTTGAAAAATATATCTATATATTTTTGCTCCTCGCACGAGCATCTCTTTGAAGCGAGAGTATATTTTCAAAGATTTCCGAAAGCTCGAAGATAAAAAATTTCATGAAATCTCATAAACAAAATTTTATTACTAACCTACGCACGTCTGTTCAAAAAAAAAAAAATCTCTCGTACGAGCATCCACCTTTGAAACGAGTGTTTATTCCACTTTGTGAAATCTCACGTATTTAAAAAATAAAATTTTGTTTTCGTGAAAGCTCATAGACAAAATTTTTATCATAAGACTCAGGTTTATTTTGTTTGTTCCTTAAACTAACGAAAGAACAAGCGTCTATTCCTAAAACAAAGATTTCTTTTCGGGCCCAGCCCGTGAATCCTAAAACGACCAAGGTCCCGTCATCAAAATCAGCGGTTCAACACCAATTTATGCTCAAACGATGCTCTATCATGCCACTGGGATCTTCATTCAAGTCGTGGTTTGCTCGTACTATCAAAAATCCGGTAAGGTCTTATCTAATGACTAAGTTCAATTGCTTATATTGTTTGTGAAGGAAAATCACCATTCATCGATCGAGGAACATGACTGTCCCTCACTAAGTAGGGGACTTAATGTAGATGGTGGATTTTCGAAAATGGCTAAAATCGTAAACCCATAATTATAAGTATTCCTGATCCAGTAATCAGACGAATATTGAGGCTCATGTCTCTTATCGAAAGCATGAAAGCTCATGCCACAAGAATCTCTGAATGAGAATACTGTCTCTCAGAGTATATATGGATATGTAGTCTCTCAGCTGAGGCAACGTCATATCTCATGAATACTGAGCAATTTGAGTAACTACTTCTACATAGAATCGAAAGATTAGACGGCTCCTAAACATCTTGCCTGCTAGTATAGAGCAATAACGTTTTCAGGATGTAACAATGTTTTCCCTGACTATATGAAAGAAATATGACGCTTCAACAAGCTCATAACACTATATTCCTGAATAATTAATTCTCCTAGACGATTGTACTAGTATAGAGCCATTAATTAATTATTCTCAAAATCAATAGATTCATAAACTGAATCCCTGGAAAACATTCAATATTTTCATAATATTTCATTACTTCAATTTATGGTTCTTCCCAGCAGAATTCCATGGGTTAGTAATAAATATTCAATACACGCGCATCTGATCTACCTTTGAGTAAGCCCCGATCAAAACGGTGCAAGTGTATTTAACAATAATGCACTAACGAGCACCTGAACACACGAGTGAGTATTTTAGAATACGACGAGACGATGAACCTATGCAAAATAGGAAGAAAAAAAATAAATAATAAAATATTAATCAAGGCGCTAGGACTGGGCTCACGGGCCGGCTTACCATGCCATGACCAGCCCCACGCCCGAATTCTCGTATTTTATCATATTTTTATTATTTTCCTTGATCTCATGAAAATCCTTTCATTTGAAAAAATATCCTTTGTTTTAAGGAAACTCCTCAGTTTCATGGTATTTCCTTCGCATCAAGGAAATAATATAAAATTGGGAAAGGTGTCACGGGACCGTGTCTACTAGCTGGCCGGCTATGCCCTAGTCATGGCCGGTCCCAACGTCATGAATCCTCAATATTTTTATTATTATTTCCCTAATTTCATGAAAAATCCTTAATCTCATGAAATTTCCTTGATCCCATGAAAAATAATATAAAATTAGGGAAACCCGTGGGACCGGCCATAGCCGGCCGGTCATGCCCTAGCTGGCCCCACACGTCTTATTTTATTATTATTATTATATTTTTCATGTTTCCTTAATCCCATGAAATTCCTTGATTTCATGATGTTTCCTTCAAATTATGAAAATTACTTCAAATCATGAAATAATACATAAAATTAGGGAAAACTCACGGACCGGGCCCTAGCCGGCCAACCATGCCCAAGTCGGTCCCACATGTCCCTTATTTTATTATTATTATTTTTTATGTTTTCCTCATCTCATGGAAACTCCTTGATTTCGACAAAACTCCTTGGTTTTATGATATTTCCCTAAAATCATGAAAACATAATAAAATTAGGAAAAATACCATGGGACCGGACCCTTGGACGGCCGGCCATGCCTTGGCCATATCCGGTCCCACGCTTTATGATTCCTTCATTAATTTATTACTTTTCCTTCATCTCATGAAGTTTTCACGGTCTCAGCAAAAATCCCTGATTTCTTCATATTTTCTCAAAATGTTGCTCAAACGCACACTAGAAAATATCCGAATTCTCATAACTAAGAAACGAACACTTTGGTGACGTGAGCATGTTACCTTGACCGACCAGGGTTGGCTCTTTGGCTTGCAAGAGGCCGGTCTCATGTATTTTGACAATTTTGACTTAATTTGCACAATTGCACGTATTAGGTCCAAAACTCTTCCAAACAACTTGGAACTTTATAAGACGATCAATATTCGATCCCGTGACTACCCAGGTCCGATTTCATGACCCCTTGGTCGGTCCCTCACATCTTCATAATTAATTAGGTTTTATTACCTAAGGTTCAGACGGGCATTATTTTAATAAATGATTAAACCAGCATTTAATCATCCTTTCATCAAATCAACTGGTCTTCTGGAGACCTTGATATTTGCTCATGAGAGCATCTGGGCGCTACATGGTTGATCCATAATCCCATGTATCCGGTCCTCCTTCGCTCCGTGGTTAATTTTCAATAAACCATCGGGTTAATCATCAATTGATCAAATTAGGTTTTGAGTCCAAGGTTCATAATTCCGATTCAAACGCTAATAATTTTTACGTTGATCCCATTATCAACATTTTATTTATCATACTACTGTTCAATTGCCGATTATCTTATTTGGTCATGCTACCAATAATTCATCGAATGAGCAACATTTGCTCAAACCAAGGAATACTGGTTCAACTATCAGTATTCAACAATTCATCGAATGAGCAATTATTCACGCATCATACCTCTGTCTCAGCATACATTCACGAACCTCCGAACATTTTCAAAACACGTTCGACTCAACAAAAAAAGGACTCATCGTCCCATGAAGTCAGCAATTGACTAACTAAATACACGTCTGCCTTGCAGACTCCACAATCACACGAGACATCAATCGTGTTACATGGGGGGATATTAACAAGGGTTTTGGTCTGGCGGTCTACGGCACGTGTGTTCATACACACGATGAGAATGTGAGCAAGTCGTGCAATCAGTTGAAGGAGTTAACAAAGTAGTGGATTGAAAATCAACCAAGTCTCCGCACGTTGAGAAACTAGTTTTAACACGATTTCCACTTCCCCATTCTTTGATTCCATCAACTGTCACACTTCATGAGATCATGGTGTTTTCAATTTCAGCAATATAAATAAATCTCTGAATCGTGATTGAAACAAGGATAATCTCACGTCTAACAGACAACACGAGATTAACAATCCAACTCTCAACAGAGCAAATTCAATCATTCAGAACTTATCTTTTTTTCATAATACACAACACACGTACAATATTCGATCACCATTGATCTCACACATTTCTCGGATTCCCTCCTACAAACCGGCCCATCCTCTCTTGTAACCGAATTTACTCTGGAACGGCCATTGTCTTGGTTTATGCCGGGGTACTACAGATTGATCTCTCGAATTCAAAGCACTCCCTTTTTACAGTGCATCTGTGTGAGGTTAAGCATTTTGCTCGGTTCAAGGATTCTCCTCCGCGCGATCATCTCCTCAATTCCGTAAAAACTAGCGAATCGTTTTTCCTCATCACACCCTGGTCTCGTAGGAAGTGAGAATGATTGGGTGATGGAAGAGTGGAGTAACGTATAACCGTCAGAAACCCATGCTTCCATGATGAATGAAGTGTATCCGTTTACACCCTTTACTTCTTTCCGCTACTAATTGTCCCGCTTCATGACACTTTCTTATAACGAGCATATTGCACGCCGCATGTCCGTAAACCGCCGGACCAATACCCCGATGAGTATCCCCAGTTTGTGACATGTTTTGATGTCTCGAGTGTTTTCATGGAAAACGTGTAGCAGGTTGCTATGTGCGGCAAGTCAAAGTCAAGAGTCTTGCCACAGGAAAATAGCATGTGATGCTATTAGGCACGTCTTGGCTGGTCGCCTAAAATTTGCCACAAGTCCGTCGGGCCGGGGTGGCGAACTTGGATGGCTGAGATTGCATCTCATGAGGAAGGGTAGCCGTTGATTATGGCTACCTTCTGTTGGCGCCTGGTAATGGCACAGTGGCGTTTCTAGTGTATGCAAGTGGCACTGCGGCATGACTGGTATAGCTCGTGCATGCCAGTGGCACGGTGGTATAAGTGGCGTCTGGCGTAGCCGTGGCCACGATATTTAAGCGGCTGGTCGCCTAAAACTTGCCACAAGTCTGTCAGTTCGGTGGCGAATTTGGATGGCTGAGATTGCATCTCATGAGAAAGGATGGCCATATCTTGTTGTATAGCAAAGTGGCGCCATTATCATAGTGGCGTCTAGCGTAGCCATGACATAGCGACATGCCAGTGGCGTAGTCGTGGCAGCTGTTTTAGCATATTGGTGTTAGACCCAAATATGGTGTGGCAACATTGGACTTGTTGCCACAACAATCCCAATGCTCTGGGAAACGTTACTTGGCTTGGTTGGCGTAGCAACTTTTCCTGATTTAGGGTTTGGTATGCCAAAACCCTAATTAGTGCATGCGACATGTGGCATATGGCCGTGGAAAAAAACCCTAATTTGTGCAAATGGTGCATAGCCATACCGCAAAAAAACCATAGCAAAGCATCATGTGGAAACAGCCACATGAGTAAGGATTTCCACGGTGGCTATGATATGGCGCCTTTATTAGGGTTTCCGGGTCCTCGCACGGCTCGTGGCATGTTGTGGGGCCCAAGTGGCATTATTTGTGCCACGATCGGAAATTGGGGTTTCAACCATGTAAGGTCATATCTCTGGTTAGGATAACCACATTGAAGTCTGTTATGGCATTGGCTACGAACAGATGATGGGTTGGCACGTAAGTGCACTATTTATGGTATGTTGCCACGTCCGTCATGCTTCTGTGGTAAAGTGGCACGTTTAGCATGTTTGGCATGCCACCAGCTTGATTGGCTCATCCTTGCTTCTTTTGATGCTGTGGCAGGTTTAGGACGACCTGATTGGTCAATTAAAAGAGGGGCCGACCAAGCATGGGTGTGGCCACACTTCTAGTGTGCATGTGGTAAGTTTAGAGCGACTTGATTGGTCGATGGGAAGGGGGCCGGCAAGCAACATGGGACCGACCTCATTCTAAATGTGTGTGGCGCATTTAGAGCGACCTGATTGGTCGATGAAAAGGGGGTCGGAAAGCAAGGGCGCGGCCACACTTCCAGCACGCCGTGGCGGGTTTAAAGCGACCTAATTGGTCGATGGAAAGGGGGCCGGTTGAGCAGCATGGGTGTGGCCACTTGCAGGTGGCGCCGGCTGGCCTATGGAATGGCCACACCTCCCTTTGTTGCTGCTCCCATCACGCAGCTCCTTGTTTTATGATTTTGGGTAGGATTTTGCACATATTAATCCATGGCGGATTAATTACCTAGTTCGCCTAGGCTTAATTTCGACAGGCAAGGTCTAATATACTGCGCAGCACGCAAAACCCTAATTTTTGCAAATTAGTCAGGGTAATATCTGAATCTTGTGAATTATCACAAAATTGATTGAATATTATGTGTTGACACAGAGTTTTTTAAGTTCATTGCCAGAGAGCAGTATGCTTTCCGATTGAATACTTTATGCAAGGACCTTATCCTTGATACTTGGAAATTCGTGCCACTCTGATACGAGTGAACACAAATTGTCATGCCATATCAACATTAAGGGTTCAGCCTGGGAACATAGCACAAAAAGCATTCAAAGAAACTTATATTAATTGAATAATATAGGCAGGGTGCCGAAATTTACAGAATATCTGGGATTGTTAATACATGCACCATTCTGGTGGATATATGTTGCTCAATAAATGCGCCAAATAAGAGGTTGAACACTCATCACTTTTACATGGCTTTCTTTGCAGAGTGACGACACATTAAATGTAGGGTTTTACAAATTTAGCCCCGAACTAAAACCACCATCAACAACTGTGCGGCTCCATAAGTTTTCTTGTGTGAGCATTTCCAACTAGATTAATCATAGATTAGTTTGTGGTTATTTTGTTTGTGTATTCCGATTAAATTAATCATGGGTTCTCTTGTAGTTAGTTTAATTGAGAATTTTGGATACAAAATCATTTTGTGGTTTTTGGTGTCGAAAGAAATCCTTCTTTTCTCGTAAAAGTAAGGTCGCTCTTGTTGTTCTTTCGGGAATGACATCAAATGGAGGAGAGTTCTTTTGAACTTGTGCTTAATTTCCATATCTTTGTCGGGAGTGCGACTGTGGAATATTTGAGGAGTTATCTTGTATCTTTATAAACTCGTGATGAATGCATTTAGCTTCGGCTTTATAATTGCATCTAAACAAAGTTGATATGTACTTTTCTTTGGTCTTGAAGTGTCTCCATGAAAATTTTCATTAGATACTGTTTTCAAGTTACCTTTGCCAATTTTATTGACAAAAAGGGGGAGAATTAATACGTAGTTAACACTGTACTACAAATACATATGGTTTTCGGATCATTATGTAAGGGGGAGTGGTTTCGTGTTGATACGAAGTATTGACTAAGGGGAGTGATACATATCACCATAGTATTGTTGTCGAAGTTGTGATATGAGAACTTTGATGCTGTGTAATAATACTATGACACTGTATAACAATGATCGAGAGCTTTTGTTTTCTCATTGTTATGGATACAAAACTTCAACAACTATGATGTTGAACTTACAACCTTTGGAATCATGGGAGTACTTGGAAAAGACGAAGTTTTCGAGTAATGTTGAAGCGCCAAGGAGATCAAGCATGTGGACGAGAAGCTACAAAGTTTTATCTTTTTTGTAATCCATATGTATTGATAGTTTGTCACTAAAATTGACAGAGGTGGAGATTGTTAGAGAACTGCTCGGTTGAACTCGCATGCGTTGCTATCTCAAGCATGTTTGTCAATATTAGTGATCAAAACTATATGTCTTGATTTCTAGTTTACTTATGACTAAGTCTCGGTCTAGGATAGTTAAGTGCAGTTGAGCTCCAGACTCCATGGCGATCATCTTACAAAGACGAAGAACTAATCGAGGAATAAGTGGAACTTCATATGACAAAAAGGTATGTGGAGACTTGAACTTATCTGTCACTCAAAAGTTTATTCTATCTCCTATTCTTGAGACAAAAGTCGTATAAGTATGATAATTTTCATACATACACATTTGCTATTTCGAGCCGAGTTTACTCGCCTATCTTTTTCTCGAAATATGTGTTGGTGAGATTTCTCTTTAACCATTTTCATCTTTACCCGTGACGAAAGTCATGATGACGTTTCAATCTTGAAAATAGCTTTGATGACGATAGTCGTGAATAACGATTTTTATAACATTATAGAAGAATGTTTCAATGATTGAAATGTAGAGTTGAGATTACCAACTATGGATATAAGTATATATAGTCCATTGTGTATAAATCCATGTGCCAGAAACCAAGTGCGTGCATATGTGTGCATGCGGTATTGGTGAAGGAGACAAGTTGAGTACGCTTACCCGTACGCGTGCCAGCGGAAGTTTTCATACCGAAAATTTCTGCTGGAGTTTGTAAGTTTGCAAACTAGTAAACCAGTCACCTTATGTACGCATACCCATACGCGTACCCAAGGAAGTTTTCGAACCGAAAATTTCTACTTGAGTTTGTAACTCAAATCCGATAGTTAAGGTACGCATACCCGTACGCGTACCCAAGTGGTTATTTCTCAAATCGGTAGTTCATGAGCTTAAAACAATAAATTATAAGGAATTCAATCTTTGCAAACCGTGGCTATATTGTTCATGAATTGATTCAAGTGGATCAAACCTATTTTTATTCAATTGTGTCTATGAATAAAGACCTAAAGCAATTGAACAACTCTTGAACTAGTTCTTATGAGTCATTTGAACTAGTTATGAGAAAGATGAATACGGTTAATATGAAAGTGCTCATATGGCTAACCATTGGTTAACTATTTGTGAACCAACTAAGTGTACATGTTTAGGTACGGCTACTCAAACTTAAATGAGTACATTTCATTTGTGTGTGACAAGCTAAGTTTCGATCTAACGGTTGAAAGATATTATCTTGGTTAAATCAGGTTTTTCATCTAACGGTGAATATTGAATGCTTTATAACCAAAGTAACTTAGATTGCAAACCCCGATTTGAAAACTATATAAGGGGAACATCTAGCAACTAGAAAAACTAATCCCCACACCTCCTGTGTGACACTAGTTGGTTTTGCTAGAGTCGATTCTCCTTTAACCTTAGTTTTCTTCTCGAGATCCCGTAGGTTATCAACCGAAAGACTTCATTGGGATTGTGAAGCCAGACGAAACTACTTTCTTGTAGTTGAGCGATTTGATCTTGCCATTTTATATCGTACGAGTTCAATTGAATAATTAACTTGAGATTATATCTCCGATAGGGCATGATAAAAATAAATCACAATCATCTTCGTCTCATCATTTGTGATTCTACAATATCTAGTTTCACTACCATACGATTTAGATTATTGTGAGGTGATTGATAATATTAGTGTTCTTCGGGAATATAAGTCAAGGTTATCAATTAGTTCATGTTCACCTTGATTTATCAAAAGACGGAACAAAAACTCATAGGTTTATCCGTGGGAGACAGATTTATCTATTATCGTAGACTTTTCTATGTGATACAGATTTGTTTATTGAAGTCTTCGACTTTGGGTTGTGGCAACTCTTAGTTGTGGGTGAGATAATCTAAGGGAATCAAGTGCGTAGTATCCTGCTGGGATCAGAGACGTAAGGAGCGCAACTGTACCTTGAATCAATGTGAGATTGATTAGGGTTAAACTACAGTCCAAACCGATGTTAGTTTGTAGTATGCTAGTGTCTGTAGCGGTTTAATACAGTGTGGTGTTCAATCTGGACTAGGTGCCAGGGTTATTCTGCATTTGCGGTTTCCTCGTTAACAAAACTTCTGGTTTTTATGTTATTTCTATTCCGCATTATATTTTGTTATATAATTGAAATATCACAGGTTGTGCGTTAAGATCAATCAATTAGAATATCCAACATTTGGTTGTTGATTTAAATTGATTGACACTTGAACATTGATCTTTGGTACCATTCAAGTTTATTTCACATTTGATAAAGACTCACGGATTTTTATTTGTTTGAGTTAAAGATTACATTGTGAAATAAAGATATTAGAACTCTTTGATATACTTTATTAAGATTCAGTCTAGTTGATTCTCTTGAAAGTATATTGGAGTTAGTCCATACAGATTGCTAATCGAAATATTGGGTGAGGTTGTTGTACCTCCGATTTTTCAATTGGTATTAGAGCAGGCAAACATGTTTAAAGACTGTAGTTGCAGGAAATCCCACACTACACCCCTCACAAGAATCCACACAATCAAATCATTTTAAGATGAACAATTATAATTTTTATTGATCAAACTCCAGAAAATGTTACAAGATGAAAAGAAGATAAACTAAATAATTACAACCACTCTAAACTTTCTCTCTCTTAATGACTTGCTCAACACTCGAAAAAGATCTCTCTCTCCTTAAGCCTATTCGGCTCTTTATATAAGACATTACATAGTGGATGACAACTAAGCTGTGCTTTATTTTTGGGTATGACTTGCGAAGTATCGCAAATGTACAAATGTCAAATCTCGCAACACTCCTCAATCTCGCTACATCTTCACATCTTTCCCGTGTTTTGGCTGTCGTCAACCGTTACGTCGTTTTTACTTCCAGCCCGCGATGTCTTCGCAGTGTGTCGTTTATGGATTTCGCGAGCATCTTGGTGTTGCGATATTCTTATCCTACATATTGCCTCTTCTCATGTCTTCTCTGCGAAGAAGAGAACGTCATGAGAACTAGTATTTTCAAAATGCCAAAGCTGTTCATTTCTTCATATTTTTCTGTATTTGCATGATTCCATACTATTACGCAGAATTTATTACAAGTATTTCTTCTTCCACCCATTTCTTGACACGTCTCTTTCAACCGTTATTTCTCAACCGTTCACGTCCCTTCTCGCATTAAATGCGTTTATCTTTTCGAGAATTCTTCTCTATATATAGTTTTCTCACCCTCCTCTTCTTGTTTTTTACTTTCTCTCTGCAATTTTTCTTCAATTCTCCTCCGTAATTTCCGTTTCTGCTACTATAAATCTTCTTCTTCTTCTTCTTTATTTTGATCTTCAGTTCTTCATTCATTCCCATACTAAAAATGGCTCCAATTGGTCGCAAATACGAAACTTCTTTTGAAGAGGTTCAAAAAGATCTTCAAGGAAAAGGTTTTACTTTAACCACCATTCCCGGTCAGGAACCTAAATCCATTCTTTCTTCCAAGTTGTTCACTGATCATCATTGTGATGATCATGAAATCATAATTTCGCTTGGTCAAATTCTCGCCGGCCTTCCCATTCCTCTTTATAACCCTAACCTTCCATTATTCTATGGAATTCTTGCTCATGCGAACTTCTCGCGAGCTATTTATCAACTAAGCGGGGATTGCATTCGCTTAATACTTGAGTTCGCCAATCGTGGCGCTAGTAATGGGTCTCTTTACCCAAAAGAAGTTAGAGATCCAAAATTTAAGGAATTGGCGATACTCGCTGAAAGATACACAGTCGAGAGTTTCTACGAGAATTATGAATTCATTCCTATGAGGAGGGATAATACTCGCTGGGGTGTCCGTCTGAAAAGAAAGGATGATGTTGCTGACGATAAACTCCTTATGCAAGACATTGATTGGAATTCTGGTAAAAACAACGTCCCGCGTCACTCTAAAGACGATAGATGGTGTGTTTTTCCATTGATGATAAAGGGGCCTTATATCGCAGGATCGAATGTACTTCCTGCGAATTTCGCTACTTATCGACCTTGGGTATTTAATGGCCCGAGAAGAATAAAGAGGTATGTCTTCCAACTTCACGTACTTCGTAATCTTTCATTGGTTGATTATTCCCTTATCCTTTGATTCTCGTGAAAATTTTTAGATTGAAAAGTTAAGATCGAGCTACAACCGGACCGGGAAGGCTAGTACTTTAGCTGCTCTTCGCTCCGTCATGGATGAAGTAAGAAACACTTTACATATTTTTAACAATATTGTTGCCTATGTTTCTTATCTTCATTTGTATGCGAAGGTTGGTGTTGTAGCTGTTGAAGAAGAAAAAGACCCTGAGGATGCGAAGGCCAAAGGTAGAGGTAAAAATCCTCTTCGCAAGGAGAAGTCTGTTGCTCCACCTCTGAAGAAGCGAAAACTTCACCTCCCTTCTCCTTCGAATCCTCAGTCAGGTGAAAATTCTAGTGATGAGGAATATGATGATGTGGATATCCCTTCTTCAAATTCTCCAGCTGGATCTTCTATGGCACAGCTGTCTAGCATCTTTTCTGATTCTATGCAAGGGATGGGTGACGATCGCCTTTCTAGTACATGCAAGGCTCTCGCGAGTATTTGCGATTCACCTTTACTTGAGAGTGATAGTTCTCTTCATGGGGTCTCCAGATCAGTGACTCCAAGCTTCTTAAATTCACTTAGTGTCCTGGTTTGTTTTCATTCTCTTATTTCTTTATAGTTTTGATTTTAAATTATATCTTTTTAATTTCTTTGTTTTCTTTTGTAGTCCAGGAGAGCTTCCTTTGCTGTTGCCTCAGATCTTGAAAAGAGGCGCAGTATTCTCGAAAATAAGAATCTTCAGTTTCGCAAGAAAAATGAAGAATTGGGAGTTGAAGCTACTGCTCTTCGCAAGAGGAATGAAGAATTGGAAACTGAAGCTGCCATTCTTCGCAAGAAGACTAAGCAATTAGAAGCTGATTCTGCCACTCAGAAAAATAAGATTTCTAGCCTTCAGAGCTCCAACCAACAACTTTATGGTATGAAACTTTTCCCTTTTCCTTTGTTTTGTTCTCTTGTTATCTTCCCTCATCTGACTTATCACTTTCGCAGACGTTTATAACCTTTCTGATGAAGCCATTCTTCTTCATTCATTTCCTAAACCTATGGATGATGATGCTCTTCTTGCTCATCTCAACGATTCTCTGGATAGTTTTTCAAATAATAAGATTAAATCTCTTCCTCTAAATGAACTTCAATCCAGATTTTGCCTCTTAGAACTTGATCATAGATCTAGCTTAAGCTTAGCCAACCAACTTAAACGTATGTATCTTAGTTCTAAAGAGAAAATTAGTATTTTAAGGAAGAAAATTAGTGATCTCATAGATGATAAAGATCGCATTGCTAGACAAGGTGCTCAACCATTAGCAAAATTCCAAAAGGCTCTTCTTGAAGTTCAAATTGAACGGGATGAATCCATCCGTCAGAATGCTATTCTTAGCGAAAGAGAGAATCAAATCCGTTCCCTTCTTCTCATAAACAATGATGATGAATTTGCTTGGGCTGCGAAGGTTCTAGATGATGCCAGAAATAATTTAGGTGTTAACATTAGTCTTCAAGCTGAGCATACGGCCTTGGTTAGAGATATGATTTCTGACAGATAAGGTTGTTAATTATTCTTCTTTATTTAATTGTTTGCATAAACTTGTCATCAAATTGCTGATTCAATGTTATATGTTCGCAGAAGCTGAAGCAAGGTTCCAAAAAAGAATTGAAGAACTTGAATCTCAGAAAGAGCAACTTGTTAAAAATCTTTCTTCTCGGGATGATAAATATTCTAGGTCAAGAACCAATGAAGATCCTTTGCCGCGAATTTTAAGAATGATGTTATTCTTTTTGCAATCAAACTATTGAGATGGTCTCTGTGAGGACAATAACATCCCTCAATCTAAGTACCCTTGCCTTCTTGATGAAGTTCCCCAAAATATGCCTTCTCTGGATATTTCTGATAGCGATGCTAGTGAAAAAGAAGAGGAATCTGATGAAGATAAAAAAGCTGAAGGATCTGATGAAGATAATGAACAGGAAGAATCAAATGAGAAATAATTTTATTTTCCTTTTTCTTCCTTTGTAATATTTGTACAGTCATTTTTCCAATCTCCCATCTTTGGGTGTATTCTTTTGATGCGAATTTCTTGAGTCTTTGAATACAATTTCTATCTTTCTTGCTTCTTCCTGCACATAAAGGGCAATTCTTTTTTGCAATATGGTTAATCAATATATGCGTAAATCTGTTATATGAAGACAAATAACATGCTCTTGTTCATTCCCATACTTGCCTTTGTTATTTGTATTCGAATGGAAGATTAAGCATAATTTCGCAGATATTTTCTGCTGAACTTTATCATTGCGACAAGATCGCATGACGTCCTTACATTTTCATGTAATGACCCATTGATCTTGCCTTATCATTTCTCTTGTGTGGTATTATTTTGCCTTCCTAGTTAAAGGTCTTATTTTGCCACCTCTCATTTTTGCGACAAAATCGCAGGACGTCTTTACACTTTCATGTAATGACCCATTGATCTTGTCTTACCATTTCTTTAGTATTATTGCCTCTACAGGATATTCTTCTTGCGACAATATGACATGCCTAAATATCCTTGTGAACATAAAGCCCCATCATTTTTGCGACGAAATCGCAGGACGTCTTTACACTTGCATGCAATGACCCATTGATCTCGTCTTATCTACTCTTTTGTATTTTTGCTTATTCAGGATTGTTGCACAAATATGACAAGCCTAAATATTCTTGCGAACATAAAGTCTCATGACATTTGCATCTTTTTTGACACTATCAGCTCCCTAATGGAGGGTGCCGCTTCAAGGAGGCGTACTTCTGCCATACAAGGCTAGCTCCTCCCATCCGGTCTTAACAACAACCAGTTGTTTTCCCAGCCTCTTATCCCTTTTGCCTATAGGGCTTATGGTTACGAGACTGCACCCTAAGTGGAGTTTTCTTCGGGCCGAAAAGATAATCCGAGACTTGCCAAGAATGACCGAGACACTTCAAATGTCCCAGGCACCCTTGGCTCAACCGTGTACCTCGGCGCCTTGGTCAAATGCTGACTCCTTAGAAGAGACCCCCGGTCGTCCAATCTAAGTCACTAGCTTAGATTGAAAATCCAAGGTATCTCTCCTGGATGGGTTTTATTACCCCCAATCTTCATGACTCAGGTTCCAGGGGCGGTGTAACCTTTTCCCTGAGCCACGTTTACAGATACCCCCTTACATGACGCACTTTAGGTACTTTTCCTCTTACGAAATTTTATTCGCGAACTAGGGTATACGCCATGAAGGTTCGTCCCATTCTGATTATTTTGTTAATTCTTTGTTATATGTAATATAGGTACCGCCTACTATGACACACTTTAGGTACTTTGCCTCTTGCGAAATTGTGTTCGCGAACTAGGGTGTACACCATAGTAAGTTCTCCTCTTTCTGACTATTTTGTTGATTCTTCTGCATATGTAAGCTCTTTTGTACTTTCGCAACGTATTTTCCATTTGTAAAATATATTTTCTTCTTCTTCATATCAACTCTTACACAACTCCATTTTCACCACTCACGATTTTTTTTTTTTTTTTTTTTTTTTTTAATCAACTTACATTTGTCGTCCTCCTCCCCATTTTTTCTCTGACAATCAACAATTACAGTTATTCTTTAAGTCTCTTACTTCTGCTACTTTATGCCTCTGCATTTTTGAATTTTCCTGTCATTTTCTTGTCCATTGCGAAACCTTCGCCACTTCCTATCTTCATCATTTTTTGATTTTGCAGCATTTCTTTCTCTCTTTGCTCTATTACATCTACCATTAATCTTTCACCTCTTTGTTTTTCTTTAATGTTGTTTTTTCAATTCCTCTGCTTCGCAGCTCTTTCTTCGCAGGATTCTATATCAACCTCATAACACTTCTTTCCTTCAACCCAATCTCCCTTTATAATGCCAACACCAGTGGGATGAGGGAACTTGATACATTGATGGAAAGTTGATGCGACACCTAAGATCTCATGTAACCATGGTCGTCCGACCAGCGCGTTGTATGGTGACTCCACATCAACTACACAGAATAAAATTTTAGAAGATAATCCTTTCAATGGAATTCTCATATGAACTTCTCCTTTTGGCTTATTTGCGGTACCATTAAAACCATAGATTTTGTACGTTGAAGGTATTAGATCTTCATCTTTTCCTCCCATAGTTTTATAAGTATGATAAAAAAGAATGTTCACGGAACTTCCCGTATCAATCAAAATTCTGTTGATTGCCCAAGAATTCTCAGCTTCATCATCTTCATCCTCGCTAAGTTTTGGGTTGATCTCCAATCTTACCACCAAGGGGTTGTCATGCATTTCTCCAGCCTCAGGTACTTCTTCTGCGGTAAAAGAGATAGTCTGCTTTTGCCATTCTTCCAGTGGCGATGTCTTCGCGGTGTTCATTATTTCTTTATCATTGGCGTCCCTCGCGAAAACCCTGCTGAGAGTAATATCGTGGAAATCTTCATTTGTCTTGTACAAATGTACAATAGAGTTACAAAACAGATTTTTTGCTTTTGCCCCAACTTCTATGACAAATGTTTCACGTTCTTTTGTTGTGTTCGCCCTGGGAATTTCTGGAGGAGGTGGTAATGCTTGAGGTTGAGCTTTCCTTACTAGAAAATGATTTAATTTTCTCTGATCTAGCATCCTGAGAATGATTCTCTTTATATTTCTGCAGTCATTTGTTGTATGTCCATGGAAATGATGATAAGAACAAAATTCATGGCTTCTCTCGCTTGGAGGTGGCTCCTTTCCCATGTTCCATGGTGTTGGTATATATTCCATCAAGATTATAGCTTCCCATATTTTCTCCACGCTAGCATTCAGAGGTGGCATCTCGATTTCTTCCCATACTATTCTGTGGCTTCCTTGTCCCCTATGATAATTTTGCCTTTGACCTCCATAATTTTCTTGCGGCTGGTCAAGTCTTTGAATTTTGTTATTTCCACCCCGATTATAGAAATTTCTTTCTCTCTCGTATTCTTCTTGGTCACGACTCCCCATAGCTACTAGCTTCTGTTGATTATCACCCTTTATCAACTCTGGTGGTCCTTGCGAGGTGCTCGCCACTGTATTTATCAACTTAGGTAACAAGCTTGCATTTGCTGCATTCGAACTTGCGTTCGCAACTGGGTATGATTCCATCTCATTTTGTTTTTCCTCGAGAGCAATATATTCCTCCTGTAATTCTCGCAGCTCGGTCATTGTGATTGTGTTCTTAATTGTGAAAATTTGAATGTATAACAGATTGGTTGCGAACATAGCATTAATGAATGATAAAATGAGATATCTCTCATCAACACAACCCGCCATGTCGCTACACATTGTCTTCCACCTCATAGTCAAATGTTTCAAACTTTCACCAACCCTTTGCTTTAATCCAAATACATCTTCAATGCCAGGTCGCGAGAAATTGTTACTTATGTACGCCCCTAAAAATATAGCTTGTAAATGATTGAAGGATGCTATAGTATTTTTTGGCAGGCCTTCAAACCATTTCAAAGCTTCTCTGTTAAACTTGATGCAAAGTATTTGCACAATATATCGTCATGATTTTCCCATTATAACATACATCTCAAATAAGCCTTGATGTGTTGTATTGCACAAGTTGATCCATCAAAAATGCTGGTTAATGTAGGAAAATTGCATTTTGGGGGTATTCTTTCTAATTGTATTTCCCGTGTGAATGGGGTTTTCGCAGCTTCTTCTATAGCTTCATCCAATTGTCTCATACCTCCTTCTTTCCTATTATTTAACATTCCTCTCATTTCCGCTAGCTCTTTCAAAATTTGTTCATTTACACTAGAATTAGTTTCCATTGGCTTTTTAACTCCGCCTCTCTTCTTCTGCATTCATATCCGTTTTGATTCTCTTGATCATCATTTTCTTCTCGTCTTTCTATGCGATCTTCTCTTTCATTCCTTTCATGAATTCGCACACCATTATATATCTCATTTTCTCCTCTTTGCCGTCTTTCAGTTCTCCTTAGTACTCTATCGTATTCTTCATTGATATTAACATTATTGCGATTACGCTCACGTCTCCTTTCTCGATTATCATGATTGTTTTGGCGAATTGCCTCTTGTAGTTCTTGTTCTTCCATTTCTTCCCTTAGTCTTTCCCTCTCGCGAGCTAAATGTGCTTGTTCAATATAATGTCTTTCAATTTCATCCTGAATTGCTTGGTGATTTCTTTGTACTTCTCTCCCATGTAATATTCTCCTTCCTTCTTCCTGATTTTCTCCATCCTCTTGATTATTTCGACTCTGGCGGTGTCTACCTCTCTGATTTCCATCGTTTTGCCCATCTTGGAGAGCTTCACCGTGTTGGATATAATGATCTTCCCTTACTTATCTTCTTTCGCGACGTTCCTCATCTGAATTTTGTATTTCTTCTTGAATTTCTTCATTAGCATTTTCTACAGGCATATCTCGTCTTACTTCTTCCCTCACTGATCTTGATCTTGTAGTGCTCCTTGACCTTCTGTTCTGTAACCTCATGTTTTCCATCCTTAGCTCATGATTTTGCCTTATCAGATTTGCACGTTCTTCTATTTCTAATCGTCTTTCTTCGCGTATTGTTTGTCTCAATGCCTCTAACGCTGTAATCTCTTCGTTTCCATGAGTTATTCCTCCAATCATTTCTTGATCTATTTCTTCTTGTCCATTACCTCCTAATTGCTGCTCTTCCCCTATTTCATCTACAGAATCTGATCGCCAAGTGTGTACGCTCACTCTGTCATAATCCTCAGTTATATTTTGTATTGTTGTATGCTGAATTGGCGATTGAACCCGATTTTCTCCATTGTTTCTTGTGTTTGCTCTTGAATATTCTCCCATTTCATTTCTTTCTTCTCCAGCAAGTTTGCTACTCCTTCTAACAGTCGTTGGTTGTTTTGATGTATGTCTTCTTCTTGCCATTCTTTAATCTTAATGAGTTGTTGAAAATTATATGAAATTCTTTATCTATTACTTCAAATCCTTCCAAATCACAATATCAATCTTCACAGGTTCAATCCCTGTTTCTAGCGCCATTATGTAGTTGTAGGAAATCCCACACTACACCCCTCACAAGAATCCACACAATCAAATCATTTTAAGATGAACAAATATAATTTTTATTAATCAAACTCCAGAAAATGTTACAAGATGAAAAGAAGATAAACTAAAGAATTACAACCACTCTAAACTTTCTCTCTCTTAATGACTTGCTCAACAATCGAAAAAGATCTCTCTCTCCTTAAGCCTATTCGGCTCTTTATATAGGACATTACATAGTGGATGACAGCTAAGCTGTCCTTTATTTTCAGGTATGACTTGTGAAGTATCGCAAATGTACAAATGTCAAATCTCGCAACACTCCTCGATCTCGCTACATCTTCACATCTTTCTCGTGTTTTGGCTGTCGTCATCCGTTACGTCGTTTTTACTTCTAGCCCGCGATGTCTTCGCAGTGTGTCATTTATGGATTTCGCGAGCATCTTGGTGTTGCGATATTATGATCCTACAAAGACCTTACAAGTCTGTTTTTGTAGCGATCCGACTCTATAGACAGAGGTGCTATCTCTATTAACGTACTACCAGTCTTCGATGGCTCAAACTACTTATGGTGGAAAATTGCTATGCGAGATTTTCTTCAAGCACGTGATTTTCAATCATGGGTATATGTTGTTAATGGCTATGATGCTCCCGTTGTGGCAATATGTAACGTTACTGTTCCAAAAAATATTGGCGAATACGATGCTGCTGAGATACTTGCTGCAAAGCAAAACTCCGACGGTTTGACTGCCATCATACATGCCATTACCCCAGATCTTCAGCACCATGTGATTACGGGCACTAGGTCTAAAGATGCTTGGGATATCTTAGAAACCGTATTCAAAGGTAATACCAGTGAAAAGGAAGCTAGGCTTCAAAACCTTAATTCCGATTGGGAAAACCTTCGTATGGCAGATGAAGATTCATTTGATGAGTTTAATCATAAAGATGAAATTGTTAATGCATCTTTTGCATTGGGTAGGACTATTCTTGAAAAGGACATTGTGATGAAAATTCTCAGATCGCTCCCATCTAGATACGATTCTAAGAAGCATGCCATCGTTGAGGGAAATAACCTTGATACACTTTCCAGAAATTCCCTAACTGGAAAGTTGAAAATTTTCGATCTTGAAATTGAACAAAGAGAGAAGCATCATCTGTTTAGCAACCATGTTGTTGCATCTGATCGTAAGTCTCGACGTCCTAAATTGAATGATAAAAGGGATGAGGATTTCTTTAATTCGACTCTGTCACTGTTTATACAACAACTTAAGAAATCTCTTATACTGAGTAAAAGAAAGTATCAAAAGAAAGCTCAGTCAATCAATAAAAAAGTTCAGAAAAACTATGTTAACAATACTAGTTTCAAGTGTTATAGAAGTGTTCATGATACTTCTAAATGTCCTGATACGGAGATGAGTGAGATAACTAAAGCATGGATGGCTACTCTTGACTACTGTTCTGAGGATGATATCTATAATGGTTCTCTTAATCTTTTTGCTGATAGTCACATCTGTCCTCCTAACAGTCCTGATTATTCTACGATAAACAATCTTACTTCCTCAGAAATACTTCAACTAGAAAAGTGAAACGACAAGGTTGAGAAAATCAATCGAAGTTTTCTTATTAAAAAGCTTACTTACAAAACAGGTTTCCCCGTGAATTAATAGGTAGAGATCAAAACAAATCTACATGTAATTCATGTATTTCCTAAGTAATAAATTATCTAACCATATATACAAAAATATACAATAAATACAAATCTCCTAATACTCCCCCTCAAGTTGGAGCATGGAGATCACGAATGCCCAACTTGCGAAGAAGCAGCTCAAACTGAGGACGTCCAAGAGCTTTGGTGAAGATATCTGCATGTTGAGCAGTTGTCCGAACATGAGAAGTAACAATAACACCGGACTGAATTTTATCACGCACATAATGACAATCAATCTCAATATGTTTGGTGCGTTCATGAAAAACAGGATTAACAACAATATGAAGTGCGGATTGACTATCACAGTAAAGGCGCATAGGCTTAGAGTGAGACACACCTAGAGATTTCAATAATGCCTTTAGCCACGTGAGTTCACTACAAGTATGAGCCAAGGAATGGTACTCGGCTTCAGCAGAAGAACGAGATACTGTGTGTTGCTTCTTAGGCTTCCAAGATATAGGTGAGCCTCGCAAGAAAATAAAGTAACCAGTAAGCGAACGACGACTAAGAGGGCAGGAGGCCCAATCAGAGTCACAATAAGTAGTAAGTTGAAGAGCACTATCCTTACGTAACACAATCCCTTAACCAGGATGGCCCTTTAGATAACGAAGAACTCGGAGAGAAGCTTCCCAATGAGACACCCGAGGAGACTGCATAAATTGAGCCAATATATGCACCGAGTAACACAATTTAGGACGCGTCATAGTCAAATAAATCAAGCGTCCAATAAGCCGACGATACTGGGATGGATCAGAATACAGGGGTTCATCATCAAGAGCTAAACGATGATATTGATCAATGGGTGAGGAAGCTGGTTTGGCTCCAAGAAGCCCAGTCTCAGATAGAATATCCAAGGTGTATTTCCGTTGAAATAAAAATAAACCATCAGTTCCTAGAGACATTTCAATACCAAGAAAATACTTGAGAGACCCAGATATTTCATATGAAAGCAACGACTTAAATATGCTTTAAAAGCAGTAATAGCAACGGAATTGTTCCCATCAATAATTAAATCATCCACATAGACAAGCACGTTAATAGAATTCTCACCTCGTCGCAAGGCAAATAAAGAATAATCAGCATAAGACTGTACAAATCCAAAAGCCTTAAGAGCACCTACAAGCTTAGCAAACCAATTACGAGGAGCTTGACAAAGACCATACAGAGATTTATGAAGGTGACACACTTTACCAGGGGAATTAGTCGAATATCCTGGAGGAAGTTTCATATATACTTCTTCATCAAGATCCCCATGTAGAAAAGCATTTTATACATCCATTTGATGTAACTCCCAATCAAGAGCAACTTCGACTGCTAAAAATGTACTAACTGAAGCCATTTTAGCTACGGGAGCAAATGTTTCATGATAATCCACACCTTCCACTTGTCTATTACCGAGGACAACCAAGCGAGCTTTATACCGCTCGACACTACCATCAGAATTATATTTGATTTTGTAAACCCATTTACAACCAATAGCCTTCTTCCATGGGGGAAGATCCGTAATAGATAACGTTCAATTATTATCAAGAGCAGTAATTTCCTTAGACATAGCTACACGCCAAACGGGAAGGCGAATAGCCTCAACATAACTGGTAGGTTCTTTAAGAGAAGTAATCGTCGCCAAAAAACGAGTATGATTAGCGGAAAATTTTGCACAAGACACATAATTAGTTATGGGATAAGGCGTACCTGAGGCCGTTGACGAGTGAGGAGCGGAGGAGCTGGGGTCTATTGCGATGATAGTATTACATACATAATCTCTTAACCGAGTATTTGGAACCCGAGGCCTATCTCTACGTCGAACTACCGTATCAGAGATATCACCGAGAGATTCATGTATGTTAGTAGCAAGGAATGAATCTTCTGGCAAAATATTGTAAGAAATATCAGTATTGCCAGATGAACCATCTGAAGTCTCGCCTGGTAGTACTATTTGTAAAATAGCATCAGAAGCACCTTCCGCATCTGACACATTCTGTATATAATCCGTAAATGAACCTGGATACTTAGTACCGTTAGACAAGCGTCCGCCTGTCACGTTTAGTCTGCCTGCAACTGACTGTTCATGACTGTCTTGTCTTCCTGCAACTGACTGTTTCTGTCTGTCCTGTCTGCCTGCAACTGACTGTTCATGACTGTCATGTCTGCCTGAAACTGAAAGTTCATGTCTTTCCTGTCTGTCTATACCTAGCAGTTCGAAAATGACAGTTGTTGTCTGCCATGTCTGCCTGAAACTGGCAGTTCCTGTCTGCCTGTACCTGCCAGTTGCTGTCTGTCATGTCTGTCTACACCTGGCAGTTCCAATCTGTCATGATGTGTACTCATATGACGGTGAGGGAAGCCTTTACCAAACACGTTAGGAAACTCTGCACCTGACACGTCCTTGCTGTTAACATTCTGTGGACTTTCCCCTCCATTACTCCCGAAGCTGCTTCCCATCCCCCACTTTTCTACACCACCATTTTACACCCCTATGTGTCACTTTTATCCACCGTAGATTTCATCCTCACCCTACCCCACCTGAGAAAAATAGGGGGTCCGCTTTAAAAGTGAGCCAATAACACATGGACACATAGGGGTGTAAATTTTTTGGTGTATAAAAGTGGGGGATTTAATGCTCCCCCTACCGTCCAGAGGCATAATAATGCTGTCAGTATCAAATAATTATGACCGTACCGCAGGGGTCGTTAGCCCTTCGTTCAACTCAATTCGGCACTCTGCATCATTGTTATCCAACGAAGCACTAGTGTAAGGAAATTTGTTTTCGAAGAAAACAACATCACGTGACACAAAAAACTATTTCGTTTCCAAATCAAACAACCTCCATCCTTTTTTCCATAAGGATAACCAACAAATATACAACGTCGACTTCGTGGATTAAACTTCTTTCGATCACGAGGAACAACACTTGCATAACACAAACATCCAAACACTCGAATATGAGTATAAATGTGATTCTTTCCATGTAACAATTCATATGGAGTTTTCCCATTGAGCAAGGTAGTAGGCGTGCAGTTAGTGATATAAGCGGCACTTAGGATGCATTCTCCCCAAAACCTAAGAGGTAAATTTGCTTGAAATCGCAAAGCACGCGCCACATTTAATATATGACGATGTTTGCGTTCCACTCGCCCATTTTGATGTGGTATCTACACATGAAGTTTGAAATTCTATCCCTTGTGCAGAAAAAAATGGAATTAATGGACGAAATTCAGTACCATTATCACTGCGAACCTGCTTAACTTGTCTATCAAATTGTGTTTTAGCCATAACACAAAAATGCTGAAAATTCTGCACCACCTCAGTTTTGTGTGCCATCAAATAAACCCAAACACAACGAGAATAATCATCAACAATAGTAAGAAAATAGTGTGCACCACAAGAAGACGAAGTACGATACACACCCCATACATCACAATGAACTAAACTGAAGATATCATTGGCTTTATTCTCACTAATAGGAAAACTAGCACGAGTTTGTTTAGCCTTAAAACAAGTATCACACGGTTCATTGAGAAACTTATGACAATCAACTTTATTCATACCAGGAAGCAAAGAAATAACTTTATTAGAAGGATGACCTAAACGCCTATGCCATAAGTAATAATTTTCACTAGTAGTAACTCGATTTTCCATAATCTGCGCTCCACCGTGGAAGATATAGACCCCATCTCTTTCCTCACCCACACCAATCAGCTTCCTCGTAGTGCGGTCCTGTATCACACAAAACTTATCAGTCAAAGTGACAATACATTTCAGATCTTTAATTAAACATGCTAACGAAGTCAAGTTACAATGAAGATCAGGAACGTATAAAACACGACATAATCTCATATTGTCTCCAAACACCACAGTGCCTTCACATGGAGCAAATGTGTATGTGCCATTCAAAAGTTTCACGGAATAAAAACCTATTTGATATGTTTTATGCAAAAACTCTTTACTTCCTGTCATATGCCTTGAAGCCCCTATATCAAGTATCCATTTATTAGAAAACTTTTCCTTCGAACAATCCTTATTTGAAGAATTAAAAATATTCACAATAGCTTCCCACTGTGCATCAGTGAGAGTATTAGCAAGTGGTACTCGGTCTTGGGATGAAAGATAGTTTCCAGTTCAACTCGCATCAATATTCATAAGTGCGGTATTAACAACAATTTGTTCATCTTGTTCATAATTATCACCATTCAATTTCACCGGAGAAATCATCATACCCATATAATCTGAAAAATGTAAGTAATATAATGAAATTGAATCAATTTTATGTTATTTCGATTCTGGATCAGATGCCATGAAACGACAAGGTTGAGAAAATCAATTAAAGTTTTCTTATTGAAAAGCTTACTTACAAAACAGGTTTCCCCATGAATTAATAGGTAGAGATCAAAACAAATCTACACGTAAATAATGTATTTCCTAAGTAATAAATTATCTAACCATATATACAAAAATATACAATAAATACAAATCTCCTAATAAGAAGCAAGTCTTACTTAAAATGATTGAAAATCTGGAATGTCAACTATCTAATTTAAAATTAGAGATGATCAAGCATGATTCTTACAAGACATATCGAACCTCTTCGACTATGCCGCTTAAAAACTGTCAGCAAATTCCTCCTGATTCTATATCATTCTTAAGTCACCTTGACGACAAGGATCGTATAGAAAATCACAAGAACGTACCTAATCTTGTGATTTCCTCATATGTTCATCAGGATCATCTTAAAACCGTGGCACTAAGAAACAGGAAAAGCTCTCCTCTGTCAAACATTGTTTGCAAAAGAAGAAAAAGAAATCTCATACAAAACCCTCGGCCTTTGTAAAAGAGATTTCCAAAAGAATGCATAGTTTACAAAAAACAACAATCAAGGTATTCAAATCTGTGCTAAAGGAAAGAAAGGATTATGTACATAACTCTTATTTCTTAAAAACAAGACAGAAACAAGGTATAACAAATACTTCATCCCCTCGTAAGAAGTTACCCAGTCCTGCGGAGGATTGGAACAACTACAGGTTGTAATACTGTATTGGTGATTTTTTGTCTACCCCTCTTAGACAAAAAATCATAATCTTAAAGAGGGTTGTGATGAAATATTTTTGTTGTGGTTTCAATGTATTTTAGCCTATAACTGTCTTTGTTTTCAAATGATTTCTACTTAAGACATTTTCTGAAGATAACCAAATTCTGTTAGGGTTTTGGTCAAAGGTCATTTTGGGATATTTATCTCATATCCTTAGTTCCTTTTAAAATGAAGTTTTTTTTTCTCCTTAGAATAAATTTTTCATCTATCTCTTCTATCATGTCCTCTTCGAGTCTTTCAAGCAAAGAAAGTGATGTTTGGACTGTTCTCTTTCCATCTAAGAAGATACGGTTTGATTCTTCTGATAATGTGATGAGCCCTGACAATCACGGTTCCTATCTGGACGGGAACATATGTGTTTCTCATTTTTATAAGCTCTCTTTAACCATGAATCTCGTCTTGGAACAAGTTCGTTCCCTGAAAAGTGAACTTGAAGCCTCCTCCAAGAGACTTGAAGAAAAGATGGATAATATGGAATCTAGAATTGATCTGATCGAAGATGAGCTTGATGAATATAGAGAATATGAGAAGAGTATTCAAAGTAAGTGAAATGCTTTATAGGAATTTTTATGTCTAGGAAACTTCTTAAAAGAATTTTATTCTTGTTTTTGTTTAAGAAGGATAACTAGGGTTTGGAATAGCCATTATTGTTAGTACACATAGCTATGTCCAACATTTTCATCTTCATGTTTTTAGATTTATTTATTTAAATTCTAAAGTTTGGTTTGGAAGATTATTTTTGTAGTATTAATCTTTATGGTTTTATATATTGCAATATGTTATGGAATATGTGTGTTTGCGTCCGTGAACTATTATTGTCCCATACGTTGTCAAAAGTTATCTCGGTTATATGTCGATATGCATGTATTGATACAAGATCGATGAACTTTGGACAAACAAAAGTTAAGCCTATTATTTATTGATGGAAGATAGGTTAAAATCTTTTGTTTATGAGGATTATGTCTGTTGAATGTCATTGTGCAAATGGTGATGGAAAACAGAATGAATCTTTGTATATTCCGCAGTATTGATCTTCCATGATCCATATTTTATGTATATATTGTGCGGCTCCAGAAGTCTTCTTGTGTGAGTATTTCCAACTAGACTAATCATAGATTCGTTTGTGGTTATTTTGGTTGTGTATTACGATTAAATTAATCATGAGTTATCTTGTGGTTAGTTTAATTGAGAATTTTGGATACAAAATCATTTTGTGGTTTTTGGTGTCCAAAGAAATCCTTCTTTTCGCGTAAAAGTAAGGTTGCTCTTGTTGTTCTTTCGGGAATGACATCAAATGGGGGAGAGTTCTTTTGAACTTGTGCTTAATTTCCATATCTTTGTGGGGGAGTGCGGCTGTGGAATATTTGATGAGTTATCTTGTATCTTTATAAACTTCGTGATGAATGAATTTAGATTCGGCTTTGTGATTGCATCTAAACAAAGTTGATATTGTAGGAGCAGAATATCGCGACATCAATATTTAGAGAGAGTAATAAACAACTACGTTGCGAAGGCGTCGCAAGGAAGTGATTTTAATGACGCATTAGATGACGAAAGCGTAACGTGAGAAAAGTGTGAAGACTTGGCGAGATTTAGGAGTGTCGCAAGGAAAACGTTTATAACACTCGCGACGCTTGCGAGTTATTCCCAAAATAAAGGACAGCTTAGCAATGTCATCCCGTGTATTACCCTATATAAAGGGTTGAGTTAGTCTGTTGAGGGGGAATTCTTTTGAATTGTTAAGCAAGTCATTAAGAGAGAGAAAATGAAGAGTGATTGTAATTTCTTTAGCTCTGTTCTACATTTCTTTGTAAACCTTTCAAGAAAACAATTAATAAAATATATTGTTACTCATCTTCAAATGGATTAATTAAACAAATTTGAGTGAGGGGTGTAGTGTGGGATTTCCTGCAACTACATATGCGCTAGAAACAGGGACGAATTTGAGTACAAAGATAAGAATTTCATACAATTTCTAGCAAATTATTGAAATTAAGAAATGGCTAGAAGAAGAGGAACATCAGAACAACCAACAACCATAAGAAGAAGCAGAAGATCGAGTGGGAAAGGAGAAATGAGGTAGGTGAACCCTCAAGAGTAAACACAAGAAGTGAAGAAGAAGGCCAAATTCAACCAGCGCCGAATAGAGTAATAGATTATGATAGGGTGAGTGTACATACATGGAGATCAGATTCTATAGAAGAAAGAGAAGAAGTGCAACAAGTGATAAATAATAGACAGGAAGAGAGAAATCGAGAAGAGATGGGAGAAACAATTCGTGGAAATGAAGAAATTGCAGCATTAGAAGCGTTGAGACAGACAATACATGAAGAAAGGCGGTTAGAAGCAGAAGAACGCGCAAATTTAACAAGGCAAAACCACGAATTAAGGATGGAAAATAGGAGGCTGCAAAATAGAAGATCAAGAAGTAATAACAGATCGAGATCAGGATCGATTAGAGAAAACGTGAGAAGAACATTACCTGCAGAAAACGTCAATAAAGAAAATTTGGAAAGAGAATCAAATTTTGGTGAAGGAGGTCGCGAAGAGAGAGAACTAGTAGAGAATCATTATATTTTGGTGAATGATTAAAATGATGGAAATCAAGAAAATAGGCGACCTCAAGGACAGAATAACTTGATTAATGAAGAAAATGGGAAGAAGGAAGGAGAATACTACATGGGAGAGAAACACAAAGGAAACAAAAGGAAATTGAAGATGACATTGAAAAACATTATACTTGAACAAGCGCGTCTAGCCCTCGAGAGAAACATTGAGAGCAGAAATGGAAAAACAGAGGAATTGGAAGAGGCGATTTGGCGAATAATCATGACAATCGAGAAAAAGGTGAGCGAAATCGCAACAATGGAAATATCAACGAAGAATATGAAAGAATACAAAAAAGAATTGATAGACAGCCAAGAAGAGAAAATGACAGATATAATGGTGTGAGAATTTTTGAAGAAGATGAGGGAGAAACTCGCAGAGGAAGAAGAGAAGAGAGCAATGAACCAGAAAATATAAGTAGACACGAACGAAGAAGGAGGGAAGCAGAATTAAAGAGACCAATAAATTCAAATTCTGAGGCAAATGAACAAATTATGCGAGAATTGGCAGAGATGAGAGGAATATTGAACAGCAGAAGAGAAGGAGGAAGAAGACAATTAGATGAAGCTATCGCAGAGGTGCGAAAAATCCTTTTACATTAGAAGTGCAAGCTAGGAAGAATACCCCAAAGTGCAACTTACCAAACATTAACTAGCATTTTTGATGGGTCGATTTGTGCAAGTACAACACATCAAGGCTTACGTGAGATGTATGCTACAATGTGGGAAAACCATGATGCTATATTGTGCAAATACTTTGCGTCGAGTTTAACGGGAGAAGCGTTGAAATGGTTTGAGGGACTACCAAGGAATACAATCACGTCATTCAATCATTTACAAGCTATATTTTGGGGGCGTATATAAGTAACAACTCTTCGCTTTGGCATTGAAGATGTATTTGGGCTAAAACAAAGAGTTGGCGAGAGCTTGATACATCGACCGTAAGATGGAAGACAATGTGTAACGAAATGGTCGGGACGAGTGGATGAAAGATACCTCATATTATCATTCATAAATTCTATGTTCGCAACCAACCTATTATATGTTCAAATTTTCGCAGTCAAGAATACAATCACGATGATTGAATTGAGAGAAGCGCAAGAGGAATATATTGCTTTGGAAGAAAGACAAAATGGAGTGGAATCGTACCCGGTCGCGAATACAAGTTCAAGTGCTGCGAATGCAAGTTTGTTACCCAGATTAATACAAACAGTGGCGAGTACCTCGCAAGGGCAACAAGAAAAGGTGGTAGATGATGGACAGCCAAAATTAGTAGCGATGGGAAGCCGAGATCAAGAAGAGTTTGAAAGAGAAAGAAATTACTACAACCGTGGCGGCAAAAACAAAATTCAGAGACTCGATCACTCGCAAGAAACCTATGGAAGTCAAAAACAGAGTTATCATGGAGGTCAGCGACGTCATAGAGTAGTATGGGAAGAAATCAAGATGCCACCACTGAATACTAGTGTTGAAAAAATCTGGGAAGCTATACTCCTGATGGAAAACATACCTGCACCATGGAACATGGGGAGTGAACCACCACCAAGTGATAGAAGTCATGAATTACGCTCTTACCACCGTTTTCATGGACATCGACAAACATTGAGAAACATAAAAAGAATCATCCTTAGAATGATTGATCAAGGGAAGCTGAATCACTTTCTAAAAAGTGAAGAGAAAGTTCAACAATTGCCACCACCACCATCAAAGGGGAAAGAAACGTTCGTAATAGAAGTTGGATCGAAAGCTAAAAATTTGTTTTGAATGGTGAAGAGGCATAGAGTAGCAGGAGCGAAAAGTGTAAGAAATGAATAATCATCAAAAGGCAATAGCAAAAGCTTGTTAAGGGTAAGAGGAAGAAAAAATAATTGGAAAAGAAATATGCGAGGGTCACGCCATCAAAGATGTATGACAATTTGAGTGAAGAATTGAAAAACAAAACAATGTAAGATTACGCGATATCTTCGCAAACAAAATGAATGATTGAATGAATTAACAAAAATGAAAGAGTGAGTGAATGGGACGAACCTTTATGGCGTACACCCTAGTTCGCGAATGATATTTCGCAAGAGGCAAATGTAAGACCTAAAGTCGTCATATAAGGGGTATCTCTTGACATGGCTCGGGGGGAAAGGTTACACCTCTCCTGGAACCCGAGTCATGGAGATTTGGGGCCCATGAAAGCCTATCTGGGAGAGATACCTTGGATTTCCAACTACATATATAAGGTTATACCTGGTTGACGCCCCGAGGGTCTATTCCAAGGAGTCGGTGTATGCTCAAGGCGCGAGGTACACGGTTGAGCCAAGGGTGCACAGGGCATTTGAAGTGTCTCGACCATTCTTGGCAAGTCTTGGTATATCTGCACTCGGCCCGAAGAAAACTCCACTTAGGGTGCAGTCTCGTAACCATAAACCATATAGGTATAAGGGATAAGAGGTCTGCGAAAACAACAGTTGTTGTTAAGACCGGATGGGAGGAGCTAGTCTTGTATGGCCGATGTACGCCTCCTTGAAGGGGCAACCAGGGAGAAGATAAGGGCGGCACCCTCCATTAGGGAGCTGATAAGTGTCAAAAGACGCAAATGTCATAAGACTTTATTTTCGCAAGGAAATTTAGACTTGTCATATTTGTGCAATGATCCTGAAGAGGCAAAAATACTAACATGAAGGTGAGGCGAGATCAATGGGTTTTTCATGAAAATGAAACAACGTCCTGCGATTTAAATCGCAAAGCCGACAATGTCATGGGATTTTATGTTCGCAAGAATATTTTGTTATATTGTCGCAAGTACAATATCTGCAAAGGCAAAAATACTTGCGCAATGATAAGGAAAGGTCAATGGGTCATTACATGAAAATGTAAAGACGTCCTGCGACCTTGTCGCGATGAGGATGGCAAAGTAAGACCTTTAACTAGGAAGGCAAAATAAGACCATACAATTAATGGTAAGACAAGATCAATAGGTTTCTTCATTGTGAAGAAATCCTGCGATCTTGTCGCAATAATACATTTCAACAAAAATAAAGGTAAACAAACATGCTTGCGAGATTATAATTGCGAGGCAAGATATATAGAGAAAGTAATAAGAGATTAATCACCGAGGAATTTGTCATCCAAATCAAAGAAGTACTTAATGAAAATTCAAAAGCATCCTATGCAAAATGTCATCCAATTAAGGGAGTTTAAATAAAATTACAGAGAGAATTCAATTTTCCACATCAACTCTCTCGACAACGGGAGATGTTTCTTGGTTCTTCAACAATTTTATGACCTCTTTTCGCCGGTTGGACGATTTTCATGAAATTTCCTTCGTTTGGATCCCTTTTGAAAATTTCATCAATAGCGACTTCTTCGCAGCTTTGATAATCATAATCACTGTCGGGGGAATTGGGAACTTCATCATCACTCACTTCGGAGGTGCAATGAGACACGGGATCAAGAGATTTAGATGACAAAACACTATTCACAAGAACTTGACTTTAAGATGAAGTTGATTTGAAGGAGCGCTTTCTCTTTGGTTTTTTACTCTCTATATCTTTGTAACCGCACATATAGTTGAATCTTCTTTCTGCTCTGTCACGAGAATGCATAAGGGAAGTAGTAAGCATTTTATTCTCCTTGCGAATTTTTGAGTGGTCAGACTTCAAAGCAGTAAGGGAAGAATGAAGATTTTTCTCAGACTCTACGAAACAAAGAATAAAAGCAAAAAATATTATAACAAACAAAAATTATGAAGCACCGATAAATGAAGAATAGATGAGGCAGCCAACTGTTCAATGACTACCTTCATTTTGTGAAATAAGGTGCTGGGTTAACGCCGAACAACTATTTTACAGTTGGTCCATGGCGATATCAAAGTTATCTCCAACTAATCCTTTCAAACGAGCTCGCAGATTTTTCTCATTAGAGATAAGTGTGGCATTTTCTTTCGCGAGGGAAGAATTGGATTTCTCCAATTGGGAACATTGATCCTTGAGTTGGTTTGCTTTTACACTTAAATTTATTCTACCTTGAATAAGTTTATCTTTCTCGATAGTAACTTCTTCAAGATTATTTCTCGTGAGCCGAAGAGATTGTTCTTGCTCTTTACACAATTTTTGACAAATATCATATTTCTGTGAGTAACCGACACCTTGTTTAATAAAGTTCGCTTCTCTTGAGAAAGAATTCCATTCTCATCTGATAAAGTTTCCAACTCTAAATTAGCTTTAGTCAAAGAATACGAGAGGCGAGATAAGTCATTACTTAACAAGTCGTGTTTCTGAGCTAAATCAGCATTTTCCTTAGAAAGATTATTTATTTGGTCAACAGCATATGTATGAAGATTATCTAATTGGTTATATTGCTCCACCCAAGAATCTTTATCAGCTCGAACTTCTTCAACAGTAGATTCCAACTGATATATCTCCATTTTTCGTTTCTGGTTTAAAGCTTGAAGGGTGAACAAGGACTTGAGTCTTCAAAAAAAAAAAAAAAATAGAGGCAAAATGTACCTTTTAAATCTTCATTCTTCTTGCGAAGATTGTCGCAATCCAGTGAAATGTTTAGAAGATTGTTCTTTAAGATCTTAACTTCTTGCTCCAAAGATGTTTGCGACACCGTATCGAGCCAAAGTATTTATTCAAGGATTCAAAAACACAAGACTTGATAGGATCGGTGGAGTTTTTCTTGACAAAGCGTTCATGGTGTACGATAAAACTTTAAAAGCTACATCTATCCCTTCTAAGTTTTCTTTGGTAAGAGGGATAGACTCGGAGAGGAGAGGAAGAAGGAAAAGTTTGAATCATTCTTGATCATAAGAATGCCGATTGAAGAAGTCCGTAAACGGTGAAGGAGAAAGAGAAGTATTAAGAGAAAGAGTGGAGAGGGGTACATTTTGAAGAATTTCATTCCTGAGAAAACTCAGGAATTGATTTATCCTGCGAGGATATCGCATGAGAGGATGGATTATCTTGAAGAGAAGGGGTTGGTTTCTCTTGCGAGGCAATCGTTGGAAGAGATGAATCGCTTTGCGAAGGCACAACAGGAAAGGAAACAGAAGGTGCGACAGGCTTAGAGTGGCGATGCCTCTTGGGAGATCTACCTTCATTTTTGCCATCCTGCGAATTACAAGTTAAATAAGAAACAGAGGCAACAATATTGTTATTAAAAGAGTAAATGTTTCTTAAATACCTTGCCACTCGCAGACTGCCTTTTAGAAGCAAAGGATTTCGATTTTGAACCGAAGAAATATTAGGGTTCTTAACGGTGAATTTGGAGCCGGGTTTGTCTTGTTTGAAATAAAAATGGTGGGAGAAATATTAAAAGAAGAGCAATATTCAAATAAAAGACTACAATAAAAGAGATCAATCATGAAGTAATCAAAATTGGTGAAATCAACAAACCTTGATGCCATAGAAAAAAAGAGCGAGAAGAATTAAAGCAGGAAGACAATGAAGGAAAATGGCAGAGAAAAATTGCAGACAATAAAGAAGATGAAGTAAAAGAAGAGAATTTTCAAAGGGAATTCCTCTTTAAATAGACGAGAGAGGGGTAACCAGGACGAACCAGAGTAAAAAATAAAATCTTAGATACGTGTAAACAAGTCATCCCTAAATTCACGGAATCTTGTTGGTAAAAGAAAAACGAACGGAAACTAAATGGTGGCGACATATCGAAACTGGTTCTTCAACATTAGTTCTCATGACATTCTCTACTTCGCAGAGAATACATGAGAAGAGGCAAGATGTAGGAGCAGAATATCGCGACATCAATATTTTGAGAGAGTAATAAACAACTACGTTGCGAAGGCGTCGCAAGGAAGTGATTTTAATGACGCATTAGATGACGAAAGCCAGAACGTGAGAAAAGTGTGAAGACTTGGCGAGATTTAGGAGTGTTGCAAGGAAAACGTTTATAACACTCGCGGCGCTTCGCGAGTTATTCCCGAAAAATAAAGGACAGCTTAATTTGTCATCCCTTTGTGTATTACCCTATATAAAGGGTTGAGTTAGTCTGTTGTGGGGGAATTCTTTTGAATTGTTAAGCAAGTCATTAAGAGAGAGAAAATGAAGAGTGATTGTAATTTCTTTAGCTCTGTTCTACATTTCTTTGTAAACCTTTCAAGAAAACAATTAATAAAATATATTGTTACTCATCTTCAAATGGATTAATTAAACAAATTTGAGTGAGGGGTGTAGTGTGGGATTTCCTGTAACTACAGATATGTACTTTTCTTTGGTCTTGAAGTGTCTCCATGGAAATTTCATTAGGATCCCATTTTCGTACCTTTGCCAATTTTATTGACAAAAAGGGGGAGAATTAATATGTACTATGTAGTTCCTAATTTCTACTTTGGTATGTCCATTTTTAAATAAGATTCTGTTTATAGACATACTTTTCCCTTAAACTATCAAATATACCCTTTATTTTTATAATCATAAAATCATTTTTAATATCCAAATCTTAAATAATATCACCATATTTATGGAAAAAAACTTACTCAATATCTTTGTATTAATTGTCATTCCTTTTTTTAAATAAAAACATTTATGAATAGTTATAAAATTCCTAATAAACTTCTGCTTATTTTAACACTAATAATTTAGTTTTGGAAATAATATAACATTAAATAGGCTAGTCAAGGGCTAGTCATGACAATTTATAGGATTTCCTTAATATCTTGACTTAGTCAAAGAGGACTCTTAATTTAGGACGGAGGGAGTAGTTCACACTACAAATACATTATGGTTTTCGGATCATTATGTAAGGGGGAGTGGTTTTCATGTTGAGATGAAGTATTGACTAAGGGGGAGTAATACATATCACCATAGTATTGTTGTCGAAGTTGTGATATGAGAACTTTGATGTTGTGTAATAATACTATGACAGTGTATAACAATGATTGAGATCTTTTGTTTTCTCATTGTTTTGGCTACGGGACTTCAACAACTATGATGCTGAATTGAACATCTATGGAATCATAGGAGTACTTGGAAAAGAAGAAGTTTTCAAGTAACGTTGAAGCACCAAGGAGATCAAGCATGTGGACGAGAAGCTATAAAGTTTTATCTATTTTGTAATCCATATGTATTGATAGTTTTGTCACTAAAATTGACAAAGGGGAGATTGTTAGAGCACTGCTCGATCGAACTCGCATGCGTTGCTATCTCAAGCATGTTTGTCAATATTAGTGATCAAAACTATATGTCTTGATTTCTAGTTTACTTATAACTAAGTCTCGGTCTAGGATAGTTAGGTGTAGTTGAGCTCCAGACTCCATGGCGATCATCTTACGAAGACGAAGAACTACTCGAGGAACAAGTGGAACTTCATCCGAAAAAAAAGGTATGTGGAGACTTGAACTTATCTATCACTCAAAAGTCTATTCTATCTCCTACTCTTGAGACAATAGTCGTATAAGTATGATAGTTTTCATACATACACATTTGCTATTTCGAGCCGAGTTTACTCGCCTATCTTTTTCTCGAAATATGTGTTGGTGAGCTTTCGCTTTAACCATTTTCATCTTTACCTGTGACGAAAGTCATGATGACGTTTCAATCTTGAAAATAGCTTTGATGACGATAGTCGTGAAAAACGATTGTTATAACATTATAGGAGAATATTTCAATGATTGAAATGTAGAGTTGAGATTACCAATTATGGATATAAGCATATATAGTGTGTTTGCAAATTAGTGTATAAATCCATGTGCCTGAAACCAAGTGCGTGCATATGTGTACATGTGGTATTGGTGAAGGAGACAGGTTGAGTATGCGTACCCGTACGCGTACCTGCGGAAGTTTTCATACCGAAAATTTCTGCTGAGTTTGTAAGTTTGCAAATTAGTAAACCAGTTACCTTATGTACGCATACCCATATGCGTACCCACGGAAGTTCTCGAGCCGAAAATTTCTGCTGAGTTTGTAAACTCAAATCCGGTAGCTAAGGTACGCGTACCCAAGCTGGTTATTTCTCAAATCGGTAGTTCATGAGATTAAAACAACAAATTATAAGGAATGCAATCTTTGCAAACCATGGCTATATTGTTCATGAATTGATTCAAGTGGATCAAACCGATTTTGCTTCAATTGTGTCTATGAATAAAGACCTAAGCAATTGAACAACTCTTGAACTAGTTCTTATGAGTCATTTAAACTAGTTATGAGAAAGATGAATACGGTTAATATGAAAGTGCTCATATGGCTAACCATTGGTTAACTATTTGTGAACCAACTAAATGTACACGTTTAGGTACGATTACTCAAACCTAAATGAATACATTTCATTTGTGTTTGACAAGCTAAGTTTCGATCTAACGGTTAAAAGATATTATCTTGGTTGAATCAGGTTTTTCTTCTAACGGTGAATATTGAATGCTTTGTTACCAAGGTAACTTAGATTGAAAAACCTGATTTGAAAACTATATAAGGGAAACTCTAGCAACTGGAAAAACTAATCCCCACACCTCCTGTGTGATACTACTTGGTTTTGCTAGAGTCGATTCTCCTTTAACCTTAGGTTTCTTCTCGAGACCCTGTAGGTTAAAGACTGAAAGACTTCATTGGGATTGTGAAGCCAGGAGAAACTACTTCTCTTGTAGTTGAGCGACCTGATCTTGCCATTTTCTATCGTACTAGTTCAATTGAATAATTGACTAGAGATTATATCTCCGATAGGGCAAGATAAAAAGAAATCACAAACATCTTAGTCTCATCGTTTGTGATTAGCAATATCTAGTTTATTTACCATACGATTTAGATTATTGTGAGGTGATTGATAATACTAGGCTGTTCTTGGGAATATAAGTCCGGGTTATCAATTAGTTCTGTTCACCTTGATTTATCAAAAGACGGAACAAAAACTCATAGGTTTATCTGTGGGAGACAGATTTATCTATTATCGTAGACTTTTCCAGTGTGATACAGATTTGTTTATTGAAGTGTTCGACTTTGGGTCGTAGCAACTCTTAGTTGTGGGTGAGATCAGCTAAGGGAATGAAGTGCGTAGTATCCTGCTAGGATCAGACACGTAAGGAGCGCAATTGTACCTTGAATCGGTGTGAGATTGATTAGGGTTCAATTACAGTCTAGACCGAAGTTAGTTTGTAGTAGGCTAGTGTCTGTAGAGGCTTAATACAGTGTGGTGTTCAAAGTTGGACTAGGTCCCGTGATTTTTCTGCATTTGCGGTTTCCTCGTTAACAAAACTTCTGGTGTCTATGTTATTTCTATTCCGCATTATATTATGTTATATAATTGAAATATCACAGGTTGTGCGTTAAGATCAATCAATTAGAATATCCAACCTTTGGTTGTTGATTTACATTGATTCACACTTGAACATTGGTCTTTGGTACCGTTCAAGTTATTTCACATAATAATCAGGCTCACGGATTTCTATCTGTTTGATTTGCTGATTATATTGTGAAATATAGATATTAGAAATCTTTGATATACTTTATTAAGATTGAGTCTAGTTGATTCTATTGAAAGTATATTGGAGTTAGTCCATACAGATTCCATATAGAATGCAACTTATTCCTCTTGTCAAAATCGTTTAATGCCTGGTGAAAAAGCGGGGGTACAACAACCTCACCCAATATTTCGATTAGCAATCTGTATGGACTAACTCCAATATACTTTCAATAAAAAAACAAGATTCAATCTTAATAAAGTATATCAAAGAGTTCTAATATCTCTATTTCACAATGTAATCAGGAAATCAAACAGATAGAAATCTATGAGCCTAATTATTATGTGAAATAACTTGAACGATACCAAAGACCAATGTTCAAGGTTCAATCAATTTCAATCAACAACCAAAGGTTGGATTTCCTAATTGATCGATACAACGCACAACCTGTGTTATTTCAATTATATAACAAAATATAATGCGGAAAAGAAATAACACAGACACCATAATTTTGTTAACGAGGAAAATCGCAAATGCAGAAAAACTCCGGGACCTAGTCCAGTTTTGAACACCATACTGTATTAAGCCGCTACAGACACTAGCCTACTACCAATGAACTTCGGACTGGACTATAGTTGAACCCTAATCAATCTCACACTGATTCAAGGTACAGTTGCGTTCCTTACGTCTCTGATCCCAGCAGGATACTACGCACTTGATTCCCTTAGCTGATCTCACCCATAACCAAGAGTTGCTACGACCCAAAGTCGAAGACTTGATAAACAAATCTGTCTCACACAGAAAATTCTATTGGAATAGATAAATCTGCCTCCCACAGAAATACCTATGAGTTTTTTTTTCGTCTTTTGATAAATCAAGGTGAACAAGAACCAATTGATAAACTGGTCTTATATTCTCGAAGAACAGACTAGTATTATCAATCACCTCACAATAATCTAAATCGTATGGAAGCGAAACTAGATATTGTGGAATCACAAACGATGACACGAAGGTGTTTGTGATTACTTTTTATCCTGCCTATCGGAGATTAAATCTCGAGCAAATCTTAGAGAAGATAGTACTCAGACGATAGAATCGGGCAAGATTAGAGCATGCAACTACAGAGAAAATAATTGGGACTGGTTCACAATCCCAATGAAGTCTTCAAGTAGTTAACCTACAGGGTCCCGTGAGAAACCTAAGGTTAAAGGAGAATCGACTCTAGCTATGCAACTAGTAACACACAAAAGTGTGGGGATTAGGTTTCCCAGTTGCTAGAGTTCCCTTTATATAGTTTTCAAATCAGGGTTTGCAATCTAAGTTACCTTGGTAACAAAGCATTCAATATTCACCGTTAGATGAAAAACCTGATTCAACTAATTCTAATATCTTTCAACCGTTATATAGAACTTAACTTGTTACACACAAATGAAATGTACCATCATTTAGGTTTATGTAACCGTACCTAAACGTGTAAACCATGTTGGCTCAACAATAGTTAACCGAAGTTAGCCATATGAACACTCTCATATCAATCTTATTCATCTTAACCATAACTAGTTCAAATGACTCAAATGAAACTAGTTAAAGAGTTGTTCAATTGCTATATTCTCATAGAAGTATACAAGAACACAATTGAAGCAAAATCAGTTTGATTCACTCGAATAAATTCATGAACATTATAGCCACAGCTTGCAAAGATTGCATTCCTTATAATATAAATGTTTAAGTTCATGTACACAACCGATTTTAGAACTTTAACCTTCAAGTATGCAAACGTGTACGCATACTTGAAATACCCGGACCAAGATTGGGTTTCGCCAGTACGCAAACGGGTACGCATACTTCCAATCCCAGAAGAAATATTCGGACATGAACCTTACGCCAATACGCGAACGTGTACGCATACTTAGGTTCCCGGATTTCTCAAGCCAACAGGTACGCGTACGTGTACGCATACTATGGTTCCCGGACATGGATTACATATGTGCAAGTGTACACAACATGTCATATCCAATAATGGTTAAGTGTTCTAAACTCTTATTTCAATCATTAAAACTTTCTTAGAGGATGATAATAGCCGTTTTCACACACTATTAGCATCAAAGCAATTTTCAAGTTATTGAAATAATCATAACGAAACATTCCAAGTCTACATCAAATGATTATATCACACAAACCATGAAAGATGTTACTCGGCAATTTTCACATGATCATCTTTTGACTTGCGTCAAGAATATAAGATGAACTTGGTCGAAGCGAAAGCTTTCCAACACATATTCTGAGAAATATGTAAGCGATTTTAAACTCAGCTTGAAATCTCAAATGTGTATAATAGAAAACTATATTGTAACACGACTTATGTCTCAATATAGGAGATAAAGTAGAAATAGACTTTACAAGTGATAGATGAGTTTCAGTCTCCACATACCTTTTGTTGATGAAGTTCCACAAGCTCTCCTTAGTAGTTCTTCGTCTTCAAATGATGAACGTCGTAGTCTAAGGCTCAACTACACAATCTATGTCCTAGTCCGAGATATCTATAAGTAGACTAGAAATCAAGACTTATAGTTTTGATCACTAACATTGACAAACATGCTTTATATAGCAATGCATGCGAGTTCGACCGAGCAGTGCTCTAACAATCATATGTGATCTAGAAGTGTTAGATGAACAAGGTTAATACAAAATTGTTCATATGGCTAACTTCGATTAACTATTGGTGAGCCAACTCGATATACACTTTTAGGTAAAGTTACCCATATCTAAATGAAAATATATTTCATTTGTGTGTAACAAGCTAAGACCATCTAACAATGGAAGATATTAGCTTGAATCTAATCAGGTTTTCATCTGACGGTGAATATTGATTGCTTTGTCCCAAAGTTATCAAACCCTGATGAAAAGATGAGGGTACCCAAATATACCTCAATCTAAAACCTTTCCACCTATAAGTCCTTTCTCCGAAAGTGATTGTCTATGGACCGAGTCGAGACAATACAACTAATAGGTTCACACTTCGTGTGATTGTCTATGGATACGAGATCGAGACAATATGACAACAAGATAACTTGCATGATTGAATATGGATACAAGATCGAGATAATACAACAACGAAGAGTATGTTTACTTGATAATAGGTTCGGACTTAACCAAACACAATAGGACTGCTATCAAGTAAATATGAATTAACGTTTGTGTATTTTACTTCTAATTATAATAAAAATAATTATAATTGCGGAAATAGAAAAGTAAAAGACTGAACAAGATTTTGTTAACGAGGAAACCGCAAATGCAGAAAAACCCCGGGACCTTGTCCAGAATTGAATACTCTCAGGATTAAGCCGCTATACAAAATCTAAACCAACTTCGTATAGTTGAGACCAAGCAACTAAACCTATAGTTCACCTAGTTCCGTCATTATCCCTGCGCCTCCAACTTGTAATAAGTCACGCACTTGGAACACTTCCTTTGGTTCGTATTCCAAACAGTAAAGGAACAACAAATCTGTTCGGTAAAAACTCTTTTCAAACAACGTGATATGATTTTGACAAAAGGCTCTTCCGTTTATCCCAATAAACTCCTTTGTCAGGTCCTTAGATCTATCTTATCAACAACTACCAAAGTAATTGTCAAGAATATGCAATCAATACTTCGAATCACAAAAGAATTGTATTGATGCCGATCTACTCAACTAATCAATCAAATATATCACAAAGATAAACATATTATAGTTGTATCCCCATCCGATCAAGTTTTATGCACACTAAATATTATGAACTCAAATCAGAAATCTTCTTTGTCTTCAAATCTTCTTATATCTTCAATAAACACCTGCACACGATCAACTTGAATCTCTTGTGATCAATCACACACAGAACGGAGTCTGTTAACAATGGATTATCACAAGACGTCTTTAGAACTACAAACAGTCAAAAAATCCCTGTTGAAACTTCGATCTAGTTTGAGTGAATCTTATATCAGAAGAGAAGATTCTCAAGCATAAAAAAACTAGGTGCAATCAAAGTTCAACAACCGTTAGTCAATCAAATCAATCGAAAACTAATAATAAACTGCAATTATCTAGTATCCCACCAACGGTACTCGTAGAGCTTCCCAATCCCAAAGAAGTCTTTAAAACGAGCGGTCGTAAGATATTTCTCCTAATTGGGGTACTTTCCTCTCCGAATAGATGGCTCCACCAGTAACAACACAACAAGGTAGTTTTGATGGATCTGAGGATTAGTTTGCTCGAAATGCAAACTTCAATATTTATAGACCAAGGAAGTTTGGACACCAAGGAATTTCCAAAACCGAAAATATTCTCAAGATATGCAATATATTTCCAAATTCGGTTTCCATAATTCCGGAAATGCTTTGTCCAAATATTGACCGAAATCTCAATTAGTAAATAGAAAATCTCCAATTAGTAAATGCACATTACCAATTTTTATTTTCTAAAAATATGCATTTTAATTACAATTTTGAAATTAAAAGCATATAAAACTAAAAACCTTAATTAAAAGATTCTCAATTTATTTCGATCCGGGATTCTCCTTTAGTTATTAAGGAATATCTTTGAACAATAAAGATAAGAGTTACTGCACATGTTCAAAGTATGTCGACATCTTTACTTTGTAAATCCTTTTTCATATTTACAATTTTGGAAACAATTTGCCACACTTCCAAACAAGTTTATAATTGGTTCATCTGACTTCCAAGAACTATGTGATTGATTATCCTATCAAATCACCATTAATGGGTTTCACGGTTCTACCAAAACAAGTTTCGGTTCTACCTCCATGTGGGTACTAGGATCGGTCACACTGGCTTTCCAAAATTTGGTTGACTAGGTACTAGGATCGGTTACCACATATTTATGGTATTTAACTTGTATTTGGTTGACTTGTTGCACCTCTTACAAGGATCGATTCCACACACTTGTGATCGGTTGCACCTCTTACTAGGATCGGTTCCCCAATGTCTAGAGTCGGTCATACCAATTACAACATATCGATCATACCATCTCAGGTGATTACTTAAGATCGGTTTCACTAATAAAAGTCATACCAATACAAAAGTCAGGCCTTGTGAATAGTTTTACCAGGATACATAAACAAGTTATGAGCGATTATACTAAACACACATATTGGTAATCCAAAGATTTGCAATGAATAACAATACCAATAAGCCTAGCGATTTCCCTTTCGATTCACAAAACAAGTTTATGAATTGTAGTTCCTTTAAACGAATATAAAAACATTGTTTCCTAGGAAGAAATCTTCACCCATACCCATACATAATCACAATAGCATTCATACGATTATGTCGATGTCTTATATACAAAGTTCAAAAGATAGGCGTTATACTTCGTATTGTAATTCCTTAATACTATGTCTAACTAGAGTATAATCATTCACAACTGAAGTATTATGTTTTCAATATGCACGACTTGAAAGATACGTTAGGAATGAAACATTTCAAGTCAAATATTACTAACCTCAAGAGGAAGGATGATGTCATCGTTGTAGCTCTTTACTTCTTCACATTCTTCAAGTCTTCACGTAATACTTGTAAGTCTCATATCCTAATAACTTTCTAGTAAACCTATACGAAGTTTACTCTAGTAAATGATCAAGAGACTCTTTAAATGAGTTTTGGTTCACTAAAATATGACAACCAAACTTGACATACCAACGCTTGGTGGGTTCAACCGAGCTATGCTCTAACACCTGATTTGAAGACTATATAAGGGAGAACTCTAGCAATTGGGAAACCTAATCCGCACACCTCCTATGTGATACTATTTGCGCCTAGAGTCGATTCTCCTTTAACCTAGGTTTTTCTAAAACCATTATAGGTTAACGACTTAAAGACTTCATTGGGATTATGAAGCCATACCCAACTATTTTCTTTGTAGTTGCGTGTTATGTTCTTACTTTGTTCTATCGTATTAAGTACTATCTTTTCTAAGATTTTCTCAAGATCTATCTCTGATAGGCAAGATATAAAAAGTAATCACAAAGCTCTTCGTCTCATTCTTTGCGATTCCACAATAACTTGTTCCACTATCATACGGTTAAATTATTGTGATGTAACTGATATTACTAGGCTGTTCTTCGAGAATATAAGACCGGTGTATCAATTGGTTCCTGTTCACCTTGATTTATCAAAAGACGGAACAAAACTCGTAGGTATTTCTGTGGGAGACATAGTTATCTATTCAATAGACTTTTTTTTTGTAAGACAGATTTGTTTATCAAGTCTTTGACTTTGAGTCGTATCAACTCTTAGTTGTGGGTGAGATCAGCTAAGGGAAGCAAGTGCGTAGAGTCCTGCTGGGATTCAAGATGTAAGGAACGCGATTGTACCTTGATCAGTGTGAGATTGGTTCGAGCTAAACTACATTCTAGTCCGAAGTTAATTGGCAGTAGGCTAGTGTCTGTAGCGGCTTAATAAGTGTGGTATTCAAATCTGGACTAGGTCCCGGGGTTTTTCTGCATTTGCGGTTTCCTCGTTAACAAAATTTCTGGTGTCTGTGTTATTTATTTTCCGCATTATATTTGTTTATATAATTGAAATATCACAGGTTGTGCGTAGTTCAAATTAGATAATCGAACCTTTAGTTGTTGATATAAATTGATTGACACTTGAACATTGGTCTTTGGTACCGTTCAAGTCGTTTCTCATAATAATCAGGCTCACGGATTCACATCTGTTTGATTTTCTGATTACATTGAGAAACAGAGATATAACTCTTGGATATATTTTCCTTGATTGAGTCTGACTGTCTAGTTGATTCTATTGGAATTATATTGGAGTTAGTCCATATAGATTGTCGAACGAATTATTGGGTGTGGTTGTTAGACCCCCGCTTTTTCAATTGGTATCAGAGCAGGTAAACACTATAAACCTGATAAGTTTGTGTTTGTTTGATCCTGAAGTCTTGTCCTCATGGGACACTACTTTGGGAAACCGATTCTGTGCATCTGTAGCGCATACTAGAAATCCTCAAAGACTCTTGAGAGGTTATTCTTGTTAAGACAGTTTCTCAATATAATCTCAAGTTATCTAAGACTTTAGAAATCTCAGAAGATGGAAAAAAATCTACAGGAAAAAAATAAAGATTCCTTTAAAAGGGGTCATTGCAGGAAACACGTAAATAAAAGCTCAAGGATATGGAATCTCACTAGGATTCTTCTTGATCTTTTTTAGGAATACTACCAGGATGTATCAATTGACAAAGATCTGTTTATGGGTTTTGAAAAAGTGTTTAAATCTATGGAACGACTAATTTAGATTAAGGAAAAGGTTCACTCTGGAAAAAATTCCAACTCTTCTCATATGTTCATGACGAGCAGTTGGGACTTGTTAACAGCTCTGGTAAAATCGATAAAAAGGTTACTGCTGATTTTGTTACAAACTCCAGATGTCAGAAAACTCCATTCCTTAATCATAAGAAAAAGGAGTCACAAATTCCAATTAATCCTGAGTATCATCATTACTATGATTATACTTCTGGTGCATTTCACAAGTATCGACCGGAAAAGGTGTGTGAGGCTTCCTCTGCACATCTGGCCTCTTAGTGAAAAGATTGGCTTCACCCCAATTGTATATAACTTGAGTTGGGGCAAGTAACGGTTTGACTTGTGTGTGCATTTTGGGTTAGTTTTGTTTTGTTTTGGTTTACGGTTTATGAACGGGTCCAAGCCCATATTTCTTGGTATATAAGGGCTACAATACGCGTACCCTTCTTCTTCCTCATAATCTTTGTCCGCGTACGTGAACAAAGGTTTATGTGCTAGGGTTCACGTATTTACTCCATTAAATCTTGTTTTGGAGGACAAAAAGGAACAAAGGCTTGTCATCATCTTCAAGAAGCATATCAAGTAAGATTTTCTCTTTCTCATTACTCTCTATTTTTAGGGTTCATGGGGAAAATCAATAATGATGATAAGTTCTCTAAAAGGTTGTCAAAAAAATCATATTTCTTCATCTCTTATGAACATTCCAAGTGACCAAGACTCTATTAGAATTAGATTTGTTAATCATTCTAGTAGTAAGACCTTTGAAAAAATTTCTTCCTGTGGTTTCATTCTAGAAAAGAAATTGGTAGAGGAATGTGGTCATAAAGATGATTTGGTGTGTTTTGAGAAATATAATCTTGGCAACATCTTTAATGGTCTTAAAAGTGGTGAAGGTTTTGACACTCTCGCAAGAATCTTATATGCTAACATCCATGATGTTAATCTTGATGACTTAGAATTCAAGAATGATAAATAGGGAAAGGATTCTTATTGATACAGAGTTGATTTAATTTTCGCCTACCTAGACCAAGAGGAGAAGACCATCATATGAAACCAATTCTAATAGCCTTTGCCGCAAGAGTGTTGATTGGTTTGAAGGAAAATTTCCTACCCAAAATCTTAGTATTGCATTGAGGGCTTTCGGAAAACTTGGCATTTCTAATCTTTGTCCCTCCACAATTGAGAACTCTCGGTGGAGTCGTGATTTTGCGGAGTTGGTCTATTTCCATGAAATGGATGCTCAAGGTCTTGATGTTTGTGGATTTATCATTCTTCAAATGATCTTGATGACGTCATCAACAAGAAGTTAGGCTTTCCATGCTTAATTGAGCAAATATGTCGTGCACATTTAGTTGCTCCCATTGGAAATTCTATTGGAACTCCCAAAGTTGTTCGTTCGATTACCTTCAAACGTATGAAGATGAATGTCTACAAAAGACAAAGATGTGATTATCCTGACGGTTCTTGTGATCCTACCACCTTGAGTCTTCTTAATCAAATTCACAAGGGTGTTCGTAAGGTCAATAACAAGGTAAAATGTATGCAAGAACAACTTTGTTTGATTGCTACAAAGTATCCCGAAATCAAGGAGGAAATGGAAAAAGTTCAAGCCTCTTGGATGGATTCCGATGATGATTAGCTCCTCTATCACTTTTTTTTTTTAGGAAACTTCTTATGAGAATTTATTCTTGTGTTTTAAGAAGGATAACTAGGGTTTGGAATAGCAAATATTGTGATTACACATAGCTATTGCCAACGATTTTTCGTCTTGCAATGTTTTTCGATTTATTTATTTAAATTCTAAGTTATTTGGAAGATGATTTTGCAGTATTTAATCTTTATTGGTTTTATATATTGCAAAAATAATGATATGGGATATGTGTGTTTACGTCCGTGAACTATGATTGTCCCATATATATGTCGAAAGTTAAGTGTATTATGTCTTTATGCAAATATTGATAAAAGATAGAATGAACTTTTGAATATTCCGCAATATTGATCTTTCCCTGATCCACTTATATGTGAAAGAACTGTATGGATCCGTAAGTTCTCTTATGTTGAGCATTTCCGATTGAATTAATCATTAAGGTTCTCTTGTGGTTAATTTAATTGAGTTTTCTGGATACAAATTCATGTTTCATGTAATTTTTTAATGTCCAAAGAAATCATTATTTTCTCGTAAAAGTAAGGTCGCTCTTGTTGTTCCTTTGGGAATGACATTTTATGGGGGAGATTTCTTAATTGAACTTGTGCTTAATTGCCAAATCTTTGTGGAGAGTGCGGCTGTGGAATATTGTAGGAGTTATCTTGTATCTTTATAAACTCCCTGATGAATACACTAAGTTTCAACTATGTGAAATCATCGAAACAAATTTGATATGTTCTCTTTTAGTCATGAATAATCTCTATGAGAATTTCATTATGATCCCGTTAGTTTTCGTACCTTTGCCAATTTTTATTGACAAAAAGGGGGAGAATTATTTTGTATTTACTACATACATATGGTTTACGGATCATTATGTAAGAGGGAGTGGTTTTCATTGTGAGATGAAGTATTGACTAAGGGGGAGTGATACATATCACCATAGTATTATTGTCAAAGTTGTGATACAATTGAGCTTTGATGTTGTGTAATAATACTATGACACTGTATAACAATACGAAAATATCTTGGTTTTATATATTGTTATAGCTACGGATCTTCAACAACAATGATACTGAGTTGAACACGTTCATTATCGCTGGAGTACTTTAAGTGACGAACAATTCAAGGAACATTGAAGAACCAAGGAAATCAAGCATGTTGGATGAGAAGTTACAAAGTTTATTTATTTTGTAATCCATATGTATTGATAGTTTTGTCACTAAAATTGACAAAGGGGGAGATTGTTAGAGCATTGCTCGGTCGAACTCACAAGCGTTGCTATCTCAAGTTTTTTTGTCAAGTTTAGTTGTCAAAACTATAAGTCTTGAATTCTAGTCTACTTATAGCTAAGTCTCGGATTAGGATAAAATGTGGAGTTGAGCCTAGACATCACGGCGTTCATCGATTGAAGACGAAGAACTACTAAGGGGAGCTTGTTGAACTTCATCAACAAAAGGTATGTTGAGACTTAAACTCATATATCACTAAGAAGTCTATTCTATTCTATCTCCTATTGAGACAAAGTCGTATAGCTATATAGACTTCGTTATTATACACATTTGATATTTCGAGCTGAGTATAACTCGCTTATCTATATCTCGAAATATGCGTTGGAAAGATTTTTGCTTTAACTATGTTCATCATTATTCTTGATGAAAGTCAAAAGATGATCATGTGGAAATTGCCTTGTAACATCTTATATGATTTGTGTGAGACAGTCATTTGATATAGACTCGAAATATTTCGTATTGATCATTCGATCACTTGAAAATTACTTATAAGATAATAGTTTTTGTGAGACAGCTATTGTCGTTTTCTAAGGATGTTTCAATGATTGAAATGGGAGTTTAGAACAAAACCCATGTCTGGATACATTACGGTTTGTGTACTTAGTGTGCGAAATGTTTTTACAGAATTCAGGAACCGGAAAATAAGTTTGCGTACCCGTTCGCAAACTGTTTTAACTGTTGAATTCCGGGAACCAAGTTTGCGTACCCGTTCGCATACAGTTTCAACTAATTTCGTTCCGGAACCAAAGTTTGCGTACCCGTTTGTAAACTGTTGGTTTAAAACCAATGTCTGGAACTTAAGTTTGCGTAATCGTTTGCAAACTTAAGTGGTTCAAGTTCTAAAATCTGTTATGTATGATTTCATACTCATGAAAAAATACATTTATATATTAAGGAATGCAATATTTGCGAACCATGGCTAAATGTTCATGAATTGATTCTCTTGAATCAAAACCGATTTTGCTTCAATTGTGTCTTGTATACTTCTATGAGAATATAAGCAATTGAACAAATCTATGAGTAACACAATTATATTCATTTGATTATCAATCTTGTTTGATTGATCATCATATGTGATCTAGAAGTGTTAGATAAACAAGGTTAATATAAAAGTGTTCATATGGCTAACTTCGGTTAACTATTGGTGAGCCAACTCAATATACACATTTAGGTACGGTTACCCATATCTAAATGAAAGTATATTTCATTTGTGTGTAACAATATAAGACCATCTAACGGTGGAAAGATATTAGCTTGAATCTAATCAGGTTTTCATCTAACGGTGAATATTGATTGCTTTGTCCCAAAAATATCAAACCTTGATTTGAAGACTATATAAGGGAGAACTCTAGCAACTGGGAAACCTAATACCCACACCTCCTGTGTGATACTAGTTGCGGCTAGAGTCGATTCTCCTTTAACCTAGGTTTTTCTAAAACCATTATAAGTTAACGACTTAAAGACTTCACTGGGATTCTGAAGCCAGTCTATTTTATCTGTAGTTGCGTGTTCTGATCTTACTTTGTTCTATCATATTGAGTATTATCTTCTCTAAGATTGACTCGAGATTTATCTCCGATAGTTAAGATATAAAAAGTAATCACAAAGCTCTTCGTCTCATTCTTTATGATTCCACTACCATACAATTAAGTTATTGTAAGGTGATTGATATTACTAGGCTGTTGTAGGATCATAATATCGCAACGTACAAGGCTCGCGAGATTAATGAACCACGACGTCGCGAGGGAGTCGCAGGAGTTAAAATAAACGACGCAATGAATAACGACAGGCAAAAACATAAAGAAGACGTGAGACCTGGCGAGGATTAAGAAGTGTCGCGAGAGTGAATGTTTGTGCATGCGACACTTCTCGAGACATTCCCGAAAATAAAGGGTAGCTTAGCTGTCATCCACTATGTATTACCCTATATAAAGGGCTAAATGAGTCTGTAAGAGGGGGGATCTTTTTGGGGAATTGTTAGGCAAGTCATTAGGAGAGAGAAAGTTTAAGAGTGTTTTAACTTCTAAGTGTAATTCTATTTTCCTGTGTAAACACTTCATGAATTCAATCAATTAATGTTCTTGATCTTACATCTTCCAATGGATTAATTAAGCAAAATCGAGTAAGGGGTGTAGTGTGGGAAATCCTGCTACTACATATGCGCTAGAAACAGGGACTGTGCAGAGATTGACGTAGAAATTGGAAGGAATTTGGATTAACAGAAAAAAAGATTTGGAGAAGATACTCAAGAATTCATTGGAAAAGAAAAATGGCTAGAAGAAGAAATGTACAAGGGCAACCAACGATTGTAAGAAGAAGTGGGAGACTTGCTGGAGAAAGGAGGAATGAAACAGGAGAATCATCAAGGATGAATAGGAGAAATGATGGAGAAGATCAAAATCAGCCACCAATCTCCCCAGAGCAAACGGCCGAGGATTATGATAGAGTAAGTGTACATACTTGGAGATCCGATTCCAAGACGAGAGAGAAGAGGAGCAAAGCAGTTGGTGAACAATGGACAAGGAGGAGGAGAGCAAGAAATGAATGGAGAAATGAATCCAAAACGAAGAAATCGCAGCATTAGAAAGATTGAGACAAACAATACACGAAGAGAGACGGCTAGAGGCAGAGGAACGAGCAAACTTGACAAGACAGAATCATGAATTGAGGATGGAAAATATGAGGTTGCAAAATAGGAGATCTAGAAGTAGCGTGAGATCAAGTTCAAGATCGAATGGAGAAGAAAGAAGGAGAGTTTTACCAACAGAAAGCACCGATGAAGAAACACAAAATCCGAATATAGAGCATGGCGAGAGAAGAGGAGAAATAGAAGATCGTTATATTCCTCAGCCCGAAAATCTTCAAAATGAGCGGAATAGGGAAAATCAAGGAAACATGCAACTCCAAGAACTGAATGACCCAGCTGCTGAAGGGAGAATAATCTTGCACGGGAGAGAAGAATTGAGAAGAAACCGAGAGATCGAGGATGACATTGAGAGACACTACATTGAACAAGCGCGGCTAGCTCGCGAGAGAGAAAGGCTAAGAGAAGAAATGGAAAATCAAGAGATGGAGGAGGCAATCCGGCAAAATAACCATGATAACCGCGAAAGAAGAAGGGAACAGAACCGTACTAATAGAAATATTAATGAAGAATATGAGAGGGCGCAGGTGAGAGCTGAGAGACAGCCAAGAAGAGAGAACAACCGATATAATGGCGTGCGAATTGAAGAAAGAAACGAAGAAGAGCGTCGCAGGGAAAGGAGAGAAGAAAATAACGAGCAAGAAGGTCAAAACAGGCACGAGCGAAGAAGGAGAGAAGCAGAGCTAAAAAGACCAAGAGAGTCAAATTCGAGGCAAATGAACAAATCTTAAGAGAATCGGGCTGAAATGAGAGGATTGTTGAACAATAGAAGGGAAGGAGGAAGGAAACAATTGGACGAAGCCATCGCAGGTGCGAAGAACCCCTTCACGCTAGAAGTACATATGGGAGGAATACCTCCTAAGTGCAATCTCCTGCATTAACAAACATCTTCGATGGAACAACCGTGCGTGTGACAAAGATATCAAGGCCTATATGAGGTGTATGTTGCAATGGGAGAATCATGATGCTATACTGTGTAAATATTTCGCGTCAAGCCTAATTGGAGAAGCACTAAAATGGTTTGAGGGTCTACCAAGGAACACAATCACATCATTTAATCATTTACAAGCCACATTCCTAGGAGCATACATAAGTAACAACTCTTCACGACCCGGGTATTGAAGATGTATTCGGGTTGAAACAAAGAGTTGGCGAGAGATTAAGGCAGATTGACAATAAGATGGAGAACCATGTGTAGCGAAATGGCAGGACGGGTTGAGGAAAGATATCTCATCCTCTCATTTGTGAATGCTCTCTTCGCGACTAACTTGTTATACATTCAAATTTTTAGAGTCAAAAATACAATCACGATGGCAGAACTGCGAGAATTACAGGAAGAATATATCGCCTTAGAAGAAAGACAGAATGAAATGAATTCTTATCCAGTCGCGAATACAAACTCGAATGCTGCGAACGCAAGCTTGTTACCTCAGTTCATCAATACAGTGGCGAGCACTTCGCAAGGACAGCAAGCAGGGAAGGCTGATGAGGGACAGCGGAAGATAGTAGCTATGGGAAGTCATGACCAGGAGGAATTTGAACAAGAAAGGAACTACTATAACCGTAACAGCAATAATAAGATTCAGAGGCTAGATCATGTGCAAGAAACTTATGGTGGACGAAGGCAATATAACCATGGAGGGCAGAGAAGCCGCAGAATAGTATGGGAACCAATTAAGATGCCTCCACCGAATGCTAGTGTGGAAAAGATCCGGGAGGCTATACTTGTGATGGAAGATGTACCAGCACCTTGGAACGCGGGATGGAACCACCACCAAAGCGATTTAAGTCATGAGTTTTGTTCTTACCATCGTTTCCATGGACATCAAACAAACGATTTTAAACGTAAAGAGAATTATTCTCGTGATGATTGATCAAGGGAAGTCTAAATCACTTTCTAAAAGGAGAAGAAAAAGGCGGACATTACCACCACCACCGTAAATGCAGAACAAAGGTCGGCGAAAGGAAAGGAAACATTTGTGATAGAAATCGGAACGAAAGCCAAAAATTTGAATTGGTAACTCTATCGTCCACTCTTATCGCACAATCGAAGATTTTCATGACAACGTGCTCAGTAGAGTCTTTGCGAGAGATGTCGATGATAAAGAAATAATGAGCCTGGCGAGAACGACGAAGCAGATTAGAAAAGTGGCAATGAAGACTATTTCTTTTCTGCAGATGAAGTGCCAAAAGGAAGAGAAACACATGATAGCCCGTTGGTTGTAAAATTAGAGATTAACCCGAAACCAGTTGATGGAGAAGATGATGAAGCAGAAGCTTGTTGGGCGATCAACCTAATCCTAATCGACACCGGAAGTTCGGTAAATATTCTCTTTTACCATACTTACAAGACGATGGGAGGAAAAGATGAGGATTTGATCCCCTCGACATACAAGATATATGGCTTTAATGGCACTGCAAACAAACCAAAGGGAGAAGTTCACATGAGAATACCTCTACAAGGATTATCAACTGATATCTTATTCTGTGTGGTTGATGTGGAATCTCCATATAATGCGCTGATTGGGAGGCCATGGCTTCATGAAATTTTGGGAGTTGCATCAACATATCATCAATGCATAAAATTCCCACATCCAAATGGCATTGGTATTATACAGGGAGATTGGAAGGAGTCACAGCAATGTCATGAGGTCGATGTAGAAAGCTGCGAAGAAAGGAATGCCAAAAGAAAGGGTTGGAAACAACATGTGAGAGATGAAAGAGAGAAAGGAAAACCGATGGTAGATGTTATAGAAGTAAGGACCGAACATACCTGCGAGGTGAATGCCTAGAAACAAAGTAATGTTATGATAATAAAGGAGCGAAGGATATGAGGAACAAAAGGCATAAGAAGTGAATAGTCAACAAAAGCAGGAGGAAAAGTAGCAATTGAAGTAATGATGTGCGAGAATCTTGCGATCAAGGGTAAATGAGAATTCGATTAAGAAAGAGATAAAGACACAACAAATGAAATGGAATTTTAATACTTCGCAAACAAATATTAACAAATAATGAAACATGAATGATTGAATGATTGAATGATTTAACAAAGATGAATGAGTAAATGAATGGGACGAACCTTTATGGCGTACACCCTAGTTCGCGAATAACATTTCGTAAGAGGCAAATGTAAGACCTAAAGTGCGTCATATAAGGGGGTATCTCTCGACATGGCTCAGGGGGAAGGTTACACCGCTCCTGAAGCCTGAGTCATGAAAATTTGGGGCCCATGAAAGCCTATCCGGAAGAGGTACCTTGGATTCCCAACTATATATGTAGGTTATACCCTGGTTGGGCGACCGAGGGTCTCTTCTTAGGGAGTCGTGTATGCTCAAGGCGCCGAGGTACACGGTTGAGCCGAGTGCCGGGATGGATGAACCTACCCTGGCCATTCTTGGCAAGTCTTGGCATATGTTGCACTCGCCCGAAGAAAACTCCACTTAGGGTGCAGTCTCGTAACCATAAACTATATAGGTATAAGGGATAAGAGGTCATGCGAAAACAACCGGTTGTTGTTAAGACCGGATGGGAGGAGCTAGTCTTGTATGGCCGATGTTTCGCCTCCTTGAAGGGGCAACCTGGGAGATGATAAGGGCGACGCTCTCCATTAGGGGGTGTCAAAACAGACGCAAATGTCATAAGGCTATGTTTTCGCAAGAGAATTTAGGCTCGTCATATTTGTGCAATGATCCCGCAGAGGCAATAATACTAACGCGAGGGTAAGGCGAGATCAATGGGTCTTTACATGAAAGTGTACGGACGTCCTACGATTTTTCGTACGACTGACGGCAATGTCATGGGGCTATGTGTTCGCAAGGATATATAGGCCTGTCATATTGTCGCAACTAAAATATCCTGCAGAGGCAAAAATACTTGGAAAATGATAAGGCAAGATCAATGGGTCCTTACATGCAAGTGTAAAGACGTCCTGCGATTTTGCCGCAATGAAAGGTGGCAGGGGAAGACCTCTAATTAGGGAGGTCTGACTTGGAAGACCACACAAAAATGATAAGGCAAGGTCAATGGGCCATTGCATGAAAGTGTAAAGGCGGCTTGCGACCTTGTCGCAACGATATATTTCAATAACAATAAAATAATTATTCAACAACATACATGATGACAACTAAAATCTTCCATCTGAAGATAAATAACAGAGGCAAGTATGGGAATGGAAAAGATGAAATATTGTTATTCATCTTCTGATGAAAGAGTTATACATCAATAATGTTAGCCAATTATATTACAAGGAAGAACTACCAAAAAAGGGGAAGTGAAGATTGAATTCAGAGGGGAAAAATCCAAGAAATACACTATAATAAGGATACAGAAATGTACAGATATTACAAGCAGAAAAAAGAAAACAAAAAGAGTTATCTCTTTGGCGATTCTTCTTCTTCATCTGATTCTTCAGTCTGATTATTCTCATCGCCAGAATCTTCTTCTTCGTCAGCCTCGCTATCAGAAACGTCTGAGACAGGCAGATTCTCAGGAACTTTTTCAAGGAGACAGGGATATGAATGCAGAGGGATATTGTGGTCCTTACAAACATACTCCATGCCTCCATTGCGAAAACGAACAGCATCATTGCTAAAGTTTTCCACTGTTGTTAGAAATTGTTTCTTCAACCTGGAATATCTATTCTCGCGAAGGAGAGATTCTTTTGCGAGTCATGTTCTTTTTCGGTTTCGAGTTCTTTAATTCTCACTGGAAAATTCCCGGCGAGTTGTTCTTTTTCAGATTCGAGCTCTCTAATTCTAACCTGAAGCTTCTTCTCAGATTCTGCAGATAAGAAATAACAAGTTAACAATTTACAAGCAATACTACAGAAATAAGAAGCAATAAGGTATAATAAGCAACCTTCTCTGCCAGATATCATATCTTTAACCAAGGAAGTATGCTCGGCGTGAAGACTAACATCAACACCTAGGTTATTTCGGCATTATCTAAAACTTTCGCAGCCCGTGCGAATTCATAAATCATTTTATAACAAGGAGAGAACGAATTTGATCTTCTCGCTCACTAAGCAAGGAATTTCAAGCGAAGCAATTCATCTCGCTCAATTTGTAATTCAAGGAGAGATTTTTGAAATGTTGCTAATGCCTGTGCACCATTATTAGCAATGCGATCTTTATCATCTATATGGTCACTAATTTTCTTCCTCAAAATTTTGGTTTCTTTATGGGACTCGAGAAACATTCGTTTAAATTGGTCAAAAGCACTTAAACCAGATCTATGCTCAATTTCTAAAAGACGATATTTGTCCAAGTTCATTTAATGAAAGAGAGTTAATTTTGTTCGATGAACTACTTAAAGAGTTGTTGAGGTGAGCGAGAAGAAGATTATTATCCATAGGATCAGGAAATGTATGGAGAAGAATAGCCTCATCGGAGAGATTATATACATCTGCGAAAGTAATAAGTTAGGTGGTAATATGCGACCGAGAAAATAAAAATAGTAAAAGGAGGTAAAATTTTATACCATAAAGTCATTGATTGGCGTTTTGAAGAGTGGACACCTTATCCTTTTGGGAGTCAAGTTCGGTATTTAACTTTTGAATTCTCTCGTCTTTATCGCGAGATGACGCAGCTTCAATTTCTAACTCTCGAATCCTCTTGTTCAATTGGGAATTCTTCTTTTCAAGATTGTTGCGTCTTCTCTCAAGGTCTGAGGCAACTACAAAGGAAGTTCTTCCAACCTATAAAAGAAGATAGAAAAATCATTAAAACATATATATATACTTAAACAATTAAAGTTAGCAGGGAAGTATGACTGCACACATACCAGAGACCCAAGTGCATTCAAGAAGTCAGGAGACACAATTCTAGAGGTTCCATTGAAAGAATTATTGCCCTCTAGTAAAGTAGCATTACACACGTTTGCGAGAGCCCCGCAAAGAGAAGCTAGGGGAGCATCTCCCATTCCTTGGAAACAGTCTGAGAAGATGCTAGATAACTGATCCATAGAAGAACTGGTCGATGGAATCTTCTTGGCGAGAGAAGGATTCGAGTCATGGTTATCCTCGTCAGAAGATTCAGAGCTTGAGCTAAGGCGAGAAGAAGATTGGACCTTTCGCTTCTTAGTTAAGGGGCGGAGGATTTACCCTTGCGAACGGCGAGGTTTTACCCTTACTTTTAATCTTCGCAGCAATAGTTTCTTCAACTCCAACCTTCGCATACGCGTAAAGATAAGAAACAGAGGCAACAATATTGTTTTAAATAAGAAGAAAGGAAGTGATTCTTACTTCACTCGTAAGCGATCGAAGCAATGTCAGAGTATCCTCCGACGGATCCTTTTTGTAGCTTCTTCTCAACCTGCTATCTGAAAGATTTCACAAACTCAGCAATTGTAGAAAGAAAGTTACGAAAGCCAAATTTGAAGTCGGAAACATACCTCTTTCTTCTTCTCAGGCCATTTGAATTCCCAAGGATGATACCTGCGAGGTTCGCAGAAGAACGTGCGGGCCCGCGATATAAGGACCATTTAAGATCAAGGGTACAACCCACCATTTCTCATCTTTGGAGTGGCGAGGAGTAGTATTATTACCCGGGTGCCAATCAATATCCTGCATGAGCAATTTATCCTCAGAGACATTATCCTTTTTCTTCAGGCGAATGCCCCAGCGAGATTTCGCATTCACCATAGTTATCACTGCGTAATTTTCAAAAAAGTTCTCTACAGTGTATTTCTCAGCATCTATTTCCAAGTCTGCGAATTTGGGATTTCTGACAGAGTTAGAGTATAAAGATCCTTTGCCTGCACCGCGGTTCGCGAACTCAAGCATCAGGCGAATACAATCGCCACTTAATTGATAAACATCCCGAGAGAATTTTTCATGGGCCAAAATTTCATAAAATAAAGGCAACTCAGGATTGTACAAGGGAATAGGAAGTCCCGCGAGAAGCTGACCGAGCGAGACTATAATCTTTTGATCATCACATTGATGATCAGAGAAAAGCTTTGCAGAAAGAATAGATGAAGGTTCTTGATCAGGGAATGGTTGTAGAGTAAAACCCTTCTCGAGCAACTTTTGTTGAACTTCTTCAAAAGAAGTTTTGTATGCACGACTGATGAAAGCCATTTATCAGTATGGGAATGGATGGAAGATTGGAGATTAAGATCAGCACTAGAAAGGATGAAGAAAAGATTTGCGATGGCAGGGAGCGCAAATTGCGGAAGGAGAGAGTCAAAGAAAAGTTGCAGAGAAACTAAAGGATGAAAAGGAAGGGAAAAGAAAACTATATATAGGGGAAAAGATCCTCGAGAAAAACAAGGTCATTTAATGCGAAGAGACATGAATGGTCAAGAATAAGCGGTTGAAAGAAACGTGTCAAGAAAAGACATTAATAATCAAAATCCGTGTAAAAGTACAAAACTGAAACAGATAAAGATAAGCAAAATGGAAACAATATTGTAAAAATCTCATGATACTCTTCCCTCGCAGAGAAATATAAGGAGAGATAGGAGACGATACTTTGTATATATCTCAAAGAAGTTTGAACTTTGCAAAAGAATAGAGGCAAGTACGTACTTTTTGAGAAAAGTATTCTTTTGCTCGTTCCTTCACCAATTGAAACCAAGGAATATGACAACAATGAATTTTTCCTTCAAATCGCTCTTCAAGCAATATTCAAGGAAAAAAGAGGCAAGATGTAGGATCATAATATCGCAACGTACAAGACTCGCGTGATTAATGAACCACGACGTCGCGAGGGGAGTCGCAGGAGTTAAAATAAACGACGCAATGAATAACGACGGGCAAAACATAAAGAAGACGTGAGACCTGGCGAGGATTAAGAAGTGTCGCGAGAGTCAATGTTTGTGCATCTCAACGGACACTTCGCGAGACATTCCCAAAAAATAAAGGGGAGCTTAGCATGTCATCCACTATGTATTACCCTATATAAAGGGCTCAATGAGTGCAAGAGGAGGGATCTTTTTGGGGGAATTGTTAGGCAAGTCATTAGGAGAGAGAAAGTTTAAGAGTGTTTTAACTTCTAAGTGTAATTCTATTTTTCCTGTGTAAACACTTCATGAATTCAATCAATTAATGTTCTTGATCTTACATCTTCCAACGGATTAATTAAGCAAAATCGAGTAAGGGGTGTAGTGTGGGAAATCCTGCTACTACAGTTTGTTCTTCGAGAATATAAGACCGGTGTATCAATTGGTTCATGTTCACCTTGATTTATCAAAAGACGGAACAAAACTCGTAGGTATTTCTGTGGGAGACAAATTTATCTATTCAAATAAACTTTTCTGTGTGAGACAGAATTGTTTATCAAGTCTTCGACTTTGGGTCGTAACAACTCTTAGTTGTGAGTGAGATCAGCTAAGGGAATCAAGTGCGTAGAGTCCTGCTGGGATTTAGATACGTAAGGAACGCGACTGTACCTTGATCAGTGTGAGATTGGTTAGGGATCAACTACATTCCAGTCCAAGTTAATTGGCAGTAGGCTAGTGTCTGGAGCGGCTTAATACAGTGTGGTGTTCAAATCTGGACTAGGTCCCATGTTTTTTCTGCATTTGCGGTTTCCTCGTTAAAAAGAATTCTGGTGTCTGTGTTATTTCTTTTCCGTATTATATTTGTTTATATAATTGAAATATCACAGGTTGTGCGTAGTTCAATCAATTAGATAATCCAACCTTTGGTTGTTGATATAAATTGATTGGCACTTGAACATTGGTCTTTGGTACTGTTCAAGTCGTTTCTCATAATAATCAGGCTCACGGATTCATATCTGTTTGATTTGCTGATTACATTGAGAAATAAAGATATAACTCTTGGATATATTTTCCTTGATTGAGTTTGACTATCTAGTTTATTCTCTTGGAATTATATTGGAGTTAGTCCATACAGATTGCTGAACGAATTATTGGGTGTGGTTGTTAGACCCCCGCTTTTTCACATATGTATGTAGTGTGAAACTACTAATTAATTCTCACCCTTTTTGTCAATAAAAATTGGAAAAGGTACGTAAACTATGGGATCGTAATGAATTCAAACAAAAAATGCTTCAATACTTAAAGGAACACATATTAACTTTAATTTAGATGATATCACAGAGTATAAAATACTTAGCGTCTCATCTAGGAGATTTAAGATACAAGCATCCCCTGTAAATTCCACATCCACAAAGATATAACAATTAAGCATAAGTTCAATTAAGAACTCTCCCCCATTTGATGCCATTCCCAAGAGAACAACATGAGACCTTATTTTAATAAATAAAGAAGTATTTTGTCAGATATTAACAAATCACATGGATTTGTATCCTAAACATCGACATAGATTAATCTCAACGCCAGTTGTAAACAATGAGACAATTCTAATCGATATGACTCAACATAAGAAAATCTTACGAAGTTGATAAAACAGTAATTACACAATATTGTCACCACGAGTAGATCAATACTGCGTAAAATTCTCACAAAGCTTGTTCTATTTTTAGTTCATAAAACTTAATAGATTTAACTTTTAAGCATATATGAGATATTAGTTCAATTCAAAAAAAGTAAAGGACATGTATATCTAATAATACTTTGCAATACATTAAACCAATAATGATTAAATGCTGCAAGTTTATCTTCCAAAACTCTAGAATTTAAATTAATAAATCTAAGAATATTGTAGGATCAGAATATCGCAACAACAATACCTCGCGAGATTAATAAACGACGATATTGCGAAAGTGTCGCAAATGAGTAATATAAATGACGCAATGAATGATGGCAGCCAAAACACGAGAAAGATGTGAAGACTTAGAGAGATTTAGGAAACTTGCGAGATTATATATTTGTACACTTGCGATATTTCGCAAGTCATTCCCGGAAATAAAGGACAGCTTAGCTGTCATCCATTGTGTAATACCCTATATAAGGAGTCGAGTAGGACTGTTGGGAGAGATCTTTTTCCGAGTGTTAGGCAAGTCATTAAGAGAGAGAAAGTTTGTAGTGATTGTAATTTCTTTAGCTCTTTTCCATTTTATCTTGTAAAGATTCAAGGAATTAATCAATAAAAATCATAGTTGTTCATCTTCAATGGCTTAGTTGTGTGGATTCTTGTGAGGGTGTAGTGTAGGATTTCCCGCAACTACATATTTGTAGTGTAGGATTTCCTGCAACTACATATTGGCGCTAGAAACAGGGAGAGAGTAAGGATTGACATCGTGATTTGAAATAATTTGGAGTAGAAGGGAAGGAATTTCATATAATTTTCAACAGTTTACCAAAATTAAGAAATGGCTAGAAGAAGAAATGCATCCGAGCAACCAACAACTGTTAGAAGGAGTAGGAGACTTGCTGGAGAAGGGAGAAATGAAATGGGAGAATCCTCTAGAATGAACATAAGGAATAATGAAGAAAATCAAATTCAATCACCAATTCAACTAGTAGCAAATAGAACTGTGGATTATGATAGATTAAGCGTGCATACTTGGAGATCAGACTCTGTGGACGAAAGGGGAGAAGAACAACAATTGGTAAACAATGAACAAGAGGAGAGAGACCGAGAAGGGATTGGAGAAATAATTCATGGAAATGAAGAGATCGCAGCATTAGAGGCGTTGAGACAAACAATACATGAAGAACGACGATTAGAGGCAGAGGAACGTGCAAATTTGCCAAGACAGAATCATGAGTTGAGGATGGAAAACATGAGATTACAAAACAGAAGGTCGAGAAGCACTACAAGGTCAAGCTCAAGATCAGTTAGAGAGGAAAGAAGGAGAATTTTACCTACAGAAAATGCTGATGAAGAAAACCAAGAAGAAGCGCAAAATCCAGGCACAAAACATTGCAAGAGAAGAGAAATGATGGAAGATAGTTATATCCCACATCCCGAGACTCTTCAAAATGGGAAGAATGATGGAAATCAAGGAAATAGGCAGCGTCAGGGGCGGAATAATCCAGTTGATGAAGAAAATCAAGAAGAAGGAAGAAGAATATTGCATGGGAGAGAATCACGGAGGAAGCAAAAAGAAATTGAAGATGAAATTAAAAGACATTATGATGAACAAGCACGTCTAGCCTGCGAGAGGGAAAGATTAAGAACAAAAATGGAAAATCAAGAATTGGAAGAAGCAATTCGCCAAAATAATCATGATAATCGAGAAAGAAGGCGAGAACAAAATCGCAACAATGATAATATCAATGAAGAATATGAAAGAGTACAAAGGAGAACCGATAGGCAACAAAGAAGAGAAATTGATAGATATAACGGTGTGCGAATTCGTGAAAGAAATAAAGGAGAAGATCGCAGAGAAAGACGAGAAGAGAATGATGAACAAGAAAGTCAAAGTAGACATGAACGCAGGAGAAGAGAAGCGGAATTAAAAAGACCAATGGATTCAAATTCTGATGTAAATGAACAAATTTTGAGAGAATTGGCAGAAATGAGAGGAATGATGAACAGTAAAAGGGGAGGAGGAAAGAGACAGTTGGATGAAGCCATAGAAGAAGCTGCGAAAACTCCGTTCACACGAGAGATACAATTAGGAGGAATACCACCGAAGTGCAACTTACCTACATTAACCAGCATTTTCGATGGAACAACTTATGCGATACAACATATCAAAGCTTATATGAGATGTATGTTACAATGGGAGAATCATGATGCTATATTGTGCAAATATTTTGCATCAAGTTTGACAGGAGAAGCTTTGAAATGGTTTGAAGGACTACCGAAGAATACAATAACATCTTTCAATCACTTGCAGGCTATATTTTTAGGGGCATATATAAGTAATAATTCCTCGCGACCTGGTATTGAAGATGTATTTGGGTTAAAACAAAGGGTTGGTGAAAGCTTGAAGCATCTAACTGTGAGATGGAAGACAATGTGTTGCGAAATGGCTGGTCGTGTGGAGGAGATATATCTCATCTTATCATTCATTAATGCTATGTTCGCGACAAATCTATTATATATTCAAATTTTTAGAGTCAAGAATACAATCACAATGACTGAGTTGCGAGAGTTTCAGGAGGAGTATATTGCTCTAGAAGAAAAGCAAAATGAGATGGAATCATACCCCGTCACGAATACAAGTTCAGGAGTTGCGAATGCAAGTTTGTTACCCAAATTGATAAACATTGTGGCGAGCACCTCGCAAGGGCAACAAGGAATGATGATACTGGATGATGGTCAGCAAAAGTTGGTAGCCATGGGAAGTCGCGATCAGGAAGAATTTGAAAGAGAAAGAAATTTCTACAACCGTGGCGGAAATAATAAAATTCAAAGACTTGATCAGCTGCAAGAAACTTATGGAGGTCAGAGGCATAATTATCATAGAGGGAAGCGAGGTCATAGGGTAATATGGGAAGAAATCAAGATGCCTCCACTAAATGCTAGTGTGGAGAAAATATGGGAAGCTATAATCCTGATGGAAAACATACCTGCACCATGGAACATGGGGAATGAACCGCCTCCAGGTGACAGAAGTCATGAATTTTGTTCCTATCACCATTTTCATGGACACCTAACGAATGATTGTAGGAATGTAAAAAGAATCATCCTCAGAATGATAGACCAAGGGAAGCTAAATCATTTCTTAAAATGTGAAGAGAAGACTTAACCATTACCAACACCTCCGAGGAAATTCACGAGAGTAAATACAACAAAAGGGAAAGAAACGTTTGTAGTAGAAGTTGGAGCGAAAGCCAAAAACTTGTTCTCGCAACTCTATCGTACATTAAATGCAGGACAATTGAAGATTTTCATGATAGTGTTCTCAGTAGGGTTTTCGCAAGAGATGCTGACAATAGAGAAGTAATGAACATCGCAAAGACATCGTCACTAAAAGAATGGAAAACGCAAATTATTTCTTTTACCGCAGAAGATGTACCTGAGGGTGGCGAGATGCATGACAGTCCATTAGTGGTAAGATTGGAGATTAACCCAAAACCTGTTGATGATGAAGATGATGGGGCAGAAAATTCATGGGCAATAAATAAAATCTTAATTGATACTTGGAAGCTCAGTAAACATCCTTTTTACCACACTTACAAGACTATGGGAGGGAAAGACGAAGATTTGATACCTTCAACCTATAAGATTTATGGTTTTAATGGTAGGAATAAACCTAAAGGAGAAACTCGTATGCGAATACCACTGAAAGGATTATCAAATGAAATCTTGTTTTGCATAGTCGATGTGGAATCCCCCTATAATGCATTAATTGGGCGACCTTGGTTACATGAGATCTTGGGTGTAGCATCGACTTACCACAAGTGCATCAAATTTCCTCATCCCAGTGGTGTTGGAGTTATAAAAGGAGATTGGGTGAGGGACAAAAGTGCTATGAAGTTGATGTGGAATCTTGCGAGAAAGGGCTGCATTCAAAAGAAGAATTGGAAACAGAACATTAAAAGAAGCACAAAGAAGGGACAGACTGATGGTGGACGCATGATAGAAGTGAGAGAGCTGAAGATACATTGTGAAACCAATGTCCGAAGACAGATGGGAAATTGCGATGGTTTCGCAAAAGGGAAGGAAATATCGGGGAAATTTAAATGAAGAAGCAAGAGAGCAAATGTAGTAAGAAGTGCAAGAAATGAATAATTGACTTTAGATTTGTAAAAAAAAAAAAAAAAAAAAAACTTTGCTTTGAAGGAAAAAGACATGTCGAAAGTACAAAGAATATGACGATTGAAGAAGGAGTACGCGAAAGTTTCGCGAGACAGAATATATGAAAATCTAGTTAAATAATTAAAACGAAGATCACAGCAAACAAAGCAAGATTACGTGATAATTTCGCAAGAGATAATGAGAAGAAATGATCAAAAATCAATGAGCGAATGATATTTCGTAAGAGGAAAATGTAAGACCTAAAGTGCGTCATATAAGAGGGTATCTCTTGACATGACTCAGGCAAAAGGTTACACCTCCCCTGGAACCTGAGTCATGGAAATTTGGGGTCAATAAAGCCCATCCGGGAGAGATACCTTAGATTTCCAACTATATAAGGTTATACCCTGGTTGGACGACCGAGGGTCTCTTCAAAGGAGTCAGTGTATGACCAAGGCGCCGAGGTACACGGTTGAGCCAAGAGTGCCTGGGGCATTTGAAGTGTCTCGGCCATTCTTGGCAAGTCTTGGCACATGCCGTACATCGGCCCGAAGAAAACTCCACTTAGGGTGCAGTCTCGTAACCATAAGCCCTATAGGTATAAGGGATAAGAGGCTGCGAAAACAACTGGTTGTTGTTAAGACCGGATGGGAGGAGCTAGTCTTGTATGGCCGATGTACGCCTCCTTGAAGGGGCAACCAGGGAGATGATAAGGGCGGCACCCTCCATTAGGGAGATGATAAGTGTCTTAAGACGCAAATGTCATGAGGCTCTATTTTCTCAAGAAAATTTAGGCTTGTCATATTTGTGCGATGATCCTGAAGAGGCAATAATACTAACGAGAGGGTAAGACGAGATCAATGGGTTTTTACATGAAAATGTAAAGACGTCCTGCGATTTCGTCGCAAAGACGGCAATGTCATGGGGCTTTACGTTCGCAAGAATATTTAGGCCTGTCATATTGTCGCAAGAAAAATATCCTGCAGAGGCAAAAATACTAAAGAAATGATAAGACAAGGTCAATGGGTCGTTACATGAAAGTGTAAAGACGTCCTGCGATTTTGTCGCAAAAACTGAGGGGTGGCAAAATAAGACCTTTAACTAGGAAGGCAAAATAAGACCACACAAGAAATGATAAGGCAAGATCACTGGGTCGTTACATAAAACTGTAAAGACGTCATGCGATCTTGTCTCAATGATGAATTCAATGAGAAAATATCTGCGAAATTATACTTAATCTCCCATTCAAATATAAATAACAAGAGAAAGAAGGAATAAGGTAGAATCTATATTTAAAGATCCAAGAAATTTACAGTAAGAGATTACAAAAATGGAGGGCTAAAAGGATAAATGTACAAATATTACAAGAAGAGAAAGAGGAAAATGGAGCAATCTCTCAGTTCATTCTTCTTTTTCATCAGACTCTTTGTCGGACTCCTCTTCTTCGCTAGCATCACTATCAGAGACATCCAAGGAAGGCATATTTTCAGGAACCTCATCAAGAAGACAAGGATATGAAGAAAGAGGAATGTTGTGGTCATCGCAAACTGTCTTAATAGTTTGATTGCGAAAACGAACAACATCATTATTGAAATTCGCTACTGTAGTTTGTAGTTGCTTCTTCAACTTGGAATACTTGTTGTTGCGAAGAGAGAGGTCCTTTGCAAGTTGTTCTTTTTCAGATTCAAGTTTTTCGATCCTTGTTTGATACCTTTTCTCAGCTTCTGCGAACGTATGATAATGGATTAGTAACTTAATAACAATTTCACAAAAAAGAAGCGATAAAATAAAGAAGAACTATTAACAACCTTTCGTGGTCGTAAATCATGTCTTTAACCAAGGCAGTTTGATCAGCATGAAGGCTAACGTTAACACCTAAGTTATTTCTGGCATTATCTAGAACTTTTGCAGCCCAAGCGAATTCATCGTCATTATTTATAAGAAGAAGAGAACGAATTTGATTCTCTCTTTCGCTAAGAACAATATTTTGACGAATAGATTCATCACTCTCAATTTGAACTTCAAGAAGAGCTTTTTGAAATTCTGCTAATGCTTGAGCGCCTTGATTAGCAATGCGATCTTTATCATCTATAAGATCGCTAACTTTCTTCCTTAAAATACTAATTTTCTCTTGGGAACTAAGATGCAGGTGTTTCATTTGGTTGGCTAAACTTAAGCTAGATCTATGATCTGCTTCTAAGAGACGGAATCTGGATTGAAGTTTGTTCAAAGAAAGATGTTTGATTCTGTCATTTGAAAAGCTATTTAGAGAATTATTGAGATGGGCAAGAAGAGCATCGTTATCCATAGCCTCGGGAAATGTGTGAAGAAGAATAGCTTCATCAGAAAGGTTATAAATATCTGCGAAAATGATAAGTCAGATAAAGAAAAGTAAATGACAAAATAAGAATAAGAAAAGGAGAAGAATTTTATACCATAAAGTTGTTGATTAGCATTTTGAAGGCTAGATATTTTATCTTTCTGAGAAGAAGATTCAACTTCAAATTGTTTTATTTTTTCACGAAGAACAGCAGTTTCATTTCCAATTTCTTTATCTCTCTTGCGAAGAGAAAACAGATTTGACCTCCAATTTTTTGTTCTTCTCCTTAAGTTGAAGATTTTTCTCTTCGAGACTGTTGCGCCTTTTCTCGAGATCTGAGGCAACAACAAAGGAAGCTCTCCCAGACTATAAAGGAAAATAAAGAAATTGTTAAGATAAGGTTTATAATTGAAATCACGTAGAAATAAAGAAATATGAACATACCAAGGCACTAAGTGCATTTAAGAAACTGGGAGTCATTGTTCTGGAAACTCCACGAAAAGAATCATTATCCTCTATCAAAGGGGCGTCACAGATATTTGCGAGAGCTTCTCAAATGGCAGAAAAACGATCATCTCCCATTCCTTGCATAGAATCAGAGAAAATACTAGATAGTTGCGCCATTGCAGATTCAACTGAATGATTCTTCTTCGCAAAAGAAGTGTCAACATCATCATTATCTTCATCGGAGTTCTCACTGGATTGAGAACCAGAGTGAGAAGAGGAGTGGATTTTCCGTTTTTTAGAAGATGGAGCAGAAGATTTATTCTTGCGAAGTGGAATTCTACTCTTTCCTTTAGCTTTCGCAATTTCAGAAATATCACCTTCTTCAACGCCAACCTTCGCACACGAATGAAGATAAGAAACAGAGGCAACAATATTGTTAAAAATAAAGAAGAAAAGTATTTCTTACTTCATCCGTGATCGAATGGAGTATCGCCAAAGTACTAGCCTTTGGATTCCTTTCGTAACTTCTTCTCAATTTGGTGATCTAAAAATTTCCCAAACTTAGATATAAGAGGAAATAAAGATTGTAAAATAAGTAAAAGTTAGGAAGTATACCTCTTTTGCTTTCTCGGGCCAATTAAATACCCAAGGATGATAATTTGCGAGATTCGTAGGGAGTATATTGGAACCCGAAATGTAAGGTCCGTTCAAAAATAGCGGAAAGACACACCACTTGTCGTCTTTAGAGTAGCGAGGAACATTGTTCTTGCAGAGTGCCAATCAATATCTAGCATGAGTATCTTGTCACCGGGAATATTCTCTTTTCTTTTCGACGAGCACCCAAAATGAGATTTATCGTTCTTCATATTTATCACTTCATAATATTAAAAAAGCTTTCTACTGAATATTTTTCAGCAATTATCTCTAAGTTGGCGAATTTAGGATCTTTGACGTTATCGGGATACAGAGAACCCTTACCAGCGCCACGATTGGCGAACTCAAGCATTAAACGGATGCAATCCCCACTTAATTGGTAAATAGCTCGCGAGAATTTCTCATGAGCAAGAATTTCATAGAACAAGGGCAGTTCGGGATTGTAAAGAGGAATGGGAAGACCTGCGAGGAGTTGACCTAGCGAGATTATGATTTTCTGATCATCACAATGATGATCAGTAAACTATTTTGCAGAAAGAATAGATGAAGATTCTTGATTGGGAATAGTGGACAAGGTGAAACCCTTCTCTTGTAAATTCTTTTGAGTCTCACCCAAAAGAGTTTCATATTCTACCGGATGGAGCCATTCTCGGAATATGGGAATGATTAGAAAATTAAAGATCAAAAGAAAGAAGAAAAGGAAGATTTACAGTACTAGGAACGTGAATTGCAGAGGAGAAGAATTGAAGAAGATTTGCAGAGAGAAAGTAAAAAAGAAGAAGAGGAAGGTGAGAAAACTATATATAGAGAAAAATTCTCGAGAAGATAAATGCATTTAATGCGAGAAGAGACGTGAATGGTCAAGAAAAAACGGTTGAAAGAGACGTGTCAAGAAAAGAGCGGAAGAAGAAACATGTGTAATAAATTATGTGTAAAAGTACGAGATCATAACAGATAAAGACGAACCGTTGAGGCATTTCAAGAATACTAATTCTCATGACATTCTCTTCTTCGCAGAGAAGACATGAGAAGAGGCAAGATGTAGGATCAGAATATTGCAACAACAATACCTCGCGAGATCAATAAACGACGATATTGCGAAAGTGTCGCAAATGAGTAATATAAATGACGCAATGAATGACGGCAGCCAAAACACGAGAAAGATGTGAAGACTTAGAGATTTAGGAAACTTGCGAGATTATATATTTGTACACTTGCGATATTTCGCAAGTCATTCCCAAAAATAAAGGACAGCTTAGCTGTCATCCATTGTGTAATACCCTATATAAGGAGTCGAGCAGGACTGTTGGGAGAGATCTTTTTCCGAGTGTTAGGCAAGTCATTAAGGAGAAAAAGTTTGTAGTGATTGTAATTTCTTTAGCTCTTTTTCATTTTATCTTGTAAAGATTCAAGGAATTAATCAATAAAAATCATAGTTGTTCATCTTCAATGGCTTAGTTGTGTGGATTCTTGTGAGGGGTGTAGTGTAGGATTTCCTACAACTACAAATATGCAAGATGAAAATCGTTGGAAATAACTTGTGTACTCATAATATTTGCCATACCAAACCCTAGTTATCCTTCTTGAACACAAGAATAAATTCTCACAAAAAGTTTCCTAGAACATAGACGAAAACAAAATAAGCTAAATTTTTCCGGACTCTTCATTGGTATTGAGACCTTTGAATTTGTCATCAACTGTATCCACGAGCTCTTCAGGGAAAATATCCTTATTGAGAAGATCATGAACATGAGATTTCATGAGAACAAGATCAATAGAAACCTTTTTCCAATTCAGTTCACATGTCTAGACATAATCTTGATTTCGATCCTAACGATTTGGATTATTTGTTGAATGAACAAGACCATGTCAACCAAAGCATGCTTGAGGATATTATTGTAGCACAAAAACAATATTGTCGGGAAGAAGAAGGTGATAATGCTTCAAATGGGAAAACATGCGTTCTAACAATCTCCAAACATGTATTCGCATGTTACAATCAACCGAAAGGGAAAAAATTTCAAAATCTTAACCCAAAATCGATTTATTCGATAACATCAAATAAACCGAATAGGTTAAATCCGAAAATATGGAACAACAATAGGTCGTTGTTCATTACCATACAAACCGATTGTAGCACACTTTCGACGCAATTGGTGGGTGAAAATAAAAAAATTAGTTTTTGTTGGTGATGTACATGTGTCGATTCCTTCACTTGGATATTTTTGAAAAGTACACAAAGTTCACAATCAGGTTATACACATATATATTTAATTTGATTGTGGCGACAAAATGTTAAAGGAAAATGAGAACATAAATCAGATTATATGTTACGCAACATGAACCAGTTGTTGTTTTTGAGAATTTTTCTCTGAAATTTTAAAGTCCTTAATCGGTTGATATACTTATATATATAAACCGATTCCTCACAATCGGGTTCCTCGATTATTACACATAAACTGATTCTAAATCCTTAACTTGTTGATATATGTTGTAGATTGTTGAAGTGTTCGACGAAGATCAACCGAAACCCATATCTCAGCTGGGTCCTGATACCTCTTCCCACTATTAAACTGATTTGGCATGGGAAAAGAGGGACGATGCAAATCAATGGTTTGTGGACAAGGGCATAAAGATCAAATGCGCATTAGTTATAGAGCGTCATTCAAGCTGTGATTGTTTAAAACTTGTTTGTGAGAAGGTGGAAAGCATGAAAGTCATAGGGAAAATGACAAACCGGACGTGAAGAAGACGACTACGGAATACATGAGTAAATCAAAGAAGTATGGCTACCTATTTATAGTTAATAGACCCAAGAATGTGTACAATCTCTATAAAGTGATGAATGGTTGTCATAATGACAAATCAAATGAATTGACATCTTTGGATGAAATAATGACCAACAGGGAAACATTTCATTGAATAAAATAGTGTATGATAGAGAACATGTTATCCTCTTTATATACACAAGGGTCCAATGGTTATAATATATTTTTTTTTAAATAGCCGTTTGAGCAAAAAAGAAAAAAAGAAACAATATCCGGCAACAATCGGATTATATATATGTAGGCATGTATATAGTCCGATTTGAACTTGAAATCGCAAACTGTTCATAATCGGTTTATATATAAGGCACATAAAGACCAATTCTTGATTTCGATACAAATCCAAACTTGGACCCAGAATCGGTTTATGTGTGCATTAACGTAAACCGATTGTGGTTGATGTTCATTATATCAACCCAGAGTCGGTTTATGTAGGTGTAAAATAAATATTGATTCCTGGTAACATCAACCATAATCGATTTACGCTAATGCACACATAAACCGATTTTGGTTGATTTTCAAAACAAATTGATGAGTAAATTTCAGAGATTCATAGTCAAGTCATTGATGGGTCTCTCTTAAAAGGAACTGATTAAAGGGATTTAACTCAATCACTAGAATTGTTTGTCGCCGAAATATTGTTTCAAAACCCAAAAGATTGAGAATTCAGTTATTGTGTGTGATTAAGTTTTAGTTTTTGGTTTTGACGGAAATTGAAAAAAAAAAATTAGATCTTGATTAAATATTGGATTGTTAATAGAAATGATTAAGAATTTTATATTTGTTTTAGATAATTAGATTTATAAGGTTTGTGTAAAAGGTAATTTAGTATTTTAACGTAAGTGTAAAAGGTTTGTGTAAAAGGGGACACCCCACGTCCCCTTCTCTAGGATGGTTGAAGAAAATTAGGAAAGAAATTTGCTCTAGCAGCGCTAGAGCGTTTTTGAACTAGCAGAATTATAGCCACTCGATTTAGTGAGATATGGCATCATCTTAACTTGGATATGATGTCACCTTATTATGGTTATCTCGCCGATAATTGATTAAGAAAAAACTCTTATGATCTTATGAAATATGGTTTCCATTGATTTCTACTTCAGCAGGAGAAACGACTAATCATTAAGTCTCATAATCAGAAACATGGCTCTGATTGATTGATCTTCTGAAGACCATACAAGAACTAATGGTTTTCAATTTTTATCATTATGATCTATCAATTATTAATACCTCCCATTTCTATTAGACCATCACCATTAAACTTTTTGTCTCTAATTCAATAGGAATTTTTTTTTGTTTTTGTTTGATGGGGTAGTATATAGATTTTTTTGGGAGAAACTATGTACTATATTTTGGGAGCTAGTCTCCTACCCAAACCCGGTACTTGCTACTGGAAAATGGGTTTTGATCTTTGGTCTTTAGGGTAGTATAATAGATTATTAATTAGCCAAAGGTCAGGGGAAATGTGGAAGAAAGTGAAGAAGTGGGCTTTCTCTACTTCAATTATTATAGGTTAGACACGATATCATATGGGTTAGACAATTTGAAAAATTAATCTGCAGTATTGAAGTCGCTTCTTAAATCTTCACAAGCTGTAATATTCGCATTGCTGATTTCAATTGATAATAACAAAAAATCTGGTGAAACGGATAAACTAAAAGATTTAAGTTCAAGAGAAATAGAGATTCGTCGAATCGTATTCGGAAGAAGAAGGAAACGAAGTATTCGTTAAAACTGGATAACTCAAACAATCGATAATAACCGGGGTTATAACTCATAGTTAGATGCCTCATATCTAGCTAGATCCGACAGTTCTAAATATGCTAGTTCAAAAATGCTCAAGCACCGCTAGTGCAATTTTTTTTTAAAGACCTCAAATAAACTGTATAGCCTTAAACTAGGGAGGAAAGTAACCGTTACGTGCAAGCAGGTAGCATAGTTATATCTCGAGCCTAATATGCCCTTATTAGAGAGACAAAGGGTAATAACTGCACTTTAAAATATTCAAATATATTGGTCTCCAAAGTCCAAGGTGGTCCTTTTAGTCTACGGAGACCCAAGAGAACCGTAGGTGTATTTTTCTGCACCCAAATGCGTGCGTAATGGCTATGGTCCTCGTCGTGTAAATTAAAAAACAAATAAAATAAGTCTTAGCTAACTAGTCTTCTATAAATATGAACGCACTCCCCCATACAAATTGGGAACTAGTCATAATAGTAGTAAAATAGGAAGACAGTTCAAAAAGATCGTACATTAAGAAGGCAAAATGAAGAATCTGCTCACATGCAATCATTTTATATGTATGGTTTTGGTTTTGATAGTCGACTTGATGCTATGCGGTTGTATATGTTTCCCAAAAATTTACCCTGTTAGATATGCCCCCCCAAATTTAACCTGTTAGGTTTTAGCTATCTAACCTTGGGTAAAACTCACATCTACTGGGGAATGGGGATCATTAAGTTGTTTGCATACTTTGTAAAATGCATTAATTTTTGATCCACATATCAAAAAATGCCAAGCAATTAACAAATGCAACAATAACTTGGGTCTTAATTGAAAAATTTAATCACCAAGTATTACCAAGAAGAACCAGGGTTTTCAGTTCTATAAATGGTATCCCCATCAATATATCACCAGAAAAACCAAGCACATGGTATAGCTATCTTTGTAGTGAAGATATATGGGGATAATCAGGATGAGCAAATCTTTTCATACTTTCCTCTTTGCAGTATTTATTAGCCTGCGTTTCTCCACAGGTAAGAAGCTCTATACAAATAATCTTTACTTGTTCATGTTCATCCACATTATCTTTCTTACATTACCATGTCTTTTCTATCGTTATTGTTTTTTATCGGCAAATATTTTTACTTTGATCGGCTATTGTAACAGCAAATATTTTTTAATGATGAACTACTACAACACTAAAAAGCTTCTGTGACTTGAGGATGACCGGAGCATAAGTGATCTTTTAATTTCCTCATGTCCATGCATGATTTTGATGACCATATATGTTTGGCGAGGAAATAATTATATATACCAATTAATTCTGCTGATAAATGATTAGATATGCCCAATGTAGATTTTTTTTTTTTTAATTTTTTTTTTGCTGATCGAAATCAATTTTTTCTGTGGATGGCTATCACGTTTTCAATGGTTCAAGATCCTAACTCACAAGTGCCAATGATATTATGCATGCAAAGACCCGAAATCACACAACTCTCCTCCTGCTGTATTAAATGATAATAATTGCTATCTGTGCGTGACATATTTGCAGGTATGGCTTCAGAGGAGTTGGACTCGGAATCCCAAAACTGGCCTCTTCCATCCTGCCCAGAAGGGCAACATGAGTGTAAAGAGGACGACATATTTAAAAGCAAACAGTGCTCACCACCAGATGATAGATGCAATTGCATAAATTGTTGTATAGACCCCCCTACATGCGAATGCCCCGACCCTGATCCACCTGCACCACCTTCACCACCGCCGTCCATACCGCCTCCGCCATCTATAGATCTAGAGGACCTACCTCCACCACCACCGTCATCTCACTGTCCCGGAGATGAACCATGGCGAAACGATTTATGTACTGAAGTGGATCAAAAGTTCAAATTTCCCACTACGAAGCCTTGTGACGACGCTTGTGAAACAGGTTGTGACTGTTTGTGCAAGGCGATGGGAAGTTCCGTGATAGATCGATATTGCATACAGGAGGCTTCTAAGCTGGATCGTTGCAGATGTTGTTGTAAAGACATCACAGGAGTAGAACGACTACAATTATCAGACAGCGAAAGAGAATCAGATCCCGATGACTTGCAATCGTGAAACAAAGAGGAAGAGTTACAATTTTAAATTACCAAGTTAAGCATCACGAGAACACATTATGACAGCTGTCCTCATTTGCTGATAGCAAAAGAGAAAAGTACTGGCTAAAAAAAAAAAAAAAAGCACTAGTAATTTCGTTCAAGTTCAACTAATTAGTACGTAAGGTACCCGGGTTGGTATATGTGTAATATGCTCATAATCCCGTTCTTTGGCATAGAGCAACTATACCCGTTTATTTTATCCCCACCGTCGATCAAACTGCACTGCTAATTTTTTTGTTTCATCAATAAACTTTGCTTTATTTAACTTCTTAACAAGTGGGCTTCGTAAATTTTAAAAATGTTGAGCTCTGAGTAAATACACTTAATTAATAAAAATAACAAGAAAACAAGCCGAGTACTGAACTGTCCGAGGTATAACTTTTTTTCCCACTTTGATAAGTGTGGTTGGCATTGCAAAGTGGGATAAAATTGTGGAAAAATTCGTTGCTAAGTTGGCTGGTTGGAAAAAAATTCTTCTCTTAAGAGCGGGTAAAATAACACTTATTAAAAGTGTTTTAGCTAGCCTTCCCGTTTATTATATGTCTCTCTATGAAATCATGAAATATATTAAAAGGACTCATGGATTGTAAACCATGTGGTGCAAAGAGACTTTCTTTGGAATGATAACAAAGGAAGGAAAAAGTTACACCTTGTGAAATGGAATGCTCTCTTAAGAAAGAAGAAATTTGGAGGTCTTGGAATTAAGAATCTCAAGAAGGTTAATCAGGCATTGTTATCAAAATGGTGGTGGAGGTTTGTTGTGGAGGAAAATGCTTTGTGGAGAAAGTTGGTTCATGAGAAGTATGGTTGTGATGCAGTTTAATGGCTCTCAAAAACTCCAAAATACACTTTTGGTAAATCAGGTTGGAAATCTATTATGAAGCAGAAGTATCTCTTTATGAAGTTTGTGAAGTTTAAAGTGAATGATGGCCACAAAGTTAGATTTTGGGATGATAATTGGTTGTATGATGTTCCAATCAAAAATTGTTTTCCAAATATTTATGCTCTGTCAAGAGCTAAACATTCTTCGATTCCGAGATGTGTACCTCGATCACGGCATTGAAGTCCTCGGAATCTTAGCACCCCTACAAAACTTAATGTTGTCTTGCTACAATGGAGGTCCAGAATCCAAATTCTTATTTATGATCTTTCTGTTGTCGATTCAAAAGAGACATGGAGGATGAGCTGCAATGGGCCCTGATAAAGAGTAAGCTTTTCATTGTTAGTTCTCTTTATGACAAAATCTATGTGGAGGATGGTTTGGTGCAGAATAGCTTTATCTTTACTTTTATTTTGAATTTAAAATGCCCACCAAAGGTTGGTTTCTTTCTGTGGTTGATAGCTCATTAATATATGTGTATCTTCCTCTCTCCGGGAACTAGTGATCCTCAAGAAGGATTGAGGATATAATTGTAATTTAAGGAAGGAATACTGATTTTTAGGTAGTTGTTGATGGTGGTTTTTAAACAAAGGGTAAAATCGTAAAACCCCAAATAACCTAATGTCACCTGTGACACATTTATTAGAACATTTAATACATGTAGTCAATAATTAATAGGGGGTATTTTTCAAATTAAGGTTACAACGAGCAAACCTAATTCACCTCCGTGCCAATGGCAAATCATGCCACCACACCTAGCCCAAGCTAGCCGCGCCATGCCAAACGCACTCGCCTTGGCCCTAGCTATGCTAGTCACACAAAATGCGCCAAAGCATGCCAACCATGCTAGCCGCACCCATTTGCCAATGGCAAATCATGCTAGGCCACACCAAACGCGCCAAAGCATGCCAACCATAGCCGCACCCTCGTGCCAATGGCAAATCACGCCAGCCACACCTAGCCCAAGCTAGCCGCGCCATGCCAAACGCACTCGCCTTGGCCCTAGCTATGCTAGTCACACCAAACGCGCCAAAAGCATGCCAACCATGCTAGCCGCACCCATGTGCCAATGGCAAATCATGTCGACCACACCAAACGCGCCAAAGCATGCCAACCATGCTAGACGCACCTCTGTGCCAATGGCAAATCATGCCAGCCACACCTAGCCCAAGCTAGCCGCGCCATGCCAAACGCACTCTGCCTTGGCCCTAGCTACGCTAGTCACACCACGTCAAGCCAAACACCCTTACCTTGGCCCTATCCGTTCTCTCGTGCCAATGGAAAATCATGCCGCCCACACCAAACGCGCCCAAAGCATGCCAACCATGCTAGCCGCACCCGTGCCAATGGCAAATCATGCCAGCCACACCAAACGCGCCAAAGCATGCCAACCATGCTATCCGCACCTCTGTGCCAATGGCAAATCATGCCAGCCACACCTAGCCCAAGCTAGCCGCGCCAAATAAACGCACTCGGCCTTGGCCCGGCTTATGCCAGTAGCGCCACGATGGTCACACCACGCCAAGCCAAACACCCTTACCTTGGCCCTAGCCGCACCATGCCAAAGTAGCGCCCGGCGCTAAGGCTTTCAAACCGTGCAACCTAGGCGAAATTGGCACACATGCCATTGGCACATGCCAACACGCATCAGCTGGTAGCTTTTCTTACCGAGGCCGTGGCCCTAATGGCCGAGCATGCCATTGGCACATGCCACGCTCGCCTAATGGGTAGCTTTTCTTGCCAAGCCGTGGCCCTAATGGCCGAGCATGCCATTGGCACATGCCAACACGCATCGCTGGTAGCTTTTCTTACCGCCCTAATGGGACGTGGCCCTAATGGTCGAGCGTGCCATTGGCACATGCCAACACGCTCGCTGGTAGCTTTTCTTTCCAAGCCGTGGCCCTAATGGCCGAGCATGCCATTGGCACATGCCAACACGCATCGCTGGTAGCTTTTCTTACCGGACGTGGCCCTAATGGCCGAGCATGCCATTGGAACATGCCAACATGCATCGTGCTATTGGGTATCTTTTCTTACCAGGACGTGGCCCTAATGGCCCTGCGCGCCATTGACACATGCCAAACACGCACGCTGGTAGCCTAACTTGCAAGCCGTGCAACCTAGGCCAACTTGGCCGTACGTGCCATTGACACATGCCAAAACCCACGCTGGTAGCCTAACTTGCAAACCGTTCAACCTACCACCAAGGCGTCGCACACGCCATTGGCACATGCCACACACGCCACTAGCAGCTCTGGCATTGCCACTTACAATCAACGTACAACCTACCACCGAGGCATTCCGCACATGCCATTGGCACATACCACACACGCCACTAGCAGCTCTGGCATTGCCACTTGCACTCAAGGTGCAACCCGCAACAAAGGCATTCCGCACATGCCATTGGCACATGCCACACGCGCCACTTGCACTCAAGGTGCAACCAACACTCGAGACATCAACACAAACCGGGGATGCTTTCCAGGGTCTTGGTTTGGCGGTCACAAACATACGACGTACACTACGCTCACATTAAGAAAGCGTGAATAGGAATAAAGCGGTCAAATAAATGAGGAAATAATGGTGAAAAACGTTTTCACCCATAAACACCATGCGGTTACCACCTCCTCCCATTATTTCACCATTTACTCTCTTCCTTCATGAGGCCAGGGTACATTTCAATCTCGACTTGTATAAATAGGTCTTACCTATTTCCACCGGACAACAAGTCTCGGTCAGGAGAAAAACACAACACTCTCAGAAAAGGCAACTTTGCAAGCTCTCCAAAAAGCTTTCATCTCTTGCAAGCTTCTGAAGCTTTCACTTTCTGATACAAGTCGAGACACTACTCTCCCAAAATTATTCTGGTCTCAACACCTTTCTTTGCTTCCTCCCTAAATCAACCCTTCTCCTCCACTTTGTGACCGGCAAGTCCGGAACGGCCATTTCTTGGTTTAGGCCGAACTTGTAATGCATTGATCTCTCGAATCTAGAAAGTGCTCACGTGCAACACATTTGTTTAGGGTTTAAACCGGTTTCTCACTCACACTACATCGAATTTACCAAAATCGGCGGAAACGATTTTTACCCATAAACAATAGTATTCTTAGATAAGGAAATATTCCTAAACAAGGTAATATTCCTAGATAAGGAAATATACCTAGAAAAGGAATATTTCCTAGACAAGGTAATATTTCTAGGTAAGGAAATATATACTTAGAAAAGAAATTATTCCCAGAACAAGGTAATATTCCTAGAACAGGAAAATACCTAGAAAAGGAAATAAATTCCTATAAGGTTTTGGAAACCGTTAAACCTATAAATATAGATGTTTAGCTCATAGATAAGACATCTAGAGTGTGGTTTGTACTACTGGGCACACCTAGATCGGAGAGGAGGTTCGTGTGATACACGGATCTAGAGAAAATTTTTGCGAGGCAATACTAGATTATTGTATAAGCAAGCTTAGTAAAACAGTTAAAGGTTATTTCCTGTTTAGAGAGATTGTGAGCGTAACAAAGAGAGAATTCTAATAGTTTTCTTGTTAATAATCTAGAGTTGATATATTTCTTCGAATTACTACCTTGTGTTCTATTTTATAGTTTTCGTCTATTATTATTCTGAATTCTGCCTCTAAAATAATAGTCACCAAGGTACAAAGATCAATACGTATCAAGTTGGCATCACAAGCAAGGTTAGTTTTAGGATAAATCCATGTGATTTATGGTTTTCACTAGATCTCTCTACATAAATCTTGGTGAGGTACTCGAGAAGTTGGAAGACGTTAAGAAAACAAGGGGATCAAGGATGACAAGTTAGTTGATGATCCTAAGCATAGCGAACCACAAACTATGGAAGAAAAGGTGGTTGAGCTACAAACAGACATGCAGTCGGTTCAAGTTACCCTTAAAGAATCGACTAAAGGTATTCATTCTCATACACCCAAGCGGAAGGCGAAGAAAAAGACTACATCTCCATCTGGTGTTTTTGAAGAAGAGAAAGAACCGCTCAAAGAAGATTGCATCATGGAACGAAGAGTGACTAAGACAAGACGAAAAGATATGGACGCTTTTCAAATTAGATGTCAAAGTCAAGTTTCCAGCAAAGATAGATGGTTTAGCAGGGTGAAAGGAACCCTCGAGTTCCCTAACTACCAAATCTAACTTTCACAGGAGTTCAAGTTCTTGAGTGGGGGCGCATGATACATGTATATCTTCCTATCTCTGGGAACTAGTGATCCTCAAGACGGATTGAGGATATAATTGTAATTTAAGGAAGGAATGCGATTTTTAGGCGGTATTCTTAGATAAGGAAATATTCCTAAACAAGGTAATATTCTTAGATAAGGAAATATACCTAGAAAAAGAATATTTCCTAGACAAGGTAATATTTTAAGTAAGGAAATATATACTTAGAAAAGAAATTATTCCTACAAGGTAATTTTCCTAGAACAGGAAAATACCTAGAAAAGGAAATAAATTCCTATAAGGTTTTGGAAACCGTTAAACCTATAAATAGAGATGTTTAGCTCATAGATAAGACATCTAGAGTGTGGTTTGTGATAAAGACACACCTAGATCAGAGAGGAGGTCCGTGTGATACACGGATATAGAGAAAAGTTTGCGAGGCAATACTAGATTATTGTAAAAGCAAGCTTAGTAAAACAGTTAAAGGTTATTTCCTGTTTAGAGATATTGTGAGCGTAACAAAGAGAGAATTGTACTAGTTTTCTTGTTCATAATCTAGAGAAGATATATTTCTTCGAATTACTACCTTGTGTTCTATTTTCTAGTTTTCGTCTATTATTATTCTAAATTCCTCCTCTATAATAAGTCACCAAGGTACAAAGATCAATACATATCACTCATAATAGATTACCAACTAGAGATTTTCTTAGAAGGAGAAATATGGAGGTTTCAGGTGACTGTTTGTTCTGCAACAGTAATGAGACAAGTTCTCATCTTCTTTTGCACTGTCCCTTTGCTAGAGAATTTTGGGAGGAATTTGTTAATAAGCTAAGATGGTTCTTTTGCATTCCTAGTGAAAGCTTGGCATCTAATAATGACAAAGACAATACTGCAACATGACAAATACAATACTGCAGTGTGGAATTTAGTTCTTGTGGCAATCATTTGGTCTATTTGGAAGGAGAGAAACTTAAGAGTTTTTACAGATAAAAGGAATAATGCTAAGGGTGTTGTCAATTATGATGTTTATTGCTTGTTTTGTTGGGCTCTTGTTATCAAGAATTACACCTTAGTGAGTGCTTATGATGTAATGAGAGATTGGTGTACTATTTTCTTTGATCCTGCTTAAGCTGTAGTCTGTCATCAGCTTTTGCTCTTTCCTTTTCTTTTGTAACCTTTTGTTTAGGGTGGTATAGCCTTTACACCCCTTCTTTTTTGATCAATAAATCTCTTTCTTTACCGATCAAAAATAAATAAATAGTAGGGCGTTCCTTTATATATTCTCAGAAAACACTAACGGTGCCCCACCAATTAGTTATGTTAGTTATAATTTAGTTACTTTTGAAAGAGAAAAGATCCTTTCACACTTTTATTATCACACTATCTCACACATTGGACGTTATTTTCGTTGAATAAAAACCAAACTGTAACGGATTTGAAGCTAATATTTTGAGGATATGTTCCTCTTACCAAGTTCTACATGCCTACCAAAAATGAGCACATTCTGAAATATAAAACTTCACAATCTATCGATCTTAATTTTGACGGCCAGAAATCCGTTGATTTTCAACGGCTCATTTTCAAAGTAGTAGATGGTGATGTTATACGTCTCAGAATATGTTCATTTTCGGCAGGAACGTAGAGCTATGTAAGAGTAACATAACTCAAAAATATTATTTTTAAATTCGTTACGGTTTGGTTTTTATTCGCAAAAATGATTCCCAACGTGTGAGATAGTGTGATAATTTGGCCGACCAAGGGAAGAGAGGGAGGACCTTATTATATGACCACGTTTTTGTAAAATCTAAGCCATCAATTGACACAAAAATATTTGAAATGGTTAGGGCTGAAAAACCAAAAATGACCCTCTAAATCATTTTTTTTCCTTTAGACTTTTTTCGTAAATAAACCGAAGAGGAAGGGCAATATATATTAGATATTTTCGTAAATAAACCAAAAAGGAAGGGCAATAGGTATTAGACATTTTCGTAAATAAATCAAAGAGGAAGGGAAAATAGATATAAGTGTTAGTATTATAATTTCTTATGTATCATATTTTCTTAGGGGTATAATTGGCAACCAAACTTTAATATAACATATCTAAAAATCCGTGCATTGGAATTGTACACATTTTATCTCATTGGAAAGGTCATAAAATAATCTATACAACGAGTACAAACAACAATATCAAATTTAGAGTTTTTATGAAAAATTCGGAGGTGTATATCATTTTAGGTACAATTGAAAATGCGGGGGTCTAACAACCACACCCAACAATTCGTTTGGCAATCTAAGAGGACTTACTCCAATACACTTTCTAGAGAATCAACTAGATAGTCAGACTCAATCTAGAGTAAAGTATATCAAAGAGTTTAATATCTCTGTTTCACAATGTAATCAGCAAATCAAACAAAAAGAAATCTGCGAGCCTGATTATTATGTGAAACAACTTGAACGGTACCAAAGACCAATGTTCAAGTGTTAATAAAGTAAAAATTGATTGATCTTAACGCACAACCTGTGATATTTCAATTATATAACAAAATATAATGCGGAAAAGAAATAACAAAGACACCAGAATTTTGTTAACGAGGAAACCGCAAATGCAGAAAAACCCCGGGACCTAGTCCAGATTGAACACCACATTGTATTAAGCCGCTACAGACTCTAGCCTACTACCAATTAACTTCGGACTGGACTGTAGTTGAACCCTAATCAATCTCACACTGATTCAAGGTACACTTGCGTTCCTTACGTATCTGATCCCAGCAGGATATTACGCACTTGATTCCCTTAGTTGATCTCACCCACAACCAAGAGTTGCTACGACCCAAAGTCAAAGACTTGATAAACAAATCTGTCTCACACAGAAAAAGTTTATAGATTAAATCTGTCTCCCACAGAAATGCCCAAGAGTTTTTTTTTCCGTCTTTTGATAAATCAAGGTGAACATGAACCAATTGATAAACCGGACTTATATTCCCGAAGAACAACCTAGTATTATCAATTACCTCATAATAATCTTAATCGACTAGCGAAACAAGATATTATGGAATCACAAACGATTAGAAGAAGATGTTTATGATTACTTTTATCTTGCCTATCGGAGAAATTAATCTCGAGTCAATTATTTCAATTGTACTCAATACGATATAATCGGACAAGTTCAGAACAACGCAACTACAAAGAAAATAGTTGGGTCTGGCTTCACAATCCCAATGAAGTCTTTGAAGTCGTTAACCTACATGGTAATGATAGAAACCTAAGGTTAAAGGAGAATCGACTCTAGTTATGCATCTAGTAACACACATGAGGTGTGGGGATTAGTTTTCCCATTTGCTAGAGTTCTCCTTTAAATAGTTTTCAAATTTGGGTTTGCAATTTAAGTTACCTTGGTAACAAAGAATTCAATATTCACCTTTAGATGAAAAACCTGATTCAACAAGCTAATATCTTTCAACTGTTAGATCGAACTTAGCTTGTTACACACAAATGAGATTTACCCTCATTTGGGTTTATGTAACCGTACCCAAACGTGTACACCATGTTGGTTCACAAATAGTTAACCGAGGTTAGCCATATGATTACTCTCATATCAACCTTATTCATCTTACCATAACTAGTTCAAATGACTCAAATGAAATTAGTTAAAGAGTTGTTCAATTGCTATATTCTCATAGAATTATACAAGAACACAATTGAAGCAAAATCGGTTTGACTCACTCGATTCAATCATGAACATTATAGCCACGGTTTGCAAAGATTGCATTCCTTATTATATAAATGTTTATGTTCATGTTCATAACCGATTTTAGAACTTTAACCTTCAAGTATGCAAAGAGGTACGCATACTTGAAATACCCGGACTAAGATTGGGTTTTGCCAGTACGCAAACTTTAAATCCCATCAGAAATTCTCGGACATTAACATGTACGCTAGTACTCAAACGTGTACACATACTTAGGCTCCCGGATTTCTCAAACCAACAGGTACGCAAACGGGTGCGCATACTATGGTTCCCGGACATGGATTACATATGTGCAAGAGTACACAACATGACATATCCAATAATGGTTAAGTGTTCTAAACTCTTATTTCAATCATTGAAACTTTCTTAGAGGATGACAATAGCCGTTTTCACACACTATTAGCATCAAAGCAATTTTCAAGTTATTGAAATAATCATAACGAAACATTCCAAGACAACACCAAATGATTGTATCACACAAACCATGTAAGATGTTACTCGGAAATTTTCACATGATATAAGATGAACTTGGTCAAAGCGAAAGCTTGCCAACACATATTTCAAGAAATATGTAAGCGAGATAAACTTAGCTCGAAATCTCAAATGTGTATATAGAAAACTATATCGTAATACGACTTATGTCTCAATATAGGAGATAGAGTAGAAATAGACTTTCCAAGTGATAGATGAGTTTAAGTCTCCACATACCTTTTGTCGATGAAGTTTCACAAGCTCCCCTTAGTAGTTCTTCGTCTTCAAATGATGAACACCGTGAAGTCTAAGCTCAACTACACAATCTATGTCCAAGTCTGAGACATCTATAAATAGGCTAGAAATCAAGACTTATAGTTTTGATCACTAACATTGACAAACATGCTTGAGATAGCAACGCATGCGAGTTCGACCGAGCAATGCTCTAACAACTATTTTAAAAAAGTAGATGTATATCCATTATGCAAACCACCACAAAGAATACATAATACTTTATGTAGGCATATTTTGGTTTACGCATCAGCTAATTTTCCGTTGCAACTAATAAAACGATGTACTCCATTTGTTTCAAGAAGAGCGATACTTTCACTTTAGGCACAATTCTCGAAAATTGAATGCATAGCTATTATGCAAACCACCATAAAAGTTGCATAACACATCATGTAACCATATTTTGGTTTATGGATCGACTAATTTTTCGTTTATGTAGAAGTGATACTTTCACATTCCATTTCAAGAAAAGTGATACTTTCGTCCCGTTTCATAAAAAATGATACTTTCGTTCCGTTTCAGAAAAAGTGATACTTTCGCTCCGTTTCTGAAACAAAGCGAAATTATCAATTTTTCTGAAACGGAGCGAAAGTATCAATATTTTTCGAAACAAGGCGAAGGTATCACTTTTTCTGAAACGGGATGAAAGTAGTTGCAAACAAACCCCATCTTCAGATTCTTCTTCGATCGACCCTCCCACCTGGCAACAGTTGTACTAGTAAAAGTGTGAGAGGATCCCTCCTCATTTTGAAAATTTTCAAATTATTTGAATTTTTTTATACTCATACATCATACCCCTAGACACTAAATCGAGAGAAAGAAAAAAAAATCCATGTGTATATATATATATATATGTGTGAGAATAATGAGAATCAATCTTAAAAACTTCTTTCCGTAAAAATTTAAAATAAATGAGTCATAATATTAATCCAAACATAAATAATAGAAAATTATATGTTAGGGAAGAACTTAGAAAATGGGCGGGCAACTCAATCATGGAATCACTAGAATCATCTTTATAAAATCTAGAGATTGAAGCATATTATGGTAATCCAAGTAATATATATGATGCACAACATTTCGAAAAAACAAAATGAATTGAATATTATTTGTTGCACATCCTTGAAATCATTACCGTAAATACCGATTTTTTTTGATCGGTCAAAAGGAAAAGATTCATTGAAAAAGAGGTACTTAAGGGAGGTACCTCAACCCAATAAATACAACCGACACAAAAAAAAATTGACCGAGTTTGGGATTGATCACCTAAAGAAAAGAACAAAGAGTCAAGTGAGAATGAGAAAAAACAAATAAACACTATGTTGGAATAGTCACCGATTTCACACCTGCAAAACAAGGATTAAACACAAAAAACAAGATAATGGCTGAGTCACGACCAGGTCGCTCTCTTTAAGACGTTTCGCGGCTCTGCCTTGAGTTTTGTGCAAGCAGTACTTTCTTCGTCACAACGCCCCCAGGATAAAACAGCCGAGATAAAACTCTCTTCAATCCCTCACGCACACAATGAGAGATTGATCACTTTCACTCTTTCTAATCTTGCTCAGAAAATTGGTCTTTTGATTCTCAGAAAAACAATGGTAAAAACTTATATTTTTCTGTTCTCAAAAACTGCCTTATATAGCCCAAACATCAAACACGAAATTAATAGAGAATAAATTAAATTTATTGCTTCCATGAAAATTCCATTCAACAGTCAAAAAACGGGCAAATAAATTATGCCATAATTATCACTTATAAAAACGTAATTAAGGGCAGAAAACGTTTTGAAAATATTTTCAAAAAACAGAAAAAATACTTTCCAAATTCAAGAGACCTCCCAAGGCCCCAAGACCGGACTAATGATATATATATGATTTATATATATACCCAATTAGTAGGGGAAGGGATTCGATCCTGAGACCTTACCCTCCAGGCCCAAAATGCTTAACCACTGGGCCAAGCTCGAATTGTTGATATAAATGTACAAAAGATTTCTTTTAAAAAACATATATCCCAACAATCCCCCACTTATATTTTTTTTTAAAAATCATTGAGCAAGATTCGTATAGTTATGTGCATAAGTAAAGGTATCTTTCGATTTTGAACCTTTATATAGTATTAAATTCTTTGAACTCTGACACAAAGTGAACATATGTATTTGAACTCTATGGAGAGAACAAGTTACTTAACACACACAACTAAACTAAGAGTAAAGTCCTAAATGCCAGCACATTACGGCCTTGTGCTTATCCCAGTTTCAATGAATGTTCTAGAGAACTGCCCATGTTCTCATAGAAAGCGGCTACACTTTCTCATTCACATAGGTGAGTCTATCAAAGGTACTCGTGTAGCTTGGTACCCCACTCTATACAGAGCTATAGACTTCATTAAGAGTTAAAGAACTCAACCTTAACCCGCTTCAGGATATCATGCCATGGGAAAGGTGCATGATTCTATCTCCATATCATTTGTGAATTGTTATTCCCTTTGAACCTATTTCTAGGTGGGTATATATCCATCACAAAATGACTCAACTTCTAGTGGGCAAAAGTCCCATGCCTTTAGAGGTATATAATACCTTTTCTATAGCTAATCCTTTCGTCAAAGGATCAACTAAGTTTTCTTCCGACCTAACATGATCCACACATACAACACTAGTTGTGAGAAACTCTCTAACTGTGCTATGCTTTCGACGCATTTGTTAATTCTTACCATTACAAAAACAGTTTTGTACTTTTGCAATATCCGCGGTACTATCACAATGGATCATAATAGCTGGTATCGGTCTATCCCATACAGGAATTTGAGAAAGCAAGTTTCTCAACAATCCTGCTTCTTCGCTAGCTACTGCTAGTGCTATCAATTCAGACTCCATCGTAGATTGAGCCAGAATTGTTTGTTTCTTTGACTTCCAAGACACAGCGCCAACAACAATACTAAACAAAAATCCACCAGTGGCCTTGGAGTCATCTGAAAGAGAGTTCCAATCAGCATCGCAGTATCCTTCAAGGACTGCAGGAATTTTCTTATAGTGTAATCCTAGGTTAACAGTCTTTTTAGGATACCACATAACCCTCTCAACTGCATTCTAGTGTTCCAAAGCAGGAAAATTGGTAAACCTGCATAAAACCCCCACTACATATGCAATGTCTGGTCTGGTACAATCAATTGCATAACGAAGACTACCAATTATACTAGCATATTCAGATTGCTTAATGCTATCACCAGTATTTTTAAACAATTTAACACTAGCATCAAAAGGAGTACTCACAGGTTTACAATCAAAGTAGTTGTACTTCTTCAAAATCTTTTCAATATAATGAGATTGATCCAAAGAAATACCATCATTAGTTCTAGTAATCTTAATTCCCAGAATTACACTAGCTTCACCCAAATCTTTCATTTCAAAGTTAGACTTGAGCATATTCTTATTTTCTTCAACCACAGACGAGTTTGAACCAAAAATTAGCAAATCATCCACATACAAACAAATCATCATGCATGCATTGTTTTCAAACTTATAGTATATGCATTTTTCACTTTCATTAATTCTGAAACCATGTGAAATCATCAAATTATCAAATTTTTCATGCCATTGCTTAGGAGCTTGTTTCAAACCATAAAGTGACTTATCTAACTTACATATTTTTTGTTCTTGATCTGGAACAACAAAGCCTTCAGGTTGTTCCATGTAAATTTCTTCTTCTAATTCACCATTTAGAAAAGTTGTTTTAACATCCATTTGATGAACAACAAGATTATGCACAGCAGCAACAACAATCAAAACACGAATAGAAGTCAATCTTGTAACAGGAGAATAAGTATCAAAGAAATCTACATCTTCTCTTTGTCTAAAGCCTTTAGCTACCAACCTAGCTTTGTATTTGTCTACTGAACCATCAGGGTTCAACTTCCATTTAAGTACCCATTTACAACCTATTGCTTTGCAACCATGGGGTAAATCTGCTAGGTGCCAAGTTCCATTAAGATTATGGGAGTCCATTTCATTATCTATGGTTTCCTGCCAAAAACCAGACTCAGGAGAATTAAGTGCTTCTTGAAGACTAGAAGGGTCTTCCTCTAGAGTATAAACTTCAAAGTCAGAACTGAAGTTCGTCACAGTCCTGGCCCTTTTTCTACACCTAGGTTGAATTTCAGCATCTCTAGTTTCTTCATTTCTAGGTTATTCTATTCTAAGTTGAGAACTTGTACTAGGTACATCACTAGTTTGAGAACCCCACTATTTCTAGATTTAAAAGGAAATATATCTTCAAAGAAATCAGCATCAATATATTCAATAATAACTTTATTATTAAGATAAAAAAATCTATAAGCTTTATTGTATTGAGCATACCCAACAAACACACATTCATAAGCTTTACTATCTAATTTTGATCTTTTAGGATCAGGAATACGAACATAAGCCAAACAACCCCATACTCTAAAATATGAAACATTAGGTTTTTCTATTTTTCCAAAGTTCATAAGGTGATATTTTGGTTTGAATTTGTAACACGATTCAAAACATAACAAACAGTCAACAAAATTTCGCCCCACCAATGAAAGGCAGCACCAGAACTTAGCAAACATGCAGTCACAAGAGTAGTAAAAGTACGATTCTTTCTTTCAAATTTATTCCATTCATTTTAGGGTTATAAGAAGCAGTTTTTTCATGTATAATTCCATAAGATTCATCAATTTCAGTGAATGGTTTAGAATCATATTCAGTGCCTCTATCACTACGAAATCTCTTAATTTTTCTACCAAATTGATTTTCAACTTGTAAACATAAGTAAAATCATCAATAAAAGTCATTACATATCTTTTTTCGTTTCTAGTCAATATACCTTCAAATTCATACAAATCAGAATGCACTAACTCTAAAGGCTCAGATTCTCTAACAACAAATTTATGGGAACTCTTGGTTATTTTTGCTTGACTACAAGATTCACACTTTTCAAAATCATGCATGGATAGTTTTGGAATAAGACCTTGCTTGCTTATGGTATCTACTGATATACTGTTCACATGACAAAGTCTAGCATGCCAAACATTAAAAGTACACACCATATAAAAAGAAGATGCAATTTTATTCATTTCAACATTAAGCTTAAACATTCCATCAGTAGCATAACCTTTTCCTACAAACAATCTGTTTTTAGTAATTGTGTAAACATCAGATCCAATAGTTTGATACAACCCAGCCTTGTTGAAAAGATAGCCAGAAACAAGGTTCTTTCTCATTTCTGGAGTGTGGAGAACATCTTTCAGCATAAGTGTCTTCCCAGAAGTAAACTTGAGTTCTACCGTACCAGAACCTTTCACAATACTGTTGTGGGAGTCTCCCAACAACTCTTTCTTATCCTTTGTTTCTGTATAACTCTTAAATAGAGACCTATCAAAACAACAATGGCGCGATGCACCACTGTCTATCCACCACCCATCAGTTCCACCAACCATGTAAAATTATGGGTCAGAAACCATGGCAATTATAACTGTTAGAGCATAGCTCGGTTGAACCCACCAAGCGTTGGTATGTCAAGTTTGGTTGTCATATTTTAGTGAATCAAAACTCATTTAAAGAGTCACTTGATTATGTACTAGAGTCAACTTCGTATAGGTTATCTTGAAAGTATTAGGATATGAGACATTACAAGTATTGCGAAGACTTGAAGAAGTGAAGAAGTAAGAAGCTACAACGACAACATCATCCTTCCACTTGAGGTTAGTGATATTTTACTTGAACTGTTTCATTCCCTAACGTATCTTTCAAGTCATGCATATTGAAAACAAAACTGCGAAGCATGAACACTCTAGATAGACATAGTATTAAGGAATACAATACGAGGTTTATTGCTTAACAATTAAACTTTGTAGATAAGACATCGACTTAATTGTTTAAATGCTATTGTGATTATGTATGGGTATGAGGTGAGGATTTCGTCCTAAGAAACAATGTTTTACATGTGTTTTAAGGAAGTAAATTCATGAACTTGTTTTGTGAATCGAAAAGGAAATCGCCATGCGTTATTGGTATTGTTATTCATTGCATATCTTGTGAACAACCAATATGTGTGATTAGTATAACCGTTCATGACTTGTTTGTGTTCTTGGTAAAACTATTCACAAAGGCCTGACTTATGTATTGGTATGACTTTTATTAGTGAAACCGATCTTAAGTAATCACCTGAGATGGTATGATCGAGTTTGTGATTTTGTGTAAGAACAACTCTGGGTAAAGGGGAACCGATCCTAGTAAGGGGTGCAACACATCACAAAGGGGAATCGATCCTTGTATGAGGTGCGGCATGTTTTAGAGAGAAAGGGGAACCGATCCTATGGACATGTGCAACACGTTTTTAGGCAAAGGGGAACCGATCTTATGGACATGTGCAACACATTCAAGTTAGATACCATATATATGTGGGGAACCGATCCTAGTACCTAGTCAACCGAATTTTTGGAAGCTAGTGTGACTATGCACAGTACTCACATGGAGTTAGAACCAAAACTTGTTTTGGTAGAACCGTTAAACCCATGATTGGTGATTGAGTGTTCTTGATCAATCACATAGTTCTTGAAAATCGATGAACCAATTCTAAACTTGTTTAGAAGTGTGGAAAATCGGTTTCAAGATTGTAAGTATGAAAGAGGACTTACGAGTAAGGATGTCGACATACTTTGAACATGTGCGATAACCCTTATCTTTAATTGTTCAAAGTTATTCCTTAACAACTAAAGGAAGAAATCCCAGGATCGAAACATAAATAAGTTAAAAATCTTTTATTTAAGGTTTTTAATTTTATTTTAGGAAAACGAGAATTAGTAATGTGCATTTACTAGTTGAAGATTTTCCAAAGAGATTTTCGGTCATTATTTTGGGCAGAGCATTTCCAGGAATTATGGAAACCGAATTTGGAATATATTGCATATCTTGAGAATATTTTCGGTTTTGGAAATTCCTTGGTGTCCATACTTCCTTGTCTATAAATACTTTAAGTTTGCATTTCTAGCAAACTAATCCTTCGTGACGACAAACTTCCTCGGTTTGTTGTTATTCTTGGTGAAGCCGTCTAATTGGAGAGGAGAGTAACCTAATTAGGAGAAATCTCTTACGACCGCTCAGTTTAAAGTCTTCTTTGGGATTGAGAAGCTCTATTAGTACCGTTGGTGGGAAACTGGATAATTGCTGTTTATCTTGTTTTTCGATTGATTTGATTGACTAACGGTGGTTGAACTTTGATTGCACCTAGTTTGTTTATGCTTGAGAATCTTCTCTTATGATATAAGATTCACTCAAACTAGATCGAAGTTTTGACAGGGATCTTTAGACTATTTGTAGATCTAAAGACGTCTTGTGATAATCCATTGTTAACAGATTCCGTTATGTGCGTGATTGATCACAAGAGATTGAGGTTGTTGTGCAGGCGTTTATTGAAGATCTAAGAAGATTTGAATACAAAGAAGATATTGAAGATTTCTGATTTGGGGTCCATAATCTTTGGTGTGCACAATACTTGTTTCGGTATAGAGGATCCAACTATAATCGGTTTATCGTTGTGGTAAATTGGATTGATTAGTTGTGTAGATCGGCATCAATACAATTCTTTGTGATTAAAAGTATTGATTGCAAAATCTTAACAATTACCTTTGTTAGTTGAGAATAAGATAGATCTAAGAACCTGCCGAAGGACTTTATTGAGATAAACAGAAGAGCCTTTGTCGAACTCACATCACTTGGTTGAAGAGAGTTGCTACCAAACAGATTTGTTGTTCCTTTACTGTTTGGAATACGAACCAAAGGAATTTTTCCAAGTACGTGACTTATTCATAAATTGGTGGCGTGGGAATACATATGAAACTAGGTGAACTATAGGTTTAGTTGCTTGGTCTCAACTATATGAAGTTGGTTTAATTTTGTGTAGCGGCTTAATCCTGACAGTATTCAATTCTGGACAAGGTCCCGGGGTTTTTATGCATTTGCGGTTTCCTCGTTAACAAAATTTTGTTGTGTCATTTACTTTTATTTTCCGCATTATAATTGTTTTATTATAATTAAAGTAAATTACACAAACGTTAATTCCTATTTACTTGATAGTAATCCTATTGTGTTTGGTTAAGTCCGAACCTCTTATCAAGTAAACATACTTCATTTTTGTATTGTCTCGATCTCGTATCCATAGACGATCACACGAAGTGTGAACCGATTAGTTGCATTGTCTTGACTCAGTCCATAGACAATCACTTTCGGAGAAATGAATTATAGTTAGGAAAAGTTTTAGCTTGATGTATATTTGGGTACCCTTGCCTTTTCAATATCACTTTCAACAACATTAGCTTGTGCGTTATTCTTTCCTTTGTTATTTCTGCAATCCTTAGCCATGTGGTTCGGTTTACCGCAGGCATAGCAAAGGAACTCAGAATCGTAATTATGAACTTTCCTTGATGGGTGTGGGTTCTTGTTTTGATTAGGTTTTCCTTTCCTTTGGTTCTGGTCAGGTTTCATGTGTTTTTTCTTAGGTTTCAAGCTCGCTTGAGTCTGATTCTTATTGTTAGAAACAATAAGAATTTCTTCCTTTCTATCTTGTTTCCGTGCTTCCACTTCAACCCTGAGCTTAACAATCAAACTTTCAAGATAAAATTCCTTAGACTTATGACGCAAAGCATTACAAATATCTTTCCAAGTGGGAGGTTATTTATCAATCATTACAGCTACTTGAAATTGTTCATCAATTGTCATACCTTCCGTCATAATTTCATGAGCTATTTTCTGAAGTTCATGAGCCTGAGAAACAAGTGATCTTTCATCCACCATTTGATATTTCATGTAGTGGCTTACAACATATTTCTTCGATCCGGCTTCTTCAGTATCATATTTCTTCTGTAAAGCATCCCACACATCTTTAGAAGTATCAAACGTAGAGTAATATTCATATAAATCGTCATACAATGCATTGAGAATATAGTTTTTGCAATCAAAGTCATCATCAAGCCATTTGTCATAGGATTTTGTTTTTCTTCAAGAGTTTGGGTCACAACGAGGTTTGCAGTTTGTTGAGGAGTTGCACTTCTCTTGTTGGAGTTTCTTTTGTCGCAGCTTCTGCATATTTTGGATCAGCTGGTTTGATGGAGGTCACCATCATATGCAACTTCATCAGTTTGAGGTAGAAGAACAACTTTTGCTTCCATCTTCTGAAATGAAGTCCTTCGAACTTGAAAGGCTTGTTGATATCATCAACGGTTTTCTTTTTAGATTCCATGGCAGAAGGATACGTCTTAAAATTGTTGGAACAGTCGCCGATTTCATACCTGCAAAACAAGGATTAAACACAAAAAACAAGATAACGGCTGAGTCACGACCAGGTCGCTCTTTTTAAGACGTTTCGTTGCTCTGTCTTGAGTTTTGTGCACGCAGTTTTTTCTTCGTCACAACGCCCCCAGGATAAAACAGCCGAGATAAAACTTTCTTCAATCCCTCACGCACACAATGAGAGATTGATCACTTTCACTCTTTCTAATCTTGCTTAGAAAATTGGTATCTTGATTCTCAGAAAAACAATGGTAACAACTTATATTCTTCTGTTCTCAAAAACTACCTTATATAGCCCAAACATTAAACACGAAATTAATATAGAATAAATTAAATTTATTGCTGCCATAAAAATTCCATCCAACAGTCAGAAAACGGGCAAATAAATTATGTCATAATTATCACAATTAAAAACCTAATTAAGGGCAGAAAACATTTTGAAAATATTTTCAAAAAACAACAAAAAAAACTTTCCAAATTCAAGAGACCTCCCAAGGTCCCAAGGCCCCGCTCCCGGACTAATGATATATATATTATTTATATATATACCCAATCAGTAGGGAGAGGGATTCGATCCTGAGACCTTACCCTCCAGGCCCAAAATGCTTAACCACTGGGCCAAGCTCGAATTGTTGATATAAATGTACAAAAGAATTCTTTCAAAAACATATATCCCAACACACTAAACGCCTCACATCCACCTCAAAGCGGCCGATAGAAATATGAGTCCCATAAAGCTATTACCATGTTAGCCATCAAATCCAACATTCTAGTGTTTGCCTCCGCCCAAAAGTACGATTGAATCTTAATATCTCGGATTAAACTTTCCAATTTTCTCTTTTTGTGGGTGAATATTCTAGAGTTCCTTTCTTTCCAAATGCACCACCATATTGCAACCGGTAAGTTGTTCCATATACGATCAAGTCTTTCATCACCCCAATCATAGCTCCAAGCTTTTATAGTTGTGGAAATATCAATATCGTAATTCCAATTGAAGTTGCATCATTCGGAAAAATAATCCCAAATTTTTTTGTCGCCAACAATCATAGAACAAATGGGCACTTGTTTCACCTTCTTCTTCACCAAACCGGAACACCATATCCACATCCACACCCCTTCTAAAAAGCTTGTCCGTCGTCATCAATCTTTCAAGGTACCAAAGGCATAGAAAAAAGTTTACTTTGTACGGATAATGTCGACTCCAAATAATCTTATTTGGGAAGTTACTATCGCCTTGGTCACAAAGAGAATCAAACCCACACTTAACTGTATATGCATCAACCATATTGTTTCTATCCACCATCCACAATCTAGAGTCTACGACCCCTTCTTGAATATTCACCACTTCTAGTAATGAGTTTGTGGAAGCAATCTCCCTCATTATGGCTTGAGAATATCTACTTCGAGACATGAACTTCCACTTGATGCCGTTACCCGAAATCTCATATACACTAGCCACCACCTTCCCTTTTGTTCTCGAAGCTTCAAATTCCAATGGAAAACTATTGCATAAGACGACATCTCCAATCCAAAAATCTTCCTAAAATCTAATTTCATTTTCCGCACCGATCTTAAATTTTACATGTTTGTTGAAATCCTCGAGATCCTTATAGATATTGTTCCACAAACTACATAATTTGGACCTTTTGATTGAAGAGTTTCCAAACCGGTGGATGATTCTCCAAATTCTTCCACAATTATCTTTCTCCAAAAGGCATTATTTACCGTTCCAAATCTCCACCACCACTTTTTGAGAAGTGCCGAGTTCATGTATTTAGATTTTCGAATTCCAAGACCATCACCTTCTCTAGATTTTACGATTATAGACCGCCCAACATTATGAATTCTTCTCTTGTTAGAATCATCATCCCAAAGAAAATTTCTTACTATCTTATCAATATTATTTGTAATGGAGCATGGCGCAAGAAAGATGGATAGATAATAAATGGGAAAACTAGTCAAAACACTTTTGATTAGAGTCAACTTACCTCATGTTGATAGCGTTCTCCCGTTCCAAGAGGAAAGTCTCAAATAACATGATTCAAAAATCTTCTCCCACTTTTGTGTGCCACTAACTATATCACCCAAAGGAAGGCCGAGATAAATACTTGGAAAATTTGATCTTTTACACCCCAACATGTTAGCGAATTCTTCAATGTCTTCAACGAGAGATACCCCAAATAAACAACTTTTAGCAAAGTTGATTTTTAAGCCCGATGTTAACTCAAAACATAAAAGTAAATACCGAAGAGAATCTACTTGTTCACGCTTCGCATCAAGAAAAACAATGGTATCATCGGCAAATTAGAGATGGTTAACTTTGGTTCCCTCGTTCTTCACCGAGAAACCCGAAATTTTACCAACTTCTTGTGCCTTACTCAACATATGACTCAAAACCTCTCCAACAATGGTAAAAAGAAAGGGGGTAAAGAGGATCACCTTGACGAATACCCTTCTCACTACCAAAAAATCCATGAGTGGTACCATTCACAATAACAATTCCTTATCCAAGCACGCCAAACGCCTCCAAATCCCATTTTAAATAAGACTTCATTTAAGAAGTTCCAATTCACATTATCAAAGGCCTTCTCAAAATCTAATTTGCACACTAACCCCGGTAATTTTTGACGAAGTCTAGAATCCACACATTCATTTTCTATCAAAACTCCATCTAAAATTTGACGCCCTTTAATAAAACTAGATTGAGAAGGAGAGATTAATATAGATGCTTACGTGTCTATGCACATGGTTCCCAAAAATAGATAAATATTGTAGAATCACCATTTAAAATCCCAGCAATTAGATGAGTTATGGCTTAAGAATCTATGATTACTAGATATCGGAGGTATACAATGTGTTTTGAAGATAGCCGATTGTTTAGAAGATAGTTGATATAAGGTTGTTTGATTACATTTCTATTTCTTAAAATATTTTAGTCTATAGGGGGTATGCAAATAATATGTTTTGATAGGGTAGAAAGATTTATTTATGGGGTACATACACAAATAAAGGGGTATCATTAGTATTTTTAGGAGTACATAAAGGAACACCCAAATACAAATGTCACGACCTTGTCTAGTAAAATTTGTGATTACAGATAAATCATAAATTATTTTTTGTAAGATAAGACAGGTATATTAAAACCAAAAAAATCCGGTAATCGTGTGATTCAGTCTCAGATAAGATGTTCACCATAAAGGTGTTTTCCTGATGGTCGAATCTGTAAGATCAAATTTTCCTGCAATTACATAATTGTTCTGCCTATGTACATTGGTAGCTTTGACATAACCAAAAGTTATTATAGGAATCAAAAACAATTGAGGGGAGTCCTATCATTGATCCATTGCATTTGATTCCTTCCTTCCCTCATTCCTTATACATCAACCAGGACTTCATTAACAAAGATATATGAAGACTGATTTCATAAGGAACTCTTGTTTAATTCTACCTTTCTAATCTATAGAAACGAAGTACTTAGTCTTTGGAACGAATCCTATAACAATAAATATATATATATATATGTATACTCCCGAGGATATTTGAGCCTAAGACTTTAATGAGAACAACCTTTGACTAGTAAAGGGTATTCATGTTTTATGAAATAAAAATACGAACCCAACAAGCCAAAAATCACTCAATTTCAAATTGCAATGAAGAAGTTATGAGTGATTTATTAAAGTCTAAAAGTGTGATAAAGGTTCATTTTGGTGAATTGGAAACAATATACACGAACTTTCAATGACAATTCGCGGACTAATATGCAAAAAGTGACTATATGCCTATTTTTAGTCAAGTTTTTGATGTTTCCTCGTTTAGGAAAGATGGATATTCTTCCGCACATAATCTTTACCATATTTAGTAGTTTTTAAAGTGTGCGATGCTTTTTATTCCTTCCTAAGTTAAATTGTAAATTATCTTATTTTACTGAGAGAAAATACAAAATATACAATTTATGCTAGTAATTATATATTCAATTATCTATGCAAAAATTGTGCAACTTAGGAAAGACTCTCAAAATAAGGAGAACGTCTAAATATAGAAAATAACTCATGAACTTGCTTAGAATTCAATCAACCCGGCCATGGCGATTCACTACAAATAAAGAATTCATGTGGATGCACAAACTATCCCTTGGAAAATTTGTGTATCCTGCATAAGGCTTGTTTTCCACTACTTATGATCTTTGAGAACAAGAGTGAGATTCTCAAAACTTTATTCGGGGATCGTAAAGCACCGGTTGGTGATAATACTATTATCTAGCTACGCAACATGTGTGTGACAAACCGGAAATTACGCCTACGACGTCCACTCGCGCAGGTTGAAACTCCTCTATGCGCCACTAGTAAATACAGTAATCGGGCCTTAAAACTTCAAGTCTCACAAAGAAAATAGATGTTTATTTTCCTATTCAAACATGCTTAGCAAAAATGATAACTTAAACGTATGGCATCCACACCGTTCCATCTAACCCTTTGATCTGCGATAGGTGCAAGGCCTTGCTAATGCTGATGCGTGCTATATGTGTCGATGGATTCCTAATCTTATTCAGACATAAGGCATGCCTTGGATTTTTCACATACGTTATTGCAATCTTATTTCCAGTTTCCTTACTTCACTTTGGCATTAATCTAAAAACATCTTCTACTCTTGCTCGTTCCATGGGAGCATCAGTCAGGTTCATTTCGTTTTTGCCTTACGCATCATCCTTTATGATGTAAGTGGCTTATGCAAGTTCCCCTAACGATTTAGTTTCCTTTCCTGGTCCTTCCCAATTCACAATTGGTGCACACCTACGTCGAATGACTTGATAGGAATATTGAGCATCCAAGTAATGGATTGCAACTTACCTCATCAGGTATGGTAACAATCATCTCCTGCATCACAATGTTAATCCAGATGATATGAGTTATCGAAATACCGCAATAAACTCACAATTAGACGATATGCCTGAGCGACAAGGTATTGGATCACTAATGTCGCAACTTATTAGGGCTACCTACGTAGTCTTCTACGTACCTTCAAAGGATCAAGGACCGTAGTTCATCAGTATTGGGACAAGCAACTAAAGCCAACCCGTATTACAAGGATAAATCCAAGTAAAGCCTAGTTTGTATAAGCCAAAGAGACTCTCGAAAAATATATATATATGCAAATGGTTGTGAATAAATGATAGAAATATAAAATGAAATAGATAATGAAACAAGATAATCTCATAAGACACAATGGTAAATACTTTGAGTAAATAAGATAAGTCAGTCTTTACTTACCTCCTGTTGATGAAGTTCTCGCAAATGCTTTTGTTTGTCCTTCAATCTTCAAGTGTATTTGGTGATATCTGATACTCAACTACAATTCCCTAATCACAGTCCAAGACTTGACTTTAATAGAGTAGAAAGCAAGACATATTTTTGTGCAACTAACACTAATAACGATATAGAGATATCAAAACTTGTGAGTTCTACCAAGCAATGATATAACATTTTCCATCCAAAAGTCACCTCAAATTGCTACCACATCAAAGTCATTATTTCCTAACTAGTGTACCAGAAGTCAAAACTTGACGTTTATAACAAGCCACCACAAGCAATCCAGCAAAAGAAGAAGAAAAGGAAGCTACAATTAAGAATAACTCTGGTGGGGAAAAAACTTAGTCTCCCGATTAGCAATAATCCCATCTATATCGAAATAAATGTTTCTAAAACAAGACAAGACGGGACGCCAAAGAAAAGTTCAATCTTTGCTTCCATAATGATACCACCGAGATTCTTTTCTTTTTCCGAAAGCTCCGATTCCGATACATTTATTGTAAACTCTTTGCATCAAATCCTAGTCAAACTACAATGGGTAAAGTCAAGTCTTTATATTTGTTTGAAGGGGGATTTTGCGTTTCCCCCTCAAAAAAGATATCTAATTTGCAAAACCTCCATTTTTAATCGATAGGCAAAACCTCCTTTAACTTGGATGCGCTTTAACCGAGCAGTTTACTACAACACGTGCAATGCACATGCATGTCAGAAAAAATATCTGAAATTGTCAAAAGACATGCTTACGCCAAGAAACGTGTCGCATTCTCTACCAAGAAAAAAAATTGACCATTTAACGGACATCTCCGTCCTTAATATATCTGCTCATCCATCTCTATTTAAATCACTTAAAATCGATTCTCTGATTTCACCAAAAACCTTATCATCTAGTCAGCTGATTTATAACAATCAAGGAAGAATATTAGCAGACAACTGTAATTGAGTATGAGATGTGGGTCTTCAAGTCTCGACAGTGAGGTAAGTTCCTACATCTGCACCATTAAAGGGGGTAATGCAAATTATAGTACTTGCAGGGGATGTAATACAAATTCAAATTGTTATTTTTCTGGTAATTAAGCATTGAAGATGAAGACTCCAATTGTGAATCACCTGTCAAATATATTTTCAATCAACACATTCAACAATAGATGTCCCATTTATATACTCCAAATGTAAAATATGTGAAGGGATTAGAAGATTTTGGGAAAGAAATACTCAAGCTAATCTGCGAAGAATAATTTTAAGGTGTCAAAAATTCATTCGTGGTGAATTTCAATGGTTGGATGAAGCAGTGAGGTTGCCACCACCTAGACAACATCAGGCATAAGGGTGTTCAAAGTGCCATAATCTCTTACATTAGGATAATGATTGTCATGGAGGAAACATGAAACCGAAATAGATTAGTGCAAATACAAGTATTAGTGAATTGTGTGATCAGTTTCAAAGCCCAGTCAAGTTAGACATAGGACAAATGAAAAGAAATTCAATGTAACAAATAAAACTGAAATGTAATAAGCTAATTTCTGGCAAATAAAGTAGCATCATGTCCAAATAAGAAAGTAAATTGTCTAACTGAGCCTAACAAAGACCATTATGGCCATAACATAACAAAGTATTGTAATAGTTTTCCCTGCACAAATAACATCAATAGAGTAACATCTATGTTCAAAAATATGGCAACTGCCCTTCAATATGCTACTCTATATCAGAGTATAATCTATGTACAAAATATTTCCACGCACATCAAAAAAAGAGCACAAACACACATGTATATGCACTTAACTCCTCCTAGATGGTTTGAAGGTTTGGGATGGGGTTTAAAACTTGTCCTCTTTCCATATGCTGTAAATACATTCTGGATGTGGAAGTTTGCTACTTTTGTTGTTCTTCTAGCTTCACCAACACATGTATAAGGAGGACGAACGGGTCTTGATGCATCTACACTTCTTCCTCTAGATGCAGCTCTTCCAGTTTGTTGAGAAAGTGGTGTGCCTCTTCCCATTCCTTGTGAAGATCATGCTCCACTGCCCCTAAAAATCCCACAACATCATCAATAATCTAACAAGAAGCCACTATATATGAGATATTAGAACAAAAGTATAAATAAAGAATAAAAATATACCTGCCAGCAGGTTCAGTATTTCACTTGCCTCTTCCTTGGACCCTACCTCTATGTATTCCCATTCCTTTAAAACCCTTGTAGATGGTTCATTTTTTGTTGGCATGTTTTGACATTGTGGGAACTTGAACCACAAGTGCTACAACTTCTCTTACCTTTTGAAAGGTTTGGTCTTGCTTTAATATCAGACCTAATCATATTCAGTTGTTCTCTTGTATTTATTTGTAAGGCCTCATTTCATGCTGCATTAAAAGATGATTAGAATACAAGCATTTGCCACATACGGAAAATAATAAAGATATGGTAGAATATTACCAAAAGACAACTCTCTTCACTTGCACATACCTTAACCTTATCGACATAAGCTTTTTTATAACTAGAAACCTTGTGCAAGTTATCAACCATACTACAAAAATTAAATGAATGTCATAAGTTTACTTTCGATAAATGAAATAATAAATAAAAGAGACAAAGGAAACCATTTTTAGAAGTTACCTATTCAGATCAACCATCAAGTGTATTCCTACTGCAACTGCATGGACATATGGGATGTCAGTGATGTCCCAAACACAAAAACTGCATGAATTTTTAGTTAAACTAACATCCCACCTAATTCCAGTCAAGCTTCTCTGGAAACAACATTCAAAATCACTTTTTCTAAACAGTTTGTATCTATTCGTCATGATTCTCTCTGCCCTAGGCACCAATATCTTATCCCCTCTCTCCCACTGCAAATATTTCTTCTTTATATCAAACATCAATCCCATGACGAGTTCCAATTACTGCGGATGCTGCCGTAACTCAATCGGGTAATAATCAAACGAGGTTCCAGAAGACAACCTAGACACACCTTTGGATTTTGTTGTGCATTAATCTACTTCTAAGTCGACACGGAAGAGAACGGGGAAAGTCTCGGTGAGAATTCACTTGTGCTGTGCGACGGATCTTCTTGGTCGGGAGTAAAATTCAAGAGAAGAGAAATTTGTGATGGATTATTAGATGTTCAGTTCAATGATGGGATCTTTGAGATACCTTCATTCAATTTCGATGAGAATACGGACGTCGTTCTAAGGAATAGCCTAGTAACAGATTGCAAAGGATTTAGCCTCAAAGGGTATAACCCCTACTATAGACATTTATAGATTTAACCCTAATATCAACGTCTAGATATCCTCGGTGCCTACGGGACGGGACGGGACGGGATAGCTTTAGAGCCGAATTACTTGTACCTACTCTAGGCACGGTACCAGCTTTTTTGGTACTTGTACACATCACTTTGACTACGGTTCGGGGACAGTACTCCCAGAGATTCGAGACGGTACCATGGGGAGCCGGAGACGGTTCTGTGCAGCCCTACCCATGACCATTAAATTGAAATCTTCCAACAGTTTGTGTAAAAACTGAAACCTAACATCTTGCATCTAACTGTTGAATGCTGCAGAGAAGTTGTTTTTTACATGCTCACATTTAGAAGTCAAATAAAATGTGGACCTAGCCCAAGTTTGTGTCTCCACAGTGTTAAACCAGTCATGTCCCTTCTTGTTATCCATTTCCATTTGATCCATTGCTTTCTTGTGATTAACAACTCTATAATTGATGCTCCCCAATATAGTCTTTTAAGTGTTTTCCTTTGAGTGTCATCTTAAGGTTCTCAAACATGTGTCTAAAGAAAATCCATGTCTAACTATGGGGAAACCTTGCTTTACTATTTGGTATAAGGACTTTTTGTGCATCGGAAATGAAAGTCAAAGTGGCCTAGGATGTGCACTCAATCTATCTGCAATGGTTTCCATAAATTTGATCCAATTTTCCTTATTACATCATAAATGTAAATGGCTAAGGGGTACATACCATTATTACCACCTAGTACAACTGATGAGAGCATAACACCACCATACTTTCCTCTAAGATGGGAACTATCAAAACCAACAAAAGATCTGCATCCATCCCTAAATCATGTCAGGTATGAATCAAATGCAAGGCAACATGTACTGAATTCATTATCTGCATCAACAGTAACCTCTCATATAATGTTTGGATTTGATGACACAATCTTCCTGCACACTTTAGGTGAGAACTTATAACCATCTTCATATGAACCATACACCTAGCGTAGTTCATTGCCAAGAGAATTCCAACACATCAAATACTTCACAATCACTCCATGCAAGTCCATAATCTTATCCTTTATCCTTGTCTTCAAATTATAATCCTCATCTCTTGCATCATGTTTATTCTTGAAGCAATCCATGTAGAATTTGCTATTTTGTTATTCTTGGACGGATCCTGTTTTGACAAGTGTGTGCATGCACATACTTGGTGACCTTGATTGTGCTTCCATCATTTTGGTTGCACACATTAACAATATATATTATAAACACAATTATTATGTATGTATAAGATGACACAAATACTATTTTGAACGCATACACACATATGTTAAGTTCACTTAAAGATTCCCATTAAGTACGAATGAACATTTGGGGTCTTTGCACATGCACCTTAATACTTCCTTGTCATCCTTTGCCATTTTAAATTCAAAAGAATTGGCTATACAAAACCTTGTCACAAATGCCTTGTACTCTTTTCATAGTTTGCCAAGTCATAACAATTGCAAGTTCATATGTCTCACATGTCCATGACACATGCATGGTCTTCACTTTCAAAATTTGCATACATATCATCATACTTGTCTCGTAACATTATTATATTCTCCATATCTATATGTCTCATTTTGTCTCTTCTTCCTCTAAGTCGGTTTCACGGTCGATTCTTCATCTGGTTCACTCTGCGAACTAAGTGACCGACTACTATGGTAATCATCTTCAATTGGTAAATCATCAATGTCATGAGAATCCGAATATGTGCTCTAAGAGATACATCCAACTCTTTTCAACAAACCGTTCATCATTTTCTTCATCCAACTCAATAAACATTTGATGTCTTCTTCTTACTTGCATGTTCCGTTTGTACTATTATCATCTACAATAGCTTTTTTGTGGTGTAATTGTTAGTAACCACTTTCTTTGAAGCCTGAAGTTCCTTCTAGGTGTATGTGGTGGTGACTCATCTGCTCATGTGGATCTTTGACTCATCTGCTCAAGTGGATGCTCATGTACTACCAAATCATCATAATCATCAATATTAACAAATGCGGTCTCCGCCCTCACGAAAATGTGTTTAGGGACCGGTAACATCAACTTCGACACCACTCTTGAAATATATACGGGATGAAATATCCCCGAGATATTCATTTATATGGTCAACATGAATCATAATTAAACAAATATACAAGAATTCCTTCTTCTTGATTTGAATCGGTCCAAAACCTCAACAAGTCGGTTCATCATCTGTGTCAAATAAGAAATCACCACACAATATTGAAAGGGAAAATTTAAAAAGTGCCCATGCGGGGAAATACAATTAAAAAAGTGTCGACGTTTTTTTTCAAAATTTATTAAATACTCATGCCGTTAACAAATCCATTAGGACCCACTTGACTAGTCAATTTTCATCGACTTTGGTCCATTTTTATGCAATATTTACCTATTTACCCTTTTGCCTAATATGAAAAGAAAATTCACTCGTTATCTTACCTTAATCTTTGCCACCTCCTTCTTTAACGACCTTTCTTCCATCTTTTCTTTCTTCTATGTTGCTTTACAACAATCAAGACACACACAACCTCATAGAAGAAAAGATGGGTTAGGATTTAATGTGGTGATGTTGTATTGATGTTTAATTAAGCAGGTTGTGATTCAATTTTATCTTTAGTTGAAAACATAAAGGAAACTAGGGTTTTATTGAAATCCATCTCCGTCGCCATGAACATCATAACCAATCACCATCCGATGCTCTGCTTCACCAACATGTGCCACCGTTAAGGCGATGCTCTGCTTCATCGGCTCTATCTCTATAACTAGGATTATATTCAGTGGACATATTCGAGATATTTACATTTTTATATTATCTAGATTAAGATCTTAATTTTAATCCATTTGATTGCTTTAAGTTTAAAGAAAAATTTGAAACCTAATTTTATCTTGAATTGATGGAAGTTAAAGATGATTTATTTTTTGTGACTTGATTCGATCAAATTAATGAGGTATTACTAGATTTGATTATGATGTATGGTTATAGATAGTTTTAAAGCAATTTAGCTTTCAATGATCATATTTGATTGAATTTTGATGAATTGGAAATTTTGTTAAAATATAAAGAAGATAGAACGATTTGTACTAACTTGGATATAACTCACTATTCGGAAATGATTCTTTTTCCAAACTCGACCCTCGTGGTACTCCCAGTCAGAAGATTCAGGGGCGTAAATGTCTTTTGCTAGGGATGACTCACTACCACATATGTTGTAACAGCCGTTAACCGTTTTTTTTTTCTTCAATACGGAAAAGGTCAAACTGTGGGCATTTAATTAATTTTGAACCTGGACATTTCCACACGTGGGCATTTTATTAAAAACTAATTACCCCTTTCAAACCATTGAAGCTGTCTCCATACCAGCAATAAGATCAATCATTCTCAAACAGTCTCCATCAAAATTCTTATGGCGAAACTCCCTGCCATTCATGTAATCAAAGAAGTGTAATCCCCCAATTTTTTGATCAGGTGGCCAATGTCCACCATAATGAATTAATCACCAGATCTTTCAAACCATAATCTTTTCTAGCACTACACACATACACAAAGTATAAACTTTCGTTATCAAAACAATAACACAAAATGCATTCATCTAGTAAAATCAACAAACGAATACAACATTAATTGGGAACTATCAATAACAATTTTGAAAGACCCTTCCATAACCACCATTTCTAACAATAATTGCAACACAATACCAAGTATCACCAACACATATAACATTAAAAATGAATTTCATAAGTCCAATAACTAACTAAACATCAATCAAAAGTATACTAATCATAATAGGAACACAAAATCAACAGAAAAAAAAATGAAACCCTAATTTTTAATGAAAACAGAGTAACAACATAACTTGAGAAAAACTTCGAATTTATCATGATGATAACTATTATTAACTACCCAAGTAACAAAAATCCAAAATCAAACAAACCCCAGACAAAATAGATAAAACCCTAACACATGATTGGAAGAAGAAAACTTACAACTTTTTATGATCAACTTTAAATCTATCATGATCATAACCATTATTAACAATTTAAGAAACAAAACCCAAAATCAAGCAAACTCTAACAAAAAATCGACTAAACCTTAACACAGAATCGAAAGAAAAAAATTTACGACATTGTAGGATTAGAATTGCATGTCAAAATCCTTCTTCAAAACCCATTTTGTTATTTCTTTGATCTTCTTCCCAATCTCTTTTTCTGGCTTAGATTTGCAGAAAAAATGGGTGTGTAGGTGGAAAAGGAAAGCATGGGAGTTTAGGATTCGACCGAACATGAATTTTCTATGTCAATTCGAGAAAATGCCTATCTATGTGATTTCAAGATTTGAGTTTTGGAAGGGGAGGTGATTAGGAAAACCTCACTTTTCTCTCTGTTTATCGAACCGTCCGAAATGAAAGACAATAATTTTCTCCCATCTCTTATCTACTAATCTAAACCCAGATTTAATATAAATCGCCGATTTTTGAAAAGGGTAATTTTGGGTTTTAATTTATAGATATTTTTAAAGGGGATTTTGTCTATTACCGATTTTTTTTTCTTCTTTTGATCGGTAAAGAAAAGATGTTATTGATAAAAAAAAGAGAGGGTATAAAAGAATTATACCACCCTAACCAAAGTACAAGGAAAACAGAAAAGAGATGCTCAAAAGCAATTAAGAGCACTCAAACAATATCAAAAGTAAATTTTACACCAATCTTTCATCACTTTCTTTGAATCCACATCCTCAAACTCCTTAAAAGCTAGAGACCACGTAAACAGGACATAAATTGCTTTGTTAGCAACTGCCACAGCAGAATTAGTGCTATCATTAAAGATTCTATTATTTCTCTCATTCCAAACACACCAAATGATTGCAATTGGAACAAGTTTCCAAATATTGCTCCTAACATTGTCAGAAAGTGATAACTGCCAAGCTTGAATTGCAGGAATTACCTCACTTGGCATTGCATAGAACCATTTTAATTTTGTCGACAAAGAATCCCAAACAGATCTCGCAAAGTCACAATGAAGCAGCAAGTGAGAAGTAGTTTCAGCAGCAGCACAAAAAAGACAATTCTCTGGAACATTTATTCTTCTTCTTTTTAACATATCTGTTGTAGCCAACCTGCCATGAGCAATCAACCAAAGAAAAAAACCAACTTTTGGAGGACATATTAAACTCCAAATATAAGCGAAAGCTGGATTATGTTGAACCTCTTCCAATAAAGCTTGTCATACATCAATTTGACAGAGAAAATCTTATTAGGAGTGAATGGCCAAAACATCTCATCTACCCGACTTTGATTGAACTTGAAGGACCGCCAAATCAACTAGAAGAAGATTTAATTCATTTCTTATGACAACATTCATTCTTCTAGGAATATGAAGGTTCCAGGTTATAACATTACTATTTAAAACACCCAAATCTGCCACTGAAGAATGCTTAGCTCTGGATAAAGCAAAAAGAAGAGGATATTGAGATTTAATAGGTTGTTCATATAACCAGTTTTCATGCCAGAACTTCACTAAGACTCCATTATTAACTTTGAACCTGTTCATGAAAGTTGAATTTGTCTTCATGATTGCTCTCCAAACAGACCTGCCATAAGTACACTTTGGAATCTTAGGACACCATAAAGTATCACCAACATCATACTTCTCATCAATTGGTCTTTGTATTCATTCTTCAGACCTATTACCGATTTAAAAGGAAGGTTTTATCAATTAGTTATCTTTTTTGAAGGGAAAACGCAAAATCTCATAGTTTCATTGGTAAATTCTAAATCAAGACGAATCAACTCACAAACCTTCCACCTTTACTGTAGGCATGTATATATCGAGTTGGCTTTTTGTGTGCACTCTTTAACTAATGTGCACATGGCATCTAAATCTCAAAGGCTGATTTGTTTTAGGAACTTAATGGAACGAGAGGTGAGATTACGAACATAAATGATAATGTGACATTGTACACAAGTCAAATGTACTTAGATGAGTATGCCCAATATCGGACTCATGTGTATCTAGATTCCATCCAATCTTACATGGAGAAAGACCTTAATTACTACTACTAACGGTCTTATTTTACTACTCTCACGTAATTTAAGGCAATCATAGTGGATACGATCTACTAATGGAGTGACCACGATCCAACGTCGTAAACATGTTTCTCCTCTTATACCTACGACGATGATCACGTCGGTATGCGTAATCCTCAACTAAGTGTTAAGGAATTGGTCACATGCGTGCACATGAAAGACTTGACCTGCGCTGCACTGGAAATGCTAATATATGAAGTCAACGTTTTACTCCAGTACACAGAGCCCGATATTCACCCGAAACCCTAGTATCTTCTTATCTGAATACCAAATAATCGTTTTATCAGGATTCCCTCCTTCCAGCTTTTATTTTCAAAATTCAAAATCCCAAACTTGCGGATGCTACCTCAGAAGTTTTGATATATAAACGTTTGAATCATAAATGACAAAATGCCAAGATTTAAGTTTATTGTTTTCTTTAATCAAGTGCAAAGTTTTTCCATCGATCTATAAATAGTTTTACATACATAGTATCAAGTACATACATAAGTAGCTTGTCATCGTTTATCAACATCAGGATGAAGATGGCAGAAATTAGTAGAAGATCTTTGCGCGTTCATCTCTTTGTCATAACTATTGGTCTTTCTCTATGGACAGGTAATATGTTCTACCATGTACTTTTTTTTGCTGTGCAGCCTAGGCACTTTTGATATGAATCTAGTTTTTAGTCAATCTTGTTATAATGAATTGCGATGAACAACTAGTCATTTACAAGTTAGGATTTGTAATCATTGTAGAACAATTTTTTGGATTTCAATTCATATGTTTTCGAAAGCCACCACCTGATCCCGCGTTTTCAATTGTAATACTGCCGTATTGAAGACCCAAGAGTAAACGTTGCAAAAATCGATTATATCTTCCACTGTCAGTTCATTTTTAGCGCTACTTTGGTTTTTTACTCCTACCATGAAGAAAAGTAAATACACAGTAATTCATGCTTGGAGTTCTGTAAAGGGTCATGCAAATTTTCAAAAATCTTGTGTTTTTGTTTTCTTCTTCTAAAGCATCCAGCCATATAATGTACGAGGGTTTTGTTACTGTCTACACCAATTCAAAAATAGATAAAATATAAAGTTAAAGAGTTTAATTCCCCTTGATTTCAACTTGGTTTTATCCAACCTGATACAGTACCTCCTAGTTTTAAGACGTCCTCTGTACTCTGAGCATTTATATCTTAAAACCGTTGCGCCAAATCTTGTTGCATATTTTTTCCTTGTGTTGGAAACAAATTCCTTGTGACAGTATTGCATGTGTTATGTGTTGCATTTATAATTGATTTCTGAAAGACAACATTTAACGGCTAAGTTTTGTCAGAGTTATCAATTCCCTCTGACCTTTATGAACTTATTTGCAGAGGTGGCTTTAGCGTGGGGAATGAATAGGTGCGGTGGTCGTCGTTTCATCCCGTTTGTCAACCCGTTTGTCCGGCCGTATATACCTCCTTACATACCTCCGAGACCTTATATACCTCCTTACATACCACCGAGACCTTCACCTCCGCCCCCTAGGCCACCCCCACCGCCACCTCCACCTCCACCTTCACCCCCACCTCCAATATGGCCACCACCACCCTCGCCTCCTCCAAGGCGCCCTCCCCCTCCTCCGAGACAGCCACCACCCCCTCCCAAACGCCCCCCACCACCTCCAAGACAGCCACCCCCGCCCCCGAGATACCCACCACCGCCCCCGAGATACCCACCACCGCCTCCGAGATACCCACCCCCGTCCCCCCGAGATATCCCCCACCACCTCCAAGACACCCACCCCCGCCTCCGAGATACCCACCCCCGTCCCCCAGAGGGTCACCACCACCACCACCCATAAGTCCCCCACCTCCAATCCTACCGCCACCTCCTATAGGACCACCTCCGCCTCCTCATGAAGGATCATGCCCGATTGGGGAGCATCCATGTAAAGAAGGGGATATATTTACGAGGATTGTGGTTTTCAAAACGTTATATTCTTCTTATACTTTGGTATGTTGTATACCGCCGCCTCCATGTCCACCGCCGCCTCCATGTCCACCACCGGCGCCACCATGTCCACCACCGGCGCCTCCATGTCCCTGTCCAGCGCCATGCCCACCCTGCCCATGCCCATGCCCATCACCATGTCAATGCACATGTCCATGCCCTTGCCCATCAGTGAATCCATGCCCATACCCATCGACGCCTCCATGCCCTTGTCCTTCACCGTCACCTTGTGTTTCACCACCTCCGCCTTCATTGCCACCTCCAGTTCCGCACACTTGCCCATCCCAGCCATTGCCTCCGCCTCTGCCTCCATGCCAGTTACCACCCCCATTCCCATGCATATCCCCTCCACCGCCTTCGTTACAGCCTCCATGCCAGTTACCACCTCCATTCCCATGCATACCACTGCCTCCGCCTCCTCCTCCACCTCTACTGCAGCCTCCATGCCAATTACCGCCTCCATCCCCAATACCATCTCAATGTGGATACCAACGTCCATCTCAATGACAACCACCTTTATCTCCATCTTGCTTGTGAAACTGGCTGCACTTGTGTGTGTTGGGAGATTCAGATGGTCAATTGTGATCGAAGAAAGTGCAGCATGACCTTTTTCATTACCTCAATGCAACGTTGGTTAAACCATAGTTGCAACTGTTAGGATCTAAACCCCCAGCACCGCCACCACCACCAACTTGTTATTGATGGATAAGTTGATGCTGAGGTTATCTAAAGCACGATCATTACATTTCGAAAATACAAAATTTTGGGCACCTTGAAAAACACAATCAAGATTTAGGAACTGGCACTGGCAGTACTTACGAAATTACTTTCTATTTATTTTGATGAAGTAATCTTAAAATTTATTAGGTAGCTTATAATTTAACAAATAAATCATGAAGATTGGTAATTTCCTTTGAGTAAATCTTTAGTATGTACTGGGACAAAAACAATTAACGCATTATTAATTTCTTTCAATTTTGCGTTGTTTGTGTATGAGACATTATGGGATATTATTAATTTCTTTCAATTTCAATCAATTATGCTTTGTGTGTGTATGGGACATAGTCTGTAGGCATCCAACTCAAAATCAATTAAGCAGATTATAGCGATGTGGGACTTTGTCCTTACACACAAAGAAATATAAGCCCCATAGGTATTTACAATAACCAAACAAAAAGTTGCGAAAGTCATAAATAGAAAACGAAAACGATTTCAGTAGATAGCAAAGCCAAATCCAAAATACGGAATACTGGATAAATTCAAGTCAACAATTTCCCAAAACAAGATACAACAACGCACGTCAACATTCCTTACAACTCTTCCTACAGGCCATCAACATGTAAGCTGCATTATTCGTACATTCTCCTTTTTTTGCCCATCCAACGCATTGTGGGTCTTTATCTCTACAGTCATTAATGAATGAATCTACATGTACCAACTTGACTGCAGTCCATTTTTCACCCTTTTCCACGCGGCAGTCTCTACGGATGCTAAAAGCGTCCTGAAGTACACTTGCGTTGAGATTAAATAGGAGAAGTGCAGTTCCTTTCCGTGGTATTACTGCAATTATGTAGGACAAGCAGTGCATATGAGTCCCCAGAAACAAATATTATCCATATTATAGAGCATGACCTTTTTTTCTTGCATTGGCTGGTCTTGATATATTCGTGCGAGACAAAAATTGGCAAATTTTTACACGCTAAATTCTGATCCATTATTTATTTTTTTTGATCCTGTGAACCTTTTAGTGTATTCAACAGTCTGCCAAATGAATTGATTAAATAACTCGTATACTTAAATTTAGTTAGCATTGAGGAGGGAGGATCGATTCACACGAAATAGTGTGCATATAAAAGTGCCCATGAATTCCCCGTTAGTTTTAAGTGTGGGTTTTACACCACAAGCAAGATAAGAGCGGCCATTAGCGTTGGAGAATGTAAGTATAATAAGTAATCTGAGAGATAATGGTAGTGATTTTTGTTTACATTCTCTAATGTCAATGATCGGCTTTTATTTTGTACATGGATGCATAAAATAACAAAATCCTTCAAATATTATTGAAATATAATTTAAATTATATACTTAAGTATTTATGTGAATTTCACGATTCGCTTAGAAAACTACGAGTGAGGTTTGTATCTACTTAAACATTTGAAATTTTATCAGGACGAAATGAGAAGTATGAATCAATAGCAAATGGCGAAACTAAGACGTTGCTCATTTGCCACCGATTCCAAAAATAAAAAAATAAAAAATAAAGGTGTTGGTCATTTGTCAGGTATCATCCATTAAATAACCCAAATTACTAACCCGATCATTAATTAGAATGTCTTAAAACTATTGCTGTCTTAGTGACTCATTTTTGAAACATAATATAGCAAAATTAAAAAGTACAAATTCTTTTTTGTTGGTTTGGCCTACCATTTTTACGATGATATTACCTTTCCTTGTACATAATTGTCCCGGAAAACTAAAAGTCCTAGTTCCATCCCTATATTAAATAGGGATAAGTGTTGATAAATTTATTCCAGTAAATGTATATAATTTTGTAATCATGTCCTAAATCGTAAAATGGAGCTTTTAAAAAAAAATATCCAACTACCTAAAGACTTTAAACCGTTCAGTCTTGTTGGTAGTGTGTATAAAATTTTATCCAAGTTGTTTGCAATTAGATTGAAGAAGGTGATGCCCGATATATTTCTGGCTTCCAAGGAGCTTTCATTCATGACAAACAAATACTTGATGGAGTGCTTATTGCGAATGAATGTGTGGATAGCAGATTGAAAGCTAAGAAGCCCGATATTCTATGCAAGATTGATATGGACAAAGAATTTAACAAAGTTAATTGAAAATCTCTATTTACAATCTTAAAGAAGCATGATTTTGGCGATAGATGGATTTCTTGGATTAGTTGGTGTGTTACTTCCTCGAATTTGTCGGTGTTGGTGAATGGTAGTTCGATGGAGAAATTCTTACCAGAGAACTGGGTTGCAAGGCGGAGAAGTTTCCTTTTACTTATCTTGGTATGCCAATCGGGGCGCATTGGCGTAACACCTCAGTTTGGGAGTATGTTTTGGTTCGAATGGAGCAAAAGTTGGCAACATCGAAGAAGAAGAAAGTGAATAGGGCAGGTAGAATCATTTTTATTCAAAGTTGTCTTGCTAGTTTGCAAATTTATTTTTTGTTTCTTTTTCATCTGCCGGTTAGTGTGGAATAAAGAATGGTTAGAATTGTTAGAGCACTGCTCGGTCGAACTCGCATGCGTTGATATCTCAAGCATGTTTGTCAATGTTAGTGATCAAAACTATAAGTCTTGATTTCTATTCTACTATAGCTAAGTCTCGGACTAGGATAGAAAGTGTAGTTGAGCTCAAGAACTCCATGGCAATCATCATACAAGACGAAGAACTACTCAAGGAACTGGTGGAACTTCATTGACTAAAAGGTATGTGGAGACTTGAACTTATCTATCACTCAAAAGTCTATCTACTCTATCTCCTATTTTTGAGACAAAAGTCGTTTGCTATATAGACTTTGATTATACACATTTGCTATTTCGAGCCGAGTTTATCTCGCTTATCTATTTCTCGAAATATGTGTTGGTAAGCTTTTGCTTTGGCCAAGTTCATCTTTACCTAATGACGAAAGTCATGTTATGTTTCAATCACTTTGAAAATGGCATTGGCGAAAAATGGTTTGTGAATAACAACTATATAACGTCCTCTAAGAATGTTTCAAAGATTGAAATAAGAGTTTAGATTATATAACCAATGTTGGATATAAGCATTGTGTGGCAACACATATACGTATAAGTCCTTATTCCTTGAACCAAAGTATGCGTACTTTGTTGATCAGGAAAACCGGAACAAGAGCTGTGAACTCAGTCCGCGAACTGGCGGAGGTTCTATCCCGAGAATATCTGCTGGAGTTTATGAACTCCTTCCGGGAACTTAAGTCTGCGAACTAATTTCGCGTACTTGAGTTGGTTATATCTAAAGACAATTATTTGTGAACTTATATTTATATTAACTAAGGAATGCAATTTGCAAACCGTGGCTATAAAGTTCATGAATCGGTTCGAGTGAATCAAATCATTTTTGCTTCAATTGTGTCTTGTATACTTCTATAAGATTTATACAATTGAACAACTCTCTAACTAGTTCATTTGAGTCATTTGAACTAGTTATGGTGAAGAAGAATATGGTTGACATGAAAGTGCTCATATGGCTAACCATTTGGTTAACTATTGTTGAACCAACAAATGTACATGTTTGGGTACGGTTACACAAACCTAAAATCGTGCATTTCATTTGTGTATAACAAGCTAAGTTTTCGATCCAACGGTTGAAAGATATTAGCTTGAATCTAATCAAGTTTTCATCTAACATTGAATATCGAATGCTTTGTTACTAAGCTAACATTGATTGCAAACCCTGATTTGAAAGACCATATAAGGGAGAACTCTAGCAACTGGGAAACCTAATCCCCACACCTCCTGTGTGATACTAGTTGTATAAGCTATAGTCGATTCCCCTTTAACCTTAGGTTTCTTCTCGAGACCCTCTAGGTTAACGACTTGAAGACTTCATTGGGATTGTGAAGCCAGACCGATACTACTTTCTTGTAGTTGTGTGATCTGATCTTGCTGATTCTATCGTGTTGAGTACAATCGTAACGATTGGCTTGAGATTAATATCTTCGATAGAAAAGATATAAAATTCGTCACAAACATCTTCGCCTCATCGTTTGTGATTCCACAATATCTTATTTCGCCGCCTCGATTAAGATTATTATGAGGTGATTGATAATACTAGGATGTTCTTCGGGAATATAAGTACGTGTTATCAATTGGTTCATGTTCACCTTGATTTATCAAAAGACAGAACAAAACTCGTAAATATTTCTGTGGGAGACAGATTTATCTATTATCGTAGACTTTTCTGTGTGATACAGATTTGTTTATTAAAGTCTTCGACTTTGGGTCGCAGCAACTCTTAGTTGTGGGTGAGATCAGCCAAGGGAATCAAGTGCGTAGTATCCTGCTGGGATCAGAGACGTAAGAAGCGCAACTGTACCTTGGATCAGTGTGAGATTGATTGGGGTTCAACTTCAGTCCAAACCGAAGTTAGTTTGTAGTAGGCTAGTGTTTGTAGCGGCTTTATACAGTGCGTGTTCAATCTGGACTAGGTCTCGGGGTTTTTCTGCATTTGCGGGTTCCTCGTTAACAAAATTCTGGTGTCTGTGTTATTTCTTTTCCGCATTATATTTTGTTATATAATTGAAATATCACAGGTTGTGCATTAAGATCAATCAATTAGAATATCCAACCTTTGTTTGTTTATTTACATTGATTGACACTTGAACATTGGTCTTTCGTACCGTTCAAGTTATTTCACATAATAATCAGGCTCACGGATTTCTATCTGTTCGATTTGCTGATTACATTGTGAAATAGAGATATTAGAACTCTTTGATATACTTTATTAAGATTGAGTCTAGTTGATTCTCTTGAAAGTATATTGGAGTTGCTAATCGAAATATTGGGTGTGGTTGTTGTACTCCCGCTTTTTCAAGAATCATGCGTAATTTCATATGGGGAGCTGTGGAAGGACGAAGGAAGTTAGTTTGGGTTGGTTGGACAAAGATTTGTATGCCTAAGGCTAATGGCGGTTTGGGAATGAGTACTTTAAGGACAGTTAATCGGGCGTTGTTGGTAAAGTGGATATGGAGGTTCTCGGTAAGCAATAACAGCCTTTGGAAGAAAATAGTTTAACAGAAACAGGAGACTGCTAATGCCGGATGTTGATTCCACTTCTCAATGCATGAGTTTGTGGAAGAATGTGGTGAACATGGTACCTATGATTCAAAATATGGTTCAGTTTACTAGTAAAAGATGGTAACGGTATTAGATTTTGTAAGGACAAATGGATTGATGAAGGTTGCTTGCAAGACATTTTTTCAGAGGTGTTTAAGGTAGTGAAAGATAAATATGTCACTGTGGATAAGATGATTGGAAGAAACGGTTGGAAATGCGTTTTCAAGAGAGTTTTGAAGGATAATCAGCGGCTTGAATGGGATTTACTTCGGCGTGATGTTCGTATCCCTAGTCTTGTGGAAAATAAAGATGAGATATCTATTATGGAGAATTTTAGTACGACCAAGTGTTACGAAACTCTAGATGGACGCTATGATTCTTGCAGTTTCGCGAAGCATCTTTGGAAATGCAATATCCCTAATAAGGTCGGTTTATAATTTGAGATTCTTTTCATAATTCTGTTCCAACTAGAGACATGTTAAGGCATATAGGAGTGGACATAGAAAGTGATTCGTGTGTTTTCTGCAATACCGAAAGAGAAACAACAAATCAAATGTTTTTACATTGTTCTTACTCTTTTGAGATATGTAATTACTTCATTAAAGATTTTCGGATTTCGTGACCAATACCGGGGACATTATTTGATTTGTTTGAAGCTTGGACTACAAATGTTTTGCGGGGTAGAGGTAGTTCAGTTTGGCGGATTATCCATTATGCAATTTGTTGGAGATTGTGGAAGGAACGAAACGGGAGAGTTTTTGGAGCTAGAAAGAAGGAAGCGACTGAGATATTGATCTTGTTAAACAACTTGTAGTTGTTTGGTCTTGTGATTCTGATACGTTTAAGCATGTAACTCCTAGTCTCATTTGAAGCAACCGGAGACTCTCATGAATGTGTAACTCACTTTGCTTTGTGTAAAGGTTTCTTTTTTATTTTAATATAACCTCTTCTTCCAGAAAAAAATATTTAAAATATATATATATATATAGGGAATTTTTTTTTTTTGGAGAGGTCACTTCTAAGTTTTCTTAGGTTATTACACATAAGAGTGTGGATGAAAAAAGTCCCTAAATGCTATACTTCTTATTCTTTCCCTATAAATCGTGCAAATAGGAGACGACTCACTTGTCACTTCTAAGTTTTCTTAGGTTATTACACATAAGAGTGTGGATGAAAAAAGTCCCTAAATGCTATACTTCTTATTCTTTCCCTATAAATCGTGCAAATAGGAGACGACTCACTTGTCACTTCTAAGTTTTCTTTGGTTATTACACATAAGAGTGTAGATGAAAAAAGTCCCTAAATGCTATACTTTTTATTCTTTCCCTTTAAATCGTGCAAATAGGAGACGACTCACTTATTCTGAGAGAGAAGGAATATACGTTTGTATTGTTAGGAGACATGCATGTTATACAATAGTTTACATAGAGGTGTAAAACGTGCCGGCCCGGCACAGCCGAGCCCACGAAGTCACGTGCTTAGCGTCCGCATCTTTGGGTAGTTGTCTTAGGAGATTGACGTCTTTGTCTTTGTGTTGTGCTAAATGGCGTGCCGTGCTGTGATGTGCCAAAAAATAAACGTGTTGGGCCGTGCTGTGCTGTGCTAGCACACTTATTTTATGTTCTCCAAAATAAATATTTTTGAGATATTTTAGTTAGTACATGTATTATTATAGAAATAAATTAGCATACCGAAGATAAAATGTCAGAAATTGGCTAAAACAATGATTTTTTTGTGAAATATGCATCAAATGTGATGTATTGTGTAGTATTTTACGCATGACGTGACATGCTTTCTTCGTGTGATGTGTTGTGTTAGTCCGTGTGCTAACACGTGCCGCGTGCTGTGCTGGGCCGTGTGCCTATTTTGTCGGGCACAGCACAGCACATTAAACAAACGTGCTGTGCCCGTGCTGGGCCGGTCACGTGCTGTGCCGTGTTGTGCTCGAATTTTAACGTGTTGTGTTGTGCCATAAACGTGCTGTGATGTGCCATAAACGTACTGTTTACATACGTACATATTCACTAGTGTCGTAGACGGTAGACTAACCTGTATTGTTACGAGACATGCATGTTATACATTAGTTTACATACGTATATATTCACTAGTTTCGTAGACTAACCTGAAATTCCTTTACTCGTGCAATTCCCAGGCGAGTCGTACTTAGTGTCATGCCCTTGTCTCTTCTATTGGCAGTGTAAAAACATTTTTCAGTTCCAAAATAGTATGATAAATGCAATATTTCATCTAAAACAAGAAAAACGTTGCAGCATTTATACCATCTTCTGCCAGAAATAAGATTTCAAAATAATGGCTAGTCTTTCCGCAAGAAACTTAAGGAAAGATCATGGACTAACCTTTGCATCTCGTAATAATACAGTTTCACCACCACTTTCGACGTCATTGAGATACATCAGTACAGTGATAAATGAGTAATCACGTTGTGCTTCTTCTTTTCCCCATTTTTCAGTTTTTACTACTTTCATGGGTTCGCCATTTTCTGAAAAGATTTAGCATATGTAAAGTTCATTTTCAAAATTCTAATTCTCCTACATTGTAGATTTTTGATATATACAGAAAATCTAAACTTCGATGACGCGTTTCTGTAATACCAAAGTATATTTCAGGTATTACAGTACGGAAGGAAGTGGTTTTCTCGTACAATTTACGGAACTGCTGCATGTACCGAGGGGTGGAACCATGGATTATCCCAACCCTCATCGAAAATCCCCTCCCACATACATTGGATTAACAGGGTGTCTTTGGATGGCGGGGTTCATTTTTTGTGAGGGTCGGAATAAACCACGGTTCCAAGCCTCGGTGATTAATCATTTTCGTACGATTTATCTTATTATAATAGACTTTGTTAATTGATGATATAAAATCAATGTTTATGTTAAAAAAGTGTCTAGAATATAGTCCAGCGATCAAAAGTGTATATTGAGAATAGTTCAATACCTGTTGGGAGAAAGGTCCATCGTGCAATCCTCTCCTCTATATCTGCAACCACGGAATCCTAAAGACCAGAGGAATCGGAAGTATGTTAGCAAAGTGAAAGTTATTTTACGGGGAAAAAAAAAACATCAAAATTTCTTGCATACACCCATCATTCCATTGGACGCAAATGTGACATGTTGTCCCGACAGGGGATCGGATGGTTTAGGAAAGCACTCTCTCGATTGGGATTTATCAATGGGTGAAAGTGAGTCCCATGTATATATTATTTGTGACAGAATTTTTGTCGGGATAATGGCTCAGTAAACCTAGCATTTTCGTTTCATAAACCTACCCCATTAACTAACCTGCGCTTGAACTTTACTCCCCGTAGTTTTTTCAGCAGTATTAGAGGTTCCGTCGGAAATAGGATTTATTATATCAAAACTGCAACAATGCCATACTTTCCCGGTGGGGATGATTGGATGACCACCTCACAGATCTAAACAAAGTTAGAGCTGGAACTGTCAAGGTATCCTAGGCAAAGATACTAGAGATCATCTCCTTCATATTAATAGTATTCACTCACACGATATTATTTTTTTGTGTGAGACAAAAATAAATGATGAGAGAATTGTTAATCTTGACTTTTTGAAAATGCCAAACAAGTGTTTTGTTCCTTCCATAGGTCAAGTGGAGGCATAATCCTTCTCGGAAGGATGGCTTTTCCTTAGAAGTTCTTAATTGTTCTAGTAATATGTTCCATGCCTTAGTTAAAAATGATCCCAGTAGAGGTGAATGGTTTCTTTCTTGTGTTTATGGAACCTCTTACAAACATGATCAACCTAGTCAATGGAAATATATTAAAGAACTAAGTACTTCTGTTAAAATTCCTTGGGCCCTCATAGGAGACTTGAACATTACTATGAATCCTCTTGAAAGAAATACAAACTCTGAAATTACTGCCACTGAAGTTTTAGATTACATTAAGGACTCTGATCTAAATGACTTAGGATACAATGGAAATCCCTTTACCTGGACTAGCAATAGCCATGGCACAGGGAGGAAAAAGTCTAGACTTGATCGTGCTCTAGTTAATAGTTTTTGGCTCCTAAATTACCCTGAGTCTAGACTTACTCACCTCCCTCAGAAGGGATCTGATCATGTTCCTATAATTTTGAATCTTTATAATAAGTCTACTTCTACTGGTAAAGGTTGGAAATTTTTTGAGCATTGGTTACTAAATGATAACTGTAAAAAAGAGATTATTAATGCTTGGAAAACTAACCTATCAGGTTCTGCAGCATATCTTTTATCTGACTTGCTTTCAAATACAAGATATTCCCTTTCTAAATGGAGTAAATCGACTTTTGGTAATATTCAGTCAAGGATTTCTCAATTACAAGAAGAGCTCACTAAATTGCAAACCAGTGATATCCAGGGTAGCAATACTGATGCAGTAATTCAATTGGAGAAAGAAATAGACAACCTGAATGAGATTCAAGCCAGTTCTAATATGCAAAAGTCTAGAGATCATTTTTACAATGACATGGACAGGAATTCAAGATACTTTCATATAAGAGCTAACTATAGAAGAGTCAGAAATAAGATTGATTCCCTCCAAACATCTGATGGTGCCGGTGCCAAGATAGAAAATCTATTGAAGATCTCTTATTTTCTCACTTCAGAAAAATAGGAACTACTTCTCAGCCTGCTGATCCAAGTCAATTCCTCCAATTCATCCCTCACTGTATCTCAGATCAAAGTAATGAAGACCTCATCAAAATCCCAAATGATGAAGAAATTTATATGGCTCTTATGTCAATGCAACCTGGACTTCTCAAGGGCCGGATGGATTCCCACTGGTTTTACCAGACTCAATGGAATCTTGTTGGAAATGATGTTTGTAAGATGGTCAAAGCGTTTTTCAGAAGTGGTTATCTACTCAAGAAGATCAACAATACCAGAATCTCTCTAATTCCAAAAGTTCAAGGAGCTAACAGACCAGAAGACTTCAGGCCCATAGCCTTGTGTAATACAACTTACAAAATAATCTCAAAGATTATCGCACTTAGACTGAAGAAGTATATGGCAGGTATTATCTCTCCTATGCAATCTGCTTATGTGCCTGGAAGACTAATTTCTGAGAACATCTGCTTGGTTCAAGAGCTAGTCAAATCAATGAAGAAAAAGAAAGGAAGAACTGGACATCTTGCTCTCAAAATGGACATGTCTAAAGCATTTGATAGACTAGAATGGTCTTTTCTAATGGAGGTTCTAAGGAAATTTGGTTTCTGCGAGAAGTTCTGTCACCTTGTTTTACAGTGCATAAGTACTACCTCAGTGGAAATTATGATCAATGGATCTCCATCGGAATCTTTTCATCCTACAAGAGGAATTAGACAAGGAGATCCACTTTCTCCTTACCTATTTATCTTAGTCATGGAGGCTTTCTCAAGGCAGTTAAATCATTATGAGCAAAAACAGCAACTCACAGGTATGAAGATATCTAGATCTGCACCAAAGATAAACCACTTACTGTTTGCAGATGATTGCATTCTTTTTTGTAAGGCAAACCAGTCTCAAACTAACAAGTTATTACAAGTCATTCAAGATTTCAGTGTGTGTTCGGGGCAGATGATTAATTTTCATAAATCAGCTGTGTACTTCAGTAAAAATACAACTCCTTCTTCTTTGTCAACTTATAAGTGGTATTCTTCAAGTGAGAGAGCTCAGTATTAATGACGAGAAATATCTGGGATTGCCATTCTTTGTGGGAAGAAATAAAAAAATCCCATTCTCAAATCTGGCAAGTAAAATGGAAAATAGAATGGCAAAATGGTGCTCAATAAATATGTCTGAAGCAGGTAGATCTGTAATGGTGAGAAATGTCACCAATGCCATCGATCTATCACATGTTAAGCTTCAAGCTACCAGAGGTTACTATCAGGCAAATGAATTCAATTCAGCAGAAATTTTGGAGGAAGAAGAAGACCAATAAAGGCAGGCCACCAATTTCTTGGAAAGATGTAAACAAACCAAAGGAGGAGGGAGGTCTTGGTTTCAGGGATCTCAGTATCTTTACCGAGCTTTACTAGCTAAATCCGCATGGAGACTTTTGCAGATAACTCCTCTATATGTGCTCGATCCCTTAAGGCTAAGTACTTCTCGGATGGAAAGATTTTTGATATCAAAAACAATTCCAACTCAACCTGGTCATGGACAAGCATTAGCTCGAACTTCCCTTCATTAAAGACAACAAACTTTGGTGCATTGGCAATGGGAGAACCATCTTGATATGGAGTTATAAATGGATTCCAAATTTATCAACTCCTCCTTTGCCTAAACAGGGTTGCAGTAACTATCAGGATTACAAGTATGTCAGTCAACTTTTCTCAGATTCAGGAGGATGGAATTATACTCTTATTTTTACTCTCTTTGAAGCTTCAGTTGCAAGATCAATTCTGAGTACCTCAATACATTTAAACCAGGTGATAGAATGGTTTGGACTCTAGAAAAGAATGGAGTATTCTCATAAAATCAACTTATAAGAAAATGTTTGAGGACCGAATACATACCAATCTGTTGGTCGAGAGAATGCAGTCTATCTTCAAGAAGCTTTGGAGATTACCTATTTTACCTAGGATTGCACAATTCATATGGAAATGTCTGAAGGATATACTCCAAACCAGGGATAAATTGACTTATGTCATTCAAGATGGAGATTACAGTTGCCCTTTCTGTTCACACACCCAGAAACTTCTTCCCACATCATCCTGCACTGCAATCTTTCAAAGGTCATGCTGGGTTTCTTCGCTCAGGTATTCATATTCGAGATGATACATACGTCGTGGAATGGTTTTGTGACTTGGTTTGACAAGCTAAAAGATCATCAAATTCAAGAAGATCGGTTGTGTAGAATAGCCATCACGGCTTGGTGTCTCTCGGAATGCAAGATGTGACAATGTGTTTAAAGGAAAAAAAACAACTCAGACTCAATTATTAAGAAGAGTAGGTTGGAAATCGAGCTCCGAACACTAGAAGACCTATTGCTATTCAATGTCTTGTCAGGAAAGCGGGATGAACTCCACCGGAAACCTCCTAGAATAGGAACTTATAAAATGAATGTTGATGGATCTTTTAATTATTCCACTAAATTAGGCGGCATTGGTCTAATTCTACGTGATTTTGCGGGTGATCACGGGGGATCCAAATGCATCTTCTTAGACAAAGCTCGAGTCCGAACGGGTGGAGTGCAAAGGTTTATGGGAAGCTTTACAATGGGCGAAGAAAAGAAGATTGACAAGGTGATTTTTGAACTGGACTCTAAACTTGTAGATGATGCGGTGAATCAAGATAACTTCAATTCAGATCGGAGGATCTACAATTTAATCTTAGACATAAAGAGTATGCTTAGGAATAAAACTCACTGGCAATGCAACTATGTGCCAAAGGAACAAAATAAAGTGGCTGATATTTTAGCTAAGTTAGCTAGGACTTCTTTTTTAAGTAGTGTGTGGATTTCTACAATTTCTGAGACGATTGCATCTCAACTTCAAGAAGATGCACATTATGTAACACCAATCTCTTAATCAATGAAATTTTCAGCTTCAAAAAAAAAAAAAAAAAAAAACAAAGTTAGAGCTAAATGTACAGAAGCAACTATGTTTACGGTTATACACGACTTCCAAGAGGTATATCAAGGCTACAGACAGCATATATGCGAGCTAGTAGTCCAGGAAGGCAATGTCACACATTACCACAAACTGGCTTACCAGGCCAAACTGTTAAAGAAATTCAGAGCTTCCTAATTTTAAGCATTTATGGGAAAGAAGAAAAGGTCCAATATGAAGTCGTACAGTAAACACCGGTGCGTACATGACGCTCTACTTCCACGTGGCGGCATATGAAGTACATACAACGGAGCACAGATAGTAAAACAAAGTTGTGGAAGAAAATTATCAAAGGAACAACACTCAACCTTTGCCTTGGGAATGGACGCTCGATAGCTACCGATAAAAGCGGATTCTCCCTGGCGAAAACACAAACGGAAAATAAAAAATTAAGCTGGAATTAAATTGACTGAAATATATGAGTTGAAGCTCACAAAATATATATGTGTAAAAAAAGAAAGTGATAAAAATCCATTAACAAAGAAAATCTCACCAAATTCATAAGATGTTTACATTCTTCATCGGTTAGAAAATCATCACGACGAAATGCTCTGTAGATATAATTTTGGGTTCATAAGAAATCAGTTAGTGGTCATAATTTACTCTGAGTTTAAACAAGCAAAAAAAAAGAGGGGATCGAAATACAACAATTACCGTACCTTGGGTTCCATAAGAGTACTTCTGTAACTGGATCTTTGTTCGAAACAGTAATATTTGTACAAGGAGTGCTGACAAAAAGTTGAATACCTCGATCATCAGATTATTTTGGGTTCATAAGAATTTAATAAATGGATCATAATTTACTCGGAGTTTAACAAGCATAAAAATGAGAGGATCAAATTACGGTACCTTATATTCGATAAGAGTTGTGTAACTGAATCTTTTTCCGAAACAGAAACATTCATACCAGTAATGCTGAGGAAGAATTTTGTAACTGGATCACCAGACATATGACGTAGAGTAGTTTCATAAGAGGGAGAGAATAGGATGCCGACGAGTAGTGGAATTACAGACAACACCCAGAAACCCTTCTTATACCTTTTTTTTAATGGCAAGGGCTTTCCTTCAGAATCTTTTTCGGGAAACCAAGTGTTATGTAGATTGATTATTAGACCACCGATCAAGGGGAATAAATTTTTAAGAACAACGATCTTTCCTTCCTCAGGCATTTTTTTTCGAAATAGTTTTAATAGGTCCCTAAAACGCAAAAATCGATCCTTTTCTCTCTTTGGTATCTTTTGATCTTTAAAACTAATCAAATGTATCTGCCACTACCAGCAACCGAAGCTTACAACTCTTCTTTGAACAAATGAACTAGTCTTATTTCTCTTTGTTGGGATAAGTCTACTGTATTTATAAAATGAATCAAGTCTACTGTATTCATACATGTTCACATAGGCACGTTATGACGTTAAGGGACACCCACCCCGCCGTCTGCTCTAACAAATTTATTTTTATTTTATTTCAATATCTGAATCTTGACTTTTATCAAGTACATCATCAACTAACTGATATAATATGTTCAATGGCGCCTAATATAATTTGTTCCACATGATAGGTTAATGCTGCTAGATTTTTTAATACTTTAATAGCTGATATAACGGAAAATGGGTCATTTATCCAAAAAAATTTAAAAAATGGTTCAAATGGATGAGTAAAAATTATTATGGGTGAAATGAAAAAAAAAAAATAGCAAGGATGAAACTGGATTCATCCTGGTTTAAACTTAAAAAATAGCGAGGATGAAACTGGATGCATCTTGATGTAAATTAAAATAAGAAAAAGAATTTGAAAATGGGTAGGATGAAACTGGTTACATCCTGGCTATTTTTATATTTTTGTCAATTTAAACAGTTTCAAAATCTAAATGTCTTTTTCACCTAGGAATTATTGATTTTGGTCTTTTTACCCAATTTTGTGCTGATATAATTGGTAATATGTTCCCTACATGATTAAAATTAAAATGTTATGTATCTGCATAGATGTCCACAAAGGATGTTTTTGGCAGGCGCAGATAAAATATATATTTGAGCGGTTGTCATGTGGTTTAGGCAAGTCAATCACCTACTTGAGAGTCTATGTGTGCAGGTGAAAAGACACAAGATAATTTAGTCATATATACCATTTCCTTTAAACTTTATTCTTAGTTATATCCTTTTTTTCTCTCTTAGAGCATCCACAAGTCATCGACCATAACTAAAAATTTGGTCGAAAACACGACGCTACCGAGAGGACTATCGATCAAATATCGGACTATAACCAAAAACCAAACTATATTTGGTCTTTGGTTTAGTTTTGGTCTCGGCGTAATTTGACGCTACGCCCGATTGGGGCGGAATCAGTAAATTGCGTTTGGTAATTAGACGTAAGTTTAATGTACGCCTCGTTGAAACGTTAACTTTAATCTACGCCCGATGGGACGTAGTTTACATTTGCGCCTCCCCCGATACCAAGCGGTATTTTTATATTACGCCTCATCCGGGCGTAGTTACAAGCTACGCCCGACCGGGCGTGATTTTAAAGTCCGCCCGACTACGGGCGCAAGTTATAGTTTCGCTTGTTACCACATGGGGCGTAGTTACAATCTACGTCGACAGGTTTGGAACTGTTTTAGTTGCTTTCAAGTTATCAAAGAGAAAACTTGATGATAGCCTGCAGATGCTTCGTGCAATTCTATTTGGGAAGAAAGCAAAGGTTTGTTTCTATTTCTAATGACTTTTGATAGCCTAAGCAGTACGTGCTTGATTGTTCTTGTTTTTAGTGCATTCTTAGTGGTTCTTGACGTCAAGATCATCGTGTTTATTTCTTTTCAGGTGCATCTTTTGAAGAGAAGAAGATTCAGTTGAGAAGGTGTCTTGTTATCGAGAATTTGTGGAAGAATGGAAGGGTTCTGAGAGCTCCATTTGTGACCGAGAATACAAGGGAGAAGAACTGATGCTGCTGCCATTGGTTTGTGACAATAAATGGCGCAGATTGATGAAGATTTGTAGTTCCTGGAAGAAATGGAGTTATGGGTTTGTGCTGAATTGAACTTCCAGGAGTTGGAGAGTTAGAGAAGGGTACTTCTTGATGTACAGCGAAAACACCAGTCTTTGCTCATCAGTTGTTCGTGGAAATGCTTGAACCATCAAGTTCTCAAGCTAAAGTGTGCTGCTATTGAGATACGAAGGACGTACAAATGGCTAGAAAAGAATATTTAGGAATTCCTTGCTTTCTGCTTGTATATATGAACCCAGTTTTTAATTTTATGAAGTACAAATCGAATATTGTTAGTGTTTTGTTTAAACACTCTTATGATGTCGTCTACATCCATGTATGTTCAACTTGGAACGTAATAATGTGCAGAACTGTGACTATATTGAGTTCTGAATTATCGAAATAGGTACATACTCATTTTGTATGGAAAACATTAAAGCTCCGGTCTCTGTTCGAGTGGTCACATTCAGATTGGGGGAGAATATGAAAACCGTAGAGTCTACTTCACTGGTGATGATATTTATATTATTTTTCTGAAGAGTCACTGGGTGATGATTGTTAAACTGTCACCCTCTTCTATCTTACAACTTCCTGTATTACGCCCATCAGGCGTGACTTTCAAATTACGCCCCATCAGGCGTGACTTAGTATTGCGCCCCATCAGGTGTAATTTCAAATTACGTCTGTCAATCAGGCGGTTGTATATATTCCGCTCCACACCAGGCGCAAATTTAAACTGCGTCCCACATCAGGCATTACTTAAACTTACGTCCCAACGGGACGCATTTTATATCTACGCCTCATGTCAGACGAACCTTTATACATCCGCTCCACCAAATTTACTCCTCCACCGTAACGCCACACCACGGACTAAACTCATTTCTTTCAGTTTTTTTTAGTTTTAAGTCTTTAGTTTTAGTCGCCCCACTGGAGTTGCTCTTAGTATCTATTATATGTCTCATATTTATTAGCAGTCCAACACTATCAACCTTTAGGAGCCTATGGTCATATGACACATAGTTTAGCAGTCCAATGCTACTAAATTATCTTATGTCTTTCTCACAATTAACCTTTAGTCAGTCCGCATAAAAATAAGTTGTAATTACTGGTTGATATATCCAATTTGGATATTTAAAAAGTATATTTAAGATTTTAAGCTATTTGATCCGGAGTGATAATTTGCTCGTCTTTTACGCCTAGAAATTCAAATCCAAGGGATAATTGACCAAAAAACTGCGTACTTCATTTGTAATTTTATAACCAAGTTCAATCGTTCTAGATGTGATCTCTTTTTATGACCCAGATCTCTAACATCCAAAATGCTCTTACAAAAACTGCTTTAAAAAGACTGGGATTATATAGAACAAGATGCTTGATTTGGATCTTGTATACCCGCATTCATCGTGGAATGACACAACACGTATGCTAACTCACGTTCATGGTGACATACGTCAAAAATTATTGGCATTACTGATCCGCAAGCAGCGCCAAAACGCTACCATGTTTTATACTGGCCCCAGCTCAACTCCCAGTAGAGAGCGATGATATTCCTCTATAAGTCAAATAGTATTATTTAAAATAAAACATAGTGACATAGTAGATAATATTAAAATTAAGTGATTTTTTTTTTTTGAAGCATAAAATTAAATGATGACATGTGGAACCTTTTTAATGTTTGTTTGGTTTCCCGTCTGTTCTATGATCAGAGTGGACTTTCTGTTCATATATACACATACCTAAATCTATACACTAGGTAGTGCTCCAAATTTTATATGAAGTTTCTATCAAATAAATTCATTGAATTATTTTTGGGCCTAATAATATGGTTCTACATCATCTATTGAATTATATTGGGGCTGTTAGCCTTTTTATGGTTTAGCTACAAATCATGTTTTGTTTAATATAACCTGATTAGTCTAAGTTTAATCAAGTGTGTGTGGTGAGTTTAGAACATGTATTACAGGAAAAAAAAATTGGTTTGCGGGATGTGTAAATAAGGCCAAGTACATCAAGTTAATCCATAAAATTGGCATATTAGTTTATTGTATTTAGTTAGGGGATGTGTCTCCACCTCATGATAGCTGAATGTGTGACACATGTCTAGTCAGTTGGAGATGGACTCCCTTCTAGCCTTATTTAAAGTAATTTTCTGCCATTAAAAAGATAAGGGTGATAGAAGTGGATAAAGAACTTCCAGAAAAGATCATGATCTAGAGTTTCTGTTTTAAGTGATTGTCTGCAGAAAAACAAGTTCAATCATGGAATGACATAACACGTATGCTACCCCACGTTCATGGTGACATGCGTCAAATTATTAGCATTAGTGATCCGCAAGCAGCGCGAAAACACTCATGCACCATGCACCATGTTCCATGTTTTATACTGGCCTAAGTTCACTGTCGCTCAACTCCCCGTAGAGAGCGATGATATTCCTATATAAGTCAATAGTACTTGGGTGGTATTAGGAGCGATGAAGATCAAGATGAGCCAAATTTTCCAATCGATGTTGTACGGAGATGTTGTATGGAGACAGGAATATCCTTGCAAAATCAAATTTCTTTCTTTGGCTTCTTTCTCATGACGGCGGATAAGCTATTAAGAAGGGGTATGGAAGTCTCTAGATTATGTTATTTTTGTGATGAAGACGATGAAACTAGTTTGCATTTGTTCTTTGAATGTTGGTGTAGTTGCAGGATTTCCCACACTACACCCCTCACTCAAATCTGTTTAATCAATCCATTTGAAGATGAAATATAATGTGTTTTATTAATTGTTTTCTTGAAAGATTTACAAAGAAATGTAGAACAAAGCTAAAGAAATTACAATCACTCTTAACTTTCTCTCTCCTAATGACTTGTTTCACAACTCAAAGAGAGCTCTCCCACAACAGACTTACTCGACCCTTTATATAGGGTATTACATAGTGGATGAATGACTAGGTTTGTCCTTTATTTTCGGAAATAACTTGCGAATCCTCGCGAGTGTGTAACTGCTTGTCCTCGCGACACCCCTAAATCTCGCCAAGTCTTCAAACTTTTCTCATATTCTGGTTGTCGTCATTTGATGCGTCATTTAAATTATTTACTTGCGACACCTTCGCAGCGCTGTTATATATTGATCTCGTGAAATATTATTGTCGCGATATTCTGGTCCTACATCTTGCCTCTTTTTCCTTGAATATCGCTTGGAGAGCGATTTTTAAGGAAAAATTTGTTATTGTGGTGATCTTTGACATTTGTTGATGAAGGAACGAGCGAAAGAATACTGGACTTGAAAAGTACGTACTTGCCTCTATTCTTTTGCGAAGTTCCGAAGCTTTGCGAAGTGAACAAGAAGTAATATATCTTCAATTTCCCACAGAAATTTGATTCCTTGAATCTTGGGATGACCGTTTACACGTGTCTAAAATTACTCTTTCTACCGGTATATTTAATGTTATCCGGTCACCCTTTTTTCTTCTATTTAAGGGAGAACTGCCTGTGAAAACCATTCCTTCTCTTCTTCTATATCTTCTTCATCGTCTGCAACTATTTCCTGCTATTTATCTTCATCCTCTTCTTTTTATTATCTTTTGTTATCGTTTTCATGGCATCCAGGTTCGTTATTTTCATTGATTTTGATTATTCTCTTGATTGATCTCCTTATTGAAATTACTTCATCTTGATTTTGTTCTTCTTTTGATATTTCTTTCGCCATTTTTGTTTCAAAGAAGAACAAACCCAGCTCTAAATATACCGTGGTGAACCCTAACATCCCAAAGTGGTTCGCAACCAAAATCTTTTCGCAATCAAGTCTCGGCTTCCAAAAAACAACCTCGCGAGTAGTAAGGTATTTTTAGAAATATTTACTCCTTTAATAGCAATTTTATTGCCTCTGTTTCTTAGTTGATTTATTATTCGCAGGATAATAAGAATGATGATAGATCTCCCAAAAGGTCTCGCCATAATACATTAGATGCCTCTCGTTTGCTCCAACTGTTCCTTTTCGGATTCAAGCATTCTTCTTTCCCTACGATGTCTTCGCAAGGCAAATCTCCTCTGCAGAGAGACTTCTTCGCAAGATAATCCCATTTCTTCTTCTCAAGATAATGTACCATTCCCTACAAAGGTGTCATCGCAGGATAAATCAATCCCGAATTTTCTCGCGAATGAAATTCTTCAGGACATGCCTATTCCTACTTTTACTTTTACCTCGCCTCCACCTATTGATCAGGTCTCTCCAATTGGCGGTCTTATAACTATGGGTGACTCAACTTTTCCTTCTTCCTCTACCATTTCTTCTTCCTCAAAATCTATCTCTCTTAGCAAAGAAAATTTGGAAGGGATAGACATAGCTTTTAAAATTTTATCAGATACCATGAATGATGTTTAAAAAAAGCCTCCATTGATCCCACCAGATCTAGCTTTTTAGAATCTTTGGGTAAATACTTTGGTTCCGATACGATATCGCGAGTATCCTTAGAACAAGAAATTAAGACTTTGAAGAATAATCTTCATAATACTTTGTTGGACCGCGATAACCTTCGCAAGAAAAATGAAGAATTAAAAGGTATCTCTCCTCCCCCCCCCCCTTTTTTTTTTTTTTTTTTTTTTTTTAAAAAAAAAAAAAAAAAACTTGGTTCGACTCTCAAGTTTTGCACCAGAAACGTAAGATGGAGATATACCAACTGGAATCTATTGTAGAAGAAACTCGAGTGGAAAGAGACGCCTGGATGGAGCAATATAATCGTTTAGATAATCTCCATACATTTTCTATGGATCAAATAAATAATCTTTCTCAAAGAAAACATCTCGCTTAGTTCAAAACCAAGAATTATTAAGTAATGAAGTGTCGCGTCTCTCATATGCTTTGAATAAATCTAATTTGGAGTTGGAAACCTTATCAGATGAAAATGGAACTTTATCTCAAGAGAAGCGAGCTTTATTGGATAAAGTGGCGATATCCTCGCAACAACTTGATGCTTGTAAAAAAATCATTGAATGAGCAAGAACAGTCTATCTCGCCACCGAAAACTAAACTTGAAGATACTACCATTGAAAGAGATAAACTTATTCAGAATAGAATAAATCTAAGTGTGAAAACCAACCAACTCAAGGATGATTATACCAAGTTAAAAGAATCCCATTCTTCTCTTGCGAATCAAAATAAGTTATTGATTTCTAACGAAAAGAGTTTGCGATCGTGGTTAAAAGGTCTTGTCGGTGATGGTTTTGATAATGCCATTGAAAATATGGGGAATAATTGCTTGGCCCTTACTCAATATCTTGTCTCGCAGAAGGAAGGTAGTCATAAAATTTGTTGCCTTTTCCATTATTTTTCTTTTCTAATTTTCTATACCACTTTCCATCTTATAATTTTAATGTCTTTCTTTACTCCCTAGAACCGAGAAAATCTTCACTCTTCTCTATCTACTTTTGGAAGCGGCGCATGCTAAAATTCGCAAGGAAAATGCAACTCTAGTTGCTTCTCTTGCCCAATCTCGCGACCGATCCGTAAGGAGGTTTAACTACCTTAATCATCTTAAAGATATCCAGAGGAAATCAACAAAAAGCACTTTTTCGTCAATTTCCTCCCAAAGCGAAGTTCTTGTGAATAATATCTTACTTTCTAAATCCCTTGATCCTGTCTATGTTGAGCCATTGGATGTTGAAGATGATGAAGTACCCAACTCTCCTGACAGTGATTATGATTATGAAAGCTGCGAAGACCTCGCTAATAATGAAGTAATCAATAAGGAACCTTGCGAAAGAATTTCTGATGAAAACCCTTCAACTGGCGAGGGTGAAGCTGATAAGATTGTTGAAGAATCTTTACCATCTCCTTCACCGAGCAAGTTGATGTAGAGAATTAAGTTTCTTTGTAACTTTGTTGAATTTTTCTTTTTGATTGCAAAGTACTAAGTCTGGTTTTTTGGATGAATTAGTTTCTATTTCTTTCTTATTATAAGAACTCATCTCGCCACCTTATCAAGTAATCCCTTTATTTTCCATTAAACCTTTTGTTGTAATCTTTCTCGCGATGGAAAGATCTCGATTGCCTATATCAAAAATGTTTAAAGATCTTTCTTGAATGCCGTTATTGCGACAAGATCGCAGGATGTCTCTACATTTTCATGTAATGACCCATTGGTCTTGCCTTATCATTATTTGTGTGGTCTTATTTTGCCTTCCTAAGTAAAGGTCTTATTTTGCCACTCCTCATTGCGACAAGATCGCAGGACGTCTTTACATTTTCATGTAATGACCCATTGATCTTGTCTTATCGTTTCTTAAGTATTTTTGCCTCTGCAGGACATTGTATTTGCGACAATATGACAGGTTTAAATGTTCTTGCGACCATAAAATCCCGCGACATTGTCGTCTTTGCGATGAAATCGCAGGACGTTCTTACATTTTCATGTAAAAACCCATTGATCTCATCTTACCCTCGCGTTAGTATTATTGCCTCTGCAGGATCATTGCACAAATATGACAAGCCTAAATTCTCTTGCGAGAATAAAGCCTCATGACATTTGCGTCTTTTGACACTTATCAGCTCCCTAATGGAGGGTGCCGCCCTTATCTTCTCCCCGGTTGCCCCTTCAAGGAGGCGTACATCGGCCATACAAGACTAGCTCCTCCCATCCGGTCTTAACAACAACCAGTTGTTTTCGCAGTCTCTTATCCCTTATACCTATAGGGCTTATGGTTACGAGACTACACCCTAAGTGGAGTTTTCTTCGGGCCGAGTGCAAAGCATGTGCCAAGACTTGTCAAGAGTGGTAAGGAAGTTCCATGCTCCCCCGCACTCTTGACTCAACCGTGTACCTCGGCGCCTTGGTCATACATCGACTCCTTGGAAGAGACCCTCGGGCGTCCAACCAGGGTATAACCTTATATATATAGTTGGAAATCCAAGGTATCTCCCCGGATAGGCTTTCATGGGCCCCAAATCTCCATGACCCAGGTTTCCGAGCGGTGTAACCTTCCACCCGAGTCATGTTAAGAGATACCCCTTATATGACGTACTTTAGGTCTTATATTTGCCTCTTGCGAAGTATCATTCGCGAACTAGGGTGTACGCCATAAAGGTTTGTCCCATTCAATCACTCATTCATTTTATCAATTTATTCAATCATTTGTCTGCGAAGGTTATCGCACAATCTTGCTTTATTTCCATTGATCTCGCAATCTATCTCGTCGCGAAAACATTACATTACCAACTCATTCTATTTCTCCCATCTTCTATGGATAATATTTCTTGAGATATAACCTATTCCACGGCCTATCTAATTTTTGCCCTACATCTTTGCCTTCGTGGATCCATTAATTTATATGCCCCCGTGCCAACTATCTCCTTGATAATATAAGGTCCATCCCATTTTCTTGCAGACTTGCCACCATTTTCTCGCCGATATATAGGTGTTTCTCGCAGCACCAAGTCACCGGCTGAAATTCACGTATCTTGACACGCTTGTTATATTCTCTCGGCCAATCTTCGCTGGTAATTCTCCATATGCCGTAGTGCTCTCTCTCTTTTTCTTCTAATTCATCTAACTTGATTAAGATGTTACCCGCACTAAGATTTTTCTCCCAAGCTTCTTTCTTCTAGTTGGAATTTTCACTTCGTTGGGAGTACGGCTTCAACTCCATATGTTAAACAAAAAGGGGACATGCCCGTAGCTTCTCTTCTAGTTGTATTATAAGCCCATACCGCATTGGGTACTTGTTCGCACCATCCTTTATTGTATCCTTCCAGCTTTTTTTTCTTCAATATATCTCGCTATTGTTTTATTCGTCGCATCTCGCTTGACCATTAGCCTCGGGTATAGAGGAGTTGATTTCCCACATCGTATCTCGAAATGCATTAAGTAACAATTCTATATTTTGTCCTTCAAACCGCTTCCCATTGTCGATACCAACCGTGCTTTGAACTCCAAATCTACATATAATGTTTTCAAATATAAAAGTAAAAACATCCTTATCGCGAATATGTTTTACCGCTTTCACCTCGCCCATTTTGTGAAATAATCAGTAGCGACGATCAAATACCTTCTCTCGTCCTGCTCTCGGTAAAAATGGTCCTACAATGTCTAATCCCCACTTTCCAAATGGCCAAACACTTGTTGAAGAATTTAACGAGCTCTGGTGCATGTATTTTCTTCCCATGCCTTTGGCAATCCTCGCAACGCCTTGATACTTGTTTCGCGTCCTCATGCATATATGGCCAATAATAACCCCGCATTTTTGCTTTATACGCTAAAGATCTTCCTCCGCTTGTGATTACCAAAGATCCCCACTATGCAACATCTTCAATATGATTTCTCCTTCCTTTCTTGTTAAACATCTAAGTGAAGGCCCGTTAAAAGATCGTCGGTATAGCACTCCATCTCTTAATTCATAATTTGTTGCTCGGCTTTTTAATTTGTGTGTCTCCAATCTATTTCTTGGTGTTTCTCCCTGTCATCAAATATGCATGAAGCTCCGCTCTCCAATCTTCTTCGCAGAGTGTTTGTGTTCCATCTTCTACTACCATTACATCGATTTCTTGTTCTTCTTCTTTGTCAATTGACGAAGATCGAAAGTGTTTGTATTTTAATATTTCTCGCAACCGGATCTGTCATCATACTTGATATAAAGGCAAAAGCGTCTGCGAGTCTATTATTTCTCCTTGATATATGTCTCCACTTTATTCTTGGTATCTGCGTCGACAACTCGTCAACAAGTTTCTTATATTTTTGCAAAGACAATTCGTTTATAGCATATTCTTCTTTTATCTGGCGAATTGCTAATTGTGAATCACTAGTAATCCTTACATTCTCCAGCTTCATTTCTATTGCAAATCGCAAGGCATGTATTATAGCTTCATATTCTGTTTCATTATTTGTTGATGCAAACTCCAATCTGAAAGAAAGAGCTATTTTATTACCCTCTGGCGATATCACAACAATTCCTATTCCATTTCCTTCTCCATTTGATGACCCATCTACCAATATTTCCCATCTATTCGGCTCCGTTAACAAATCTTTCGGATCTCCATGTTCTTCCTCAACATCCATCATTTCTTCTACCGATTCATCTTCTTCCAAAGGGAATTTCGCTAAAAAGTCTGCGACAACCTGTGATTTTGGCGAAGATAGTATTTCATATTTGAGTTTGCAATGACTTATTTGAGCATTCCATCTCTCAACTCTTCCCGACCTCTTTGAATTCTTCATCACTGATTCTATTGGTACTTTTGTCACCACCTTGACAACATGCGCTTGAAAATATATACGAAGCTTAAATGTTGCATAAACTAATGCTAAGATTAGTTTTTCAATTTTTGAGTAATTCCTTTCCGCAGCGTTGAAAGTTTTGCTGATGTAATAAATTGGTTTTTCTACTCCTCGCGTCCACTCGCAAAGAACACTACACTTAATGCATGCGAAGTTGTCGCATGATAGATCAACAATTCCTCTCCTTCTTCCGCTTTTTGCAAAATTGATATGTCCATTAAATGTTCTTTTATTCCTTGCAAGGCTTTTCACACTCATCGTCCATTTAAACTTTGATCCCTTTCTAAGGATGTTGAAAAAGTGCTTGCATTTGTCGACGATCGCGAGATGAACCTCCCTAGCGAAGCTAACAACCCATTTAACTTTTGCACATCTTTTATTGTCGCGGTGTTGGCATATCGCGAATCGCTTGTACTTTTTCTCGGGTCGACTTGAATTCCTTCTTTGGATACAATGTACCCTAAAAATTTTCCCAGGCGACCCCAAAGGTGCATTTTTTCGGGGTTTACTTTGATATTAAATTGCCTCATTTGTTCAAAAATTTCTTTCAAATCGTACGTGGTCTTTTGCTTTTCTACTTTTTATTAACATATCATCAACATATACCTCCAATGTTTTATGTATCCATCTCGCGAACACCTTCTCCACCATCCTTTGGTATGTCGCACCGGCATTTCGCAGACCAAATGGCATTTTTGTATAACAGTACAATCCTCTTAGAGCAAAGAAAGCAGTATGTTCTTGATCTTCTTCGGCGAGAGGAATTTGATTGTAACCCTTGTATCCATCAAGAGAAGATATCCTTTCATTTCCCGCCGCTGCTTCAACCAATTGTGGAATATCTGGTAACGGGAAACTATCTTTAGGACAAGCTTTATTTAGATCAGTAAAGTCTATACAAATTCTTATTCTTTTTTTTCTTCTTTGGAACTATAACCATATTTGCTATCCATTCGGGATATTTTGCTTGTCTAATAATTCCTGCGTCCAACATTTTCTCGCAATTCTTCTTCTATTTGAGGATGATATTTGTCGCGATCTTTCTAATTCTTTGTTTAAAGGGTTTTACATTCTTGTCAATTTCTAATTTATGGCAAGCCACAGATGGATCTATACCGTGCATTTCATCCATATCCCATGCGAAAATATCTTTATAATCTCGCAACAACTCAACAGTTCTTTTCTCTTCATCTGCTTCCATTTTAGTCCCATTTTTTAAGATTTTAGGCTCCTCCTCGGTTCCAACATTCACTTCTTTTGTTTGTTCTCGCTGACATAGCTAGACTTCGGTTTCTCCCATAGGAGTTGGTCCTCTTATTTCCTTCGCGAACTCACTCCCTTCTCCCATGATTTCACCAGGTATTCCTTTTCCTTCTTTTGCTCTTATCATGTAAATTCTAAATTCCTCTTCTTTCTTAGTCGCTTTTATCATCTTCTGCGATCTTTTCGCTTCTTCATTTGCCCTTCATAATGCTTTACCTCGATTTGGTAATATATTCTTCCTTTATCAATATCTCCTCCGATCTCACAAATTCCACTCGACAGAAATTTGATGCACTGATGAAGTGTTGATGCTACTGCCTTAATCGCATGTACCCAAGGTCTCCCTAACAATATGTGGTATGGCGATTCCATATCCACTACACTTAATGTTACTTGTGTTTCAATTTCTCCAAGTAAAATTCGCAATTTCATCTCCCCTTTTGGTACTGTTATAGATTTTCCAAAACCATGAATATTATATCTTGGAGAACTCATTTCTTCATCTTTATATCCTAATTTTTTGTAAGTATGGTAAAACATGATACTCACCAAACTCCCCGTATCCACCAAAGTTCTATTTATTTCCCATTCTTCCGCTACCTTTGCCGATTCTTCTCTTTTTTTGCTTGCATTTATCGTGATCACTAGTGGAGATGTATGATTCAAATTTTCTCTAGGAACTTCCGCGGCTGTGAATGTTATTTTCTGCTTTTCCCATTCCTTCAAAGACGATGTCTTCTCCTCATCTATAATCTTCTTTCCTTCGAAATCTCGTTTATGTATCCTTCCTCTAATATTTTCATGGAATTCATTAACCATTGCTTTTGTAATTGAATTGTATTCCATTTCTTCACTATGTTCCTTGCTTCTTAATTCTTCTATCTCATCTCGATTTAACCTTTTCCTTTCTCATTTTCTTGATTTAAGCGATTTTAATTGTACTCTTCAATCTTCAATCTTGTTCGTCCCTGTTTCTAGCGCATATGTAGTTGCAGGATTTCCCACACTACACCCCTCACTCAAATCTGTTTAATCAATCCATTTGAAGATGAAATATAATGTGTTTTATTAATTGTTTTCTTGAAAGATTTACAAAGAAATGTAGAACAAAGCTAAAGAAATTACAATCACTCTTAACTTTCTCTCTCCTAATGACTTGTTTCACAACTCAAAGAGAGCTCTCCCACAACAGACTTACTCGACCCTTTATATAGGGTATTACATAGTGGATGACAGCTAGGCTGTCCTTTATTTTCGGAAATAACTTGCGAATCCTCGCGAGTGTGTAATCTGTTGTCCTCACGACACCCCTAAATCTCGCCAAGTCTTCACACTTTTCTCATATTCTGGTTGTCGTCATTTGATGCGTCATTTAAATTATTTACTTGTGACACCTTCGCAGCGCTGTTATATATTGATCTCGTGAAATATTGTTGTCGCGATATTCTGGTCCTACAGTTGGAGAACCCGGAGAATTTGGGATTACTTTGTTGAAGGATGTCGTTTTGATCGGACTTACAATCCAAATGTCACCACAAATGTGAAGTGTTGGAAGTTTAATTGGGGTGATGAAAGACTTAGTCAAATTTGGAATAACATTCCGGTTGCAATATGGTGGTGCATATAGAGAGATCAAAATGCAAGAATCTTTGAAACAAAAAGAAAAATTTGGTAAACCTCATTAGAAATGTTAAACTACAAGAGTTCTTTTGGGCCGAATCGAACATAAGGATGTTAGGTCTAACGACGAATATGGTGATTGCATTATGGGACTCTTTATTTCGGCCTTTGTAAGCTTGTTTTTTTGTTGTTGGATTTATCGAAATGCCCTTCACTTTTTTGTTCCCGCTTGTATTCATTGGGTTGAGGTACCCCTCTTTAGTACCTCTCATTTCAATGAATTTTTTCTTTGACCGATCAAAAAAAAGTCAACAGTACTTGGAATAAAACATAGTGACTTAGTAGATAATATCAAAATTAAGTGATTTTATTTTTTTGAAGCATAATATTAAGTGATGATGTGTGATTCTTTTTAATGTTTGTTTGCTGGCAAAACTGATGAAGTTTGGTTCGATAGAAAATCCCGGTCTGACTTTTTGTTCATATATACATACATAAATTAAATTTATACACTAGGCAGTGCTTGTATGAAGTTTCTATCAAATACATTCATAGAGTTATTTTTCTTAGTTTGATTGGGGCCATGAAATTTAATTGGGGGCCTTGCACTAGAGGACAAAAAAGGTCACCCAATCCTAATTTAGGTCACCTCTTAAAAAAAAATTCAAAATGGCTAAAATGCCATGTGTGATTAATATTAAGAATTAATTAAGTTGATTAGTGTGGTAAGTGTGTTTAGATTAAAATCTGATTTTGGGATAAAAATTTGGGGAGATTTTTGTTTTGAGTTTTTATGTGTTGAGAAGAAGAGGAGGAGTTTTCGAGAGGAAAAACTAGGGTTTTTAGAAATGAGTGATTCAAGTGGAGGGAATGAGGTTGGTGAAGCTTCAAATAACAACCATGCATGATTGTGTTGATGGTTATATTGTCTCAACTAATCCTATGGATTGGATGTTTGATGACGAAATGTTAATAGAGGAAGCCATGGATAATGGTGTAAATGAAGAACCTATTGCTCCAAAGGAAGGAGCCAATCCTCGAAATGAAGAACCCGGAGGTCAAAACAATCAGGTAAACATCTTATACCCTTCGATTCGTCTTAATGGTGCTCCAAGTGGTCGATTCATGGTCACTATGAAACTATTCAGAGTGAGGGTCGTTAGAGTCGGGTGTTGTATAAACTAACGACTCTTTAAGGTCGTCATTGAATTGACACTACCAATGACGACTTAAACCTGCAACTTTTCCAGGTTATGAAAAATCGTTAGGTTGGTGTGATAAACACTGACGACTCTTTTAGCTAGGTCAGAAAGGGACGTTAATTTTTTTGTTTACAGATAAACGACTCTAAAACCAAAACTCTCAGTAAATAAAACACTTAGAGTCGTCATATATGTATTCGTAGAAGATGACGACCCTATCCAACCATTTCAAATTTTATGTAGAGTCGTTCGGTGTTTTATTTAATATACTAACGACCCTTTCACTGGATTATCATAATTTTTTATTTCATAGAATCATTTCATTGAATCGTAAAAGGCATACATCTTTCATAGCGATACATTGAAGGAAATGAAATACAATAGATAATAACGGTGCACTTATACACTTAATCATAAAGCATGTAATTATACATGGTGCCTTCCAAGATAAAGTAGCAATCGTCGAACTCGAACTTTTTTCCACGAAGCACCTCGTATCGGACATACGCCTTCCCCAACTGAAAACCCAAAACAAAAACATAGTTAGTATTGTTGAAAGCTATCGATAAGTTTGACCTCTTGTTTAAATTCCTTACTCTTATAGCACCCAACATATTGGGCATGGCTTCCCTTACGGCCTTCATTTCTCTTTTAAAAGAATCACATTCTAATTTTATCTCCTCGAACCGTTCCTTGACGAGTTTCAAAGACCTTGAGTTGCAATTTCCGTCTAACGCCACAAAAACGATGAATACACGGTTCCACCAAGCATCCGATGTTTATTCAATGTCTTTTCCTAGATCTTCAAAGTGGTTTGTGACTGTTTTCCAAGCTCTCACAATAGCGCAATTCTCTTCCGAAGTGTAAGTACTGGTCATGGTGTTTCCTCTTCTTTTTCCTCTTGGATAATAAATGAATGAGAATGAATGTGAAGGTTGAGAATTATGGTTTGGGTGAAGAACGAGTGAGATATGGGTCTCCATTTATAGAGATTAAGGACCCAACAGTCACTTTTTTGAATTTTTAACCGTTGCCCGACTCAACCACATTTGGTGAATTCAAAATTCACATTAACTGCTTTAAGGATCGTTATTATATATATTAACCAAGTGACGACTCTTGATGATCAAAGAGTCATCTATGTGTTTTGTTTACTGACTGACGACTCTACTTTCAAAGAGTCTCTGTGTTAAGTGACATTTAGAGTCGTTAATATGTCTTTCTACAAAAATGACGACTCATGCAAACAATTTCAAACAATCTATAGAGTCGTCACTCGTTTTTTTACAAACCATGACGACCCTTTCTGACCTATAGTTATTGAACCAATATTTGAAGTCATGCATTTTATTGAATCCGAAAAAACATACATGTAGTTGAAATAAAATAGAAGAAAAACACATAAAATTGTTCAATACATTGGGCTAGAAAATCTATACGAGATTAATTATATTGGGTGAATTGCCATTCAACTTCCTCCAAGAGAGTGTAGCAGTCCTCGTGCAAAAACTCATGGCCGTACTTTAATTCATATTGGCTCCGACCCAAAGTATACTGGAAAAACAATTTTTTAAATAAGTCATCGTTGTTGAATAATCATAACCAAATAAATAATTTTTGATGAAAGGCCTATTGATTCACAAACTTACTCCACTCATTCGAGGTTCGTTGGGCATAGCGTCAGCCCGAGCTTTCAATTCGTCTCTCAGCAATACGCATTCATTGTATAAATAAGCGTACCTTTCCCTTATCTGCGGGAGCGTCCTCCTAGAACAATTTACATTTAGTGCTTTGAAAACCTTAAACACACGTTTCTACCAAGCATAGGTGGTTTGATCCAACCCGAGGTAAGGCCCTCTGGTTGGGTCTTCGTTACTGGCCACCCATTGCGCTTTCTCAATGGAGTGCTTTGTGAGAGTGGTGTGTGCTCTAACAATAACAACATCTTATAGATTATTGAACGGAGTTGGAGCCATTTTTAGTGTTTGAAAGTGATGGGTGACTGATTTAGGAAGATTGAAAGTGATGGGTGATTGATTTAGGAAGATTGAAAGTGATGGGTGAATAAGTTTGGAAGAGATAGGTCTCTATTTATAGCAAAAATGTACCCAACGGCTAGTTTTTTTTTAATAAAAAACGGTTACTTCTGCAATAACTGCTCCTACTAGTCAAAGTTACCGTTGATTTTCAACGTCTGCAATAACTTCGTACAGAGTCGTCAAGCTAGATATATATACAGTAACGACTCAAGGTGAAAACTGGGCAGAATGGTTTATATTTGGGATTGTAGTCGTCTGTGTATAAAGAGGGTCGTCATTTATCGAGGAAAGGGTCGTTGTTCTGCAAAATTAATGTTGACGACTGTTAGTGTCGTTAACCTGTAACTAAAGATGATGACTGTTAGGGTCATCATGTTAACATCTCATAAATTGACGACTGTCGAATGATATTTTTTCTTTTCTCTGTAATTGTTTGTACGGGCGAGCTTTCAACCTGAACTCGTCTCCACTATCGGTCCGGATACCTCCCAACACTATATGACCGATTTGGTACGTTTTTAATATTTGAATCGATGTATATATTTGTGAAAATTGTTTAATTAGTGTTCGATCATGAACGTGTAATTAGTTTAATGTAGACGTGGAAAACAAAGGCTGAGGTCAAGGAATGGATTATTTCCAAGGCAAAAGAGAAGATGTGCGTAGTTGTTCAAAGAAAACACGTTGATTATAAGCAAATGGAGATGGTATGCAAGAGAGTGGGGGATAAGGAAGAAATTCACAAAGGGAAGAACTACATGTATGAGAAGAAGACGACGAGGGTCTACAAAACTTCGTCGAAGAAGATACAATGCCCCTTCAGGATTATTTTCAAAAGGCATCATGATACTCATCTATGGAGGTTGTGTAGTATTCCGGATGGTCGTCACAATCATCCTCCACTTAGTACTCTTTTAGGGCACCCAACATATGCCAGATTGAAACCACATCAAATGGAAAAGGTCCGGCATATGAAGCGATGTAGGCCCCTTCAGATCCTAAATGCAATAAGGGCGGAAGATAAGACAAACTTGTATATTATTTCCACAATCTACGCTTCAAGCAACGATCAAGAGAACTGAATGGGATGATAGATTAATTATGCAAAAATCACAGTGGTTGGCAGAAAAACTACGCCATGCAAACAAGGGTGGGTCCGGGCGAAAACTTGACTCATATTTTTCTTTCCCATCCTAGGATGGTGGATTTGGCTCAGTGTTTTTACCAGGTCTTGTTCATAGATTGCACCTATAAGACCAACAAGTATAACATGCCGTTGTTGAACGTGGTTAGTCATACTTCGGATAAGCAATCATTCATCGTGGCATGGTGCTTTATGAAAAAGGAAGAAATAGAGGACTATGTTTAGGTTTTGGAACAAGTTAGGTTGATTTACCGTGGTGAAGAGACACCGCAGGTTATATTTACGGATAGGGATTTTGCAGTAATGAGTGTCGTTCATCAAGTTTTTCCACTTGCTCAACATTTTCTTTGTACGTGGCACATCCAAATGAATATTTTTTTTCTAATTGCAAGAATCATATCCAAAAGATCAAGCCTCCAAAGGGTAATCAACGTTCCAAGGAGGAAGACGAGCGTCTAAGTAAACTTTCAAAAAAAGAGATAGCCGAAGAGAAAAGGAAATAAAAGGAAAAATATGCTGAAGATGGTGATCTATGGAAGGACCATTTGGCTCATTCGAAGACCGAAGTAAAGTACTATGCAAATCTTCAAAATTTTATTGATGATTGGAGTACGGATCATAAGAAGGTTGTCGACTATTGCCTAGATACATGGTTGAATCCTTGGAATGAGAAGTTTGTTTATGCATGGACCAATAAGTACAAGCACTACCAAAATGAGTCCACGAGTATTGCAGAGCAGTCCCATGGACGTTTGAAAAAAATTCTTCAAGAGAACACTGGTGGGGTAGTTACGGTACATGAAGCTATTCACGAGCACGCCGAGGATGATCTTAGCAAGATAGTAACTCAGATGGAGTATAGTAAAGACCGTTTTATGAAGAAATACATGGAAGACAAAGAATTGCTATGTGGGGTTGCACATCAAGTATCATGGTGGGCAATAAAGCATATGATGACTGAACTAAACAAATTTCGAGCGAAAGCTTCCAATGGAAAAGTGATTAAATGTAATTGTACAACTAAGACGTGGCTTGGCCTTCCATGTAAACATAAGCTCGGTGGGTACAAGGTGATCATTCCCATTGAAGATGTCGATCCTTTTTGGAAGAAACTTTCATTCACCCCAAATCCAACGGGAGCCGATGATAAACAATTTGGAGACCTGGAGATTGGCAAGTATATCAATGACAAATATCAAAAAATGAATTGTGCAGGAAGACATATATTGGTTTATAATTTGTGGCCGGCTGTCCGTAAGAGCTTGGGAGTAGAAGAAGAGCCAATCAAACAAAAACCACTGGGTAGACCGACAACTAAAAAGTCGTTTAGAGAAACCGTGAAAGCGACCAAGAGTTGCAAAAGTGACCTGTCACGTCATGAGTATATCCAGGCGGAATATATGGAGTATGAGAACTCTTTCCTACCCAAGGCAAGGGGTCGGCCAAAAAAACAAGATTTGACCCAAAGTGAAATAGAAGTGAAACAAAAGGAAGACATGGATGTTGTAGAGCATGTGGTCGGTACCCAGCAAATCCAAATGAGCGGAATGGTGACAATAAGAGGAATAAAGGGTGATCCACGCACCCCTAGAGATTCCCAAGGAAGACCACATCGTGTTGCTTACACTTTGTATAAATAGTAGGACAACTTCCTCACATCATCTTGGATCACCTTTTATCCACCGACGACGTTGACGGTGATGGAAATTAGTGTTACCATGTTGCAACGGAACAATTAGGTCATTTCGACGAGGCCGACGAACTTAAGCTCACCCAAATCGAATATGCAAGAAAAAAATGGCAGAAAAACTAGTTGAGAACAAACAACTATATTTGACAATGCTCATGGAAAGAGATCAAAAAGAGAGGGAATTGAAGTTTAGGGAGTTGCCTTCAAACGTGAAATGGAGGAAGGGGTCGAAGAAGGCCGGTTATAAGTTTTGGATGCAAATGCCTTTTGGTGGCCAACTTTTGGCGGACACATTCACTTGTGTTGTAATTGTATTCAGCAAAGGCTTCCCTGGAGGCTCTTGTATGTATGTACCCTCAAAAACTAGGTGCAAGGCGGCGATAAAGAAAAGAAGAATTGTAATGTCACATGTCAATGATAACCATTACAGAGGCTTCAAGATTTCCGAAGAATGTCCCCTACCACGGGTGTATGGTGACTGGGGAGAGAACACCAAGGAGTGGACAAACCAGTATGAGTATGGAATGAACATTTGGAATGCTATGGACCCAACCCCGTTTTACTTAGACATGGGCAATGAATCGTGAGAGAAGATGATTATTCTCAACTTTGCATTGCATTTTGAAGCATACTTTTTGATAATGGTTGTATCTTGTACCCAGATATTTATATTTTGAAGAATGCTTAATGAATACAATGTTTTATCTTGCGGCATAAATGTTTTTCACTCTTGTTTATCTACAGTCGTTATCCTAGTTTGATTAAAAAACCAACGACCCTCATATGTAATTTGAATTATTTTACAGAGTCGTCATCCATATATACATAAACCTTAACGACTCTAACTGTAAAATTCGATAGTCTCCTGGATTTTTATTCGCCTAAGAGGCGTCATTTGAATTATCATACACCTTAACAACTCTAATTGTACAAATTTGATGTTCTCCTGGATGTTTTTTCCAACTAAGAGTCGTCATCTATATTAACATACACCCTAACGACTCTTATGGTCCTAATGTTGTTCTTCTCCTGGATGTTTTTCCAACTAAGAGTCGCCATCCATATATACATACCCCTTAACGACTCTAACTGTAAAAATTTGATGGTCTCCTAGATGTTTTTATACTAAGAGTCGTGATCCATATATACATACACAGTAAAGACTCTAGTTATACGCCTAAGAGTTGTCATCATGATAGTGTATACATGGACGACTCTCTTGAAAATACCCCCAACGACTCTTTTTGTATACACTTTTCCAAAGAAAAAATAGCCGTTGGTAATTATTTTATATATAAAGGAACACATCCAGGAGAAAATTCAATTGAAAACAACCTCACGATTTTTTTTTTTAAATGGCAAATCCTTCATCAACTACCAACTCAATTGATATCATACTTAGAAGATTCAAGCGACCAACCAAATCAATATTTGCAATGGAAGAAGAGATACGCGAAAAAAAGCATGCGACCTACTAAAAAACCATACACTTTCACGCCATATCCTACGAAGGAAGAAGAAGAGTTGTGCGAGGCCAAAAAAAGAGACGAAGAAAAATCCCAACTCCGGGAAAGATTCAAGCAAGTCGAGGAAGAGACCGAATGTGTTAAAAATTATTACATCGTCAAGGATCTTCACGAACAACATCAACATGATAGTATATTTTGGAGCCAAGTTGGTTCGGGTCCTTTCGTTAATAACAACAAGAAACTACGATATCCTTACTTGTCGTCCCACATTAGTCATAGGACGATTCTTGTTATGAAATGGTGCACCAAGTACAGCTAGTTTCTCACGAGGCACAAAGGGGATAGGCGTGCTGCCTAGGCTACATATACCAAATGGAGAGGAGAGCCTTTTTATCACATCTAAGCCGCAATTCTAGTTGCATCTCGTACCAGAAACAGGAATAACATGTAATGTGTTCAAAGGAATTTCCACCTTCTAATTAGTATGCTAATATTTCCAAGTTTCCTTTCAATCGAGATTCAATTTATTTTCAATAACAGTCGTTATCTCTGTTTATTAATTCAGTGACGACTCTACCTTAAGTCATCATATAATTAATTTTGCAACAACCTTCTCTTGAGTCGTCAACTTGTTTAATCACATAGCTAACGACCCATGTTGTGAATTTCAAAAAAAAAGACCGTTGGGATTTTCTTTTGTATAATACCACCCCATCCTCTTGAAAAAATAGCCCAAAACCATTCTTTTTTCCACCAAACTATGTAATCTTTCAATTGCAATGGCGGAATGGGAACCGTATGAAGATTTGTGTCTCGTTAAATCGTTTGCTAATAAGTTTCGTGAACGTCCAAATGAAATCTATTCAATGTTTTGGAAGAGAGTTAAGGAGTTCTTCTACGGGCGTACCGCGAATCCTAATAACCGCAAATGGAGAAACTCGGCATTTCGATTCAACTACATTAAAAGTCCAATGAGAGAGTATGTAAAAGTTAGAAATATGGTGTACGACCATCATCCACGAGCTCCTCTTAAGGAAAAAGTGAGTAATTCGTTAATATTTATACTTTTCTCATGGTTCAAAGTTACTAACATATAACATTCCTCGTTTAATTTCAGCTGGAACGTTTCAATGGGTTATGGACAATACGTAATGGGGAAACTAAGTTCATTCACCACAAAGAATATACAAAGTTGTATCGTCGAGCGAGAAGGTTCATTTACGAACATTTGATGTGTCAAATTCAAGAATACCCATATTAACTCTTATGTAATACGAGATTGATGGAATGTTATTTTCCTAATGAAATCACCTCAACGACTCTATCCACTAGAATCACAGAGTCATTACTCTTCTATGTTATTAACATAACGACTCAATTATAAACCCATGTTGGTTATTCTCCTGGATGTTATTTTTACTAAGAGTCGTCATTAGTGTCCATATAAAAGCAACGACTCTATATACCTAAAAGTGGTATTCTCTGGATTTAATACACATCTAAAGTCGTTGATCCGCTATATGATCAACCTAACGACTCTATCCATAGAAAATATGGTTCATCTCCTGGATGTTTTGCTAACCTAGAGTCGTCATTGGTTTCCATATAATCAATAACGACTCTAGCCATAGAAAATATAGTTCATCTCCTGGATAACCTAGTGTCGTCATTGGTTTCAATATAACCAATAACGACTCTAGCCACAAAAAAATATGTCATCACTGTATTAATTTCTCTTTGGGTCGTTAGAATTCTATTTGAAACACTTAACGACTTTGTGTATCAGAATTAGGGTCGTTATTCTGCTAGAAAACAAAGATGACGACCCTTACTATGTGTGATGTATAATCTTGTCTGCATTAGAGTCATACATTATTCTAACAAACATACTGGTAAATATCCTTCTTAAAACAAAGTAGTTTCAACAAACCATCCAAACCAAACACATAAGTAGTTTCAACAAACACATAAGTTCAAGTCATAAAGTAAAATGAACATAAGTTCAAGTAGACGGTAACATATCCTCACTCAAGACCACCATCTCGACCTCGACCTCCTCTTTACCTCCCTGACCTGGAAACTTTCCGTCTTTTCTTAGGAGGAGTACCATGAGTATCACTGCCCCTAGGGGAACCACCATCTTCTCTAGTACCTTGTTCATCATGATGTTGGCTACTTTGCCCTTGTTTACCACGTTATTGTGCTAGTTGGCTACGTGTTTTCCGGGTCCTCTTACCTTCCTTAGCCAGCTCAGCAAAAATCTTCTTTGCATTTGGATTTTCAATGTGCGTGCAGTAATCAACGTACCGACGTTGCTTCGCAGGATCAAACATTTCCCCTTTGTCAGCCGAGCAACAAAAAGCCTTGACAAAAAGCTTCATTCGTTACCTCTATATGCATTCAAAAAACAATTAACATTAACTGACTTATATTTGTATGTAAATGAATAACACAATTACAAAAATAAATACTCACCACTAGTTTAAGAATGGTAGTATTATCTCTACCATCAGCTTGAGAAGCAGAGGTGGATGGTTTGTTGGTCCTCCTACCCGTAGTCTGATCTATCCATATCACCCTACCATGGGAGAAGCCTTCGTACCATTGATAGTAATCCGTTATTGCCTCGTGACCTTCATGCACATGCACCCAATATGTGATGTCTACGAGTCTAGAGTGTCTATTATTCCAATGCTTGACATCAGTTGCAGGTTCATAAACCACTTTTATGTCATCCTTGTCAGCCTCGAATTTGTTCAACTTGTGCTTGAATGGAGGTACATAGTCTTCATCGGGTGAATCTTGAATAAACCCAAGTTGACGCATGATTCTCATCGGATTGTACATTGAAAAACCGTTAGGGTGAAACAAAGGGCCATGGTAATACACGACATCTTCCATTGCGCCAAGTCTATCATCCTTGCACGGAGTAAAGATTACCTCTTTCGCCGTGATGTTTTCAAGTTTTTGACGCATTTCTATCAATGCATCAGTTTGTTCCCTATCCTGAGAACCGGAGTACAACCAACGGGTTCCTGTTGGACTACCTTGGCTCCATTCTGGGTTGAGTTTCACATTTTCATTATCTTTGAACAATGACGGGAAATGATCATAAATCCACACCTATAACAACCAAAGTTGAAAATTTTAAAACAATCAAATAAACATAAAAAAATCAAAGGAAAAAAACATACTAAAAGAAGACAACTTTCATCAATCCAAATACCTGTATTAGAGCCAAATTCCCATTAATTTGAGAAGTTCGTTCGCGAGATCCCTGGGAATGCTGACCATTCAGATGTGCAACTATGGCAGTCCCCCAAGAGTACTTGTTCACATCTTCCAATGGATCCAAAAGCTGAAGAAGGTTGGCGCTAACCCTATTACCTTTGTTGTCGGGAAATACAACCAACGCAAGGACGTACAACAAATATGCAGCCGCCGCATAACGACATTCCATATCAGAGAGACCTTCATCTTTTTCCTTTGTTCTGTACCACCAAACATCTTCCTAATCTCCACAAGTTTGAACTTTTTCTTCGGGTACTTAGTTCCCAACACGAAAAGCCCATCAGTCTTCTCTTTATCCCAGTCAAACAAGTTCTTGGTCCATGTATAAATTTCATCCCAACTAGGCATTCTCTTGAACTTGTCACTGGTTGATTTACCTTCGATCTGCACCCCTAATATCTGTTATGCATCATCATGAGTCAATGCCATCTCGCCAAAAGGAAGTTGGAATGTGTCGACTTCAGCGTAATACCTTTCACAGAAACTAGATACTGCAACCTTGTCATACGCAATCACAGAGTTCACAACGACATGGTACAAACTGGAGTTTTCAACATATTCTCTAACTCTTGCACATTCACCTTTTAGCGGCCACAAATCCATTTTCTTAAAATAAGATTAGAGCCTAAAAAGACGTGCGGCATTCTTATGATCCTATAAAACATAAACAAATAAATAAAAAAAAATATTTAGAAAGTTAATATCAACCAACTAATCAAATAGCAATCAAAGTTGGGATTCTTACGATTGTCTCATAGATGGTATGAGCCCACGATCCAGAATATCCAAATAGAACTTTGCCCCCATCTCTAGGTTCTCCTCTAGTTTTACCACTTCGAAGAGGGGACAACATCAAATGAGTAGCGGGAACGTGTCTCGAGCTGGGTGCAATATCAGTTCCATCGTTCTTAACCCTCTTTACCGGCTTCGGCTTTGCATTCTGTTCTTCATGTTCTACATCTTGTTTACCATCATCCTCTCCATCATCCTTACCAGCAGCATCATCCCCTTCATCCTCTTCCTCTTCATCATCACCATCATTATTACCTTCATCCCCTTCCTGCTCATCATCACCACCATTACCATCATCTGAATCATCACCATTACCATTATTGTCATCATCCTTATCACTCTCTTCTTCCTCACCTCGTATGGGAGGATCTTCTTGTATCTCACCTTCTTGTATCTCCTCTTCTTGTATTTCTTCTTCTTCACCACTACTGTTAGCGAAAATAACAGGAGAGTCTGATTCTGATGAATCCGACAACTCATTACCTTTGTCTCTTGGTTCCGTGATACAAAATGATACCTCACTTGGCTTTTTAACGCGTAATGGACCGGCAAGTAAGTATTTATCGTGGCGGGGATCTTTGGAAGGAGGAGTTATCGTCATTGGAACCTTGTCTTTGGTTTTCTTGGTACTATATTCAAAACAAAAAAACAAAAAAAACCCAATAAGACATCAACTTTATGGTTATCAGTTCAAGAGTCGTCACTCAAATGATCTACAAAACAAACGATCATTGTATATCATGTGACGACTCAAAGTTATATGATGACGCGACCCTTCCAAATAACAAAGGGTCGTCAAAAAGGCAATAACGATCCTACGATTTGGGTTGACGACTCTAGGGAATATAGCTAAGTGACGACTCTATGGGACCTGAGATGACGACACTATCATTTTTTGGAACAAAAGGTTGTTCGAGTTCCATCTAAAGTCGTTAAGAAATAAAAAATGGTCGGCAAAAGAGAGTCATCATCTTCAACCTAAAACATTAACGACTCTATTCTAGGGCAAAAATTGTAGGAGGAGCAGAATTAGGGTCGTCATCTTCAACATAATACACTAACGATTTTTCATATAATACGCATGCAAATGAAAAGTCGTTAAGGGTTTCCATTTCGATAGTAACGACCCTTTAACTGAAACCGCTAAATTTCAGTTATCAGACTCAATTTCACAATCAAAACACAACAACAAATCGAATAGAAGGTGGGTTTAAGTTCACATACCTTCTAATTGGATCCATATCTTTTTTGGGTTTCGGTTTTTTGGGTTTGGGAGTTCGTCTCTCGACAACCTTTCCTTTGACGGTGTCAATGAGATTAGGGATTTGAAGTGCTTTTCGAGCGGTCTACTTTGTACGAGCAATGTTTGTAGAAGAAGTTAATCGTCGATTAACTTCTAACATCGACGATTACACGATGAATAGGTTGAAGAAGAAAAAAATCTCGGTGGAGTCGTTAATGGTGGTGGTGGAGAAGAGAAATGGGAGGAGAGGAAGATGAAAAGAAAAAAAGAGAAAGCGATTTTATCTTTTGGTTTAGGATTAGGTATATAGATTGGGGGCCAAATTATAGTTTCTAATTAGAGTTAACTGATTTTTAAGATTTGTTTTTAGTAAAGGGTAAAACAATCTTTTTAATATCGGTTTAATACGCCCCTCAAAAAATTGGGGTGCAAATAAAAAATTATGGCCCCCAATTAAAAGTTTTGGCCCCCAATCAAACGAGGTTATTTTTGGGCCTAATAATATGGTTCTAAATCATCTATTGAATTATATCGGGGATGTTAGACTTTTTTTTATGGTTTAGTAGCAAATCATGTTTAGTTTAATAAAAATGGATTAGTTTAATCTTCATTAAATGCTGAAGCCGGCGTTGAGATTTCTCTGCTAATCTGCACACGATCAAACAACAACGAACCTTAATCAAGATTCATCAGTAACAACACCAATATTCAAAATTCAAAACCTAGTAGATCTAAAAAAACCAAATTCTTTAGAAATCAGATTCTAATTGGAAATTAAATACAAAAAAAAAACCCTAAAATGAAACACGCACCTCTTATAATACTTGTTCTGCTAAAATATTATCAGTTGTTGACAAAAGATTTTCTGTATCTAGTGTTACAGAACAAGTGATAAAACACCAAGGTGACCAAGTATTGTAGATACAAACTCCAACCATATGTTGAGAGTTATAAAAACTCCATATTTTCCCCAAAAGTGATACAAAAACCCCAAATTCAAAATAATAATCTAAATTTAAAGGTGGTCAGTGGTGGTGGCGCGGTGGTGGTGCTGCTAGTGGTGTTGCTGGTGGTGGGTTGTTGGTGGTGATAATATAATAAAATTTAAAGGTGGGGTTGAGTTTTGCTTTTGTTGGGGTGGTTTAAACTACTAAAAGGGTAATATAGACAGTTTATGTTATATGGAGTTTTTGTGAACAATTTGTTTTGTTGGAGTTTTTTTTTGACATAGATAGTGACACCTTTGGGGTTATAACTCGCGACCCGGTATTTTAGACCCATTTCCCTGGCTTGATAAGTAAAGTTGCTATTTCAAAAGGAAACAGGATATAAAAGACAACAATCATAAGTTATCTACCTTAAGGCCGGTTCCTATCGTGTATGTCAAAAAAATTATTTTTCCATGCCAGGTGGAGTGGCAAATGGTATACGCCACTATGGGAAAATGCTATAAACGACACATTCTCTATCGGTAGATGAAGTTTACATCACTTAATAGTACTTCATCTGATATTATATTAATTCATAGTAGTCTTCCTCGTGATTTTTGACTGGAGTTATAAAAAGTTTGCTGCACAATTGTCAATTGAAGATCACCACCCCGTTGCCACCAACCTACCAACAAATTAAGCCACTCAATAAAACAAGTTTCGCAGGGTTGTTCTTGAAGATCATTCAGATGATTTTTGCCACCAACCTACCAACAAATTAAGCCACTCAATAAAACAAGTTCCGTAGGGTTGTTCTTGAAGATCATCCAGATGATTTTATAATTATAGCTGTCGATGATATGATTGATCCCTTCATCTTCTTCCATTTTTGAATACTCCAATGAATAAACAAACACGGTACTAGCTAGGATTATAAATTTAGAAAAAATAAGAAAATAAAAAGAATTTGGTTGTGAAATTCATCACTAAAGATAGATAACATAAAATATACAATAATATTGAAAATAATAAAAACTTTTATTTCCAAGATTTTCCTTATGGTGATTGGCACGAGGGTAACTTCGTCACAGCACGACTCAAAATGAGTCATTGAATATGATAAACAATTTGAATTTGGGCGGGATATCATGTCCCCACTACATAAAAAACGTTAATAAGAAAATAGAAAATATTGTTGAGCAGCATTAAAGAGTGGACTTTATATTAATAAAGTATAATGAGCGAGAAATATTTGATCGCCATCGACATAAATTAGGTCGCGCGACCAACACATCATCGCGCAAATAACAGTCTATCGCTCGCTAAAAACTCAATCATGTATATGTTATTTCTGACATATAGGCATATGAGTTTGGCAGTTTGGCATACCCGTAGTGGGTGTATATTGTCGGGAAACGGAAGTTACGTTCATCACGAACCGACATGCTTCCATAGAAGTCAATTCCATGAAACATCCTATTTTAGATAACTAGCTCGAATCCTTCACTTACATCTTTAGATTAGCATGATCGGATAACACTAGCACGAATATATAATCATACGATAATAGACAATCACACACGACACAAAGATTACGTGGTTCACCTTTGTAGGCTACATCCACGGCCAAAACCACCCCGAGAATATTTCATTCACAACAAGTTATTACATCATCACACATCATATCATCAACTAGTTATATAACGCACTAGCGCTAAACCTTAGAAACAACAAACATATTACGAAGAGTTTACCTCTTCCTTTGTTCTTCTTCTTCCATAAACCTCCACCGCCAAGGTTGCTTCGACTTTATACAACAACATGAAAAACATCATGAACTCTAGCTTCTCCCATATGGACCCTAGAAACCCTAGATTTCTCCCATACCCGTTCTCACTACAAGTCACTCTTCTCGCATAGATTTTGCCCCATCACCAACCATTGTAGGACACAACGGTTGTGACCCGAACACTCTCATAAAGATAGGATTCTCCAAGAGAATGGATTTCTACTCACAATATAAGTCCTCTTATATAGTAGACAAATCCTTGATCCCCAAGTCTTAGAACTCCTAAAAATAGACTCGCACCTTAATTAGGAAACCCTAAACTTAGAAAACACTCCTCCAAATCGTCATACATGTTTCCTAATCCAAATAAAGCTTGTAGACATTCCAAACCCGAACGCCTTTAGCCATGGTTTTTCTTGTACTAGATCGGTTGTTGAATTGAAAACTGCACTGTTGGCTCGTCACCTCAAGCAAAGTCCAAGTTCAGCCACATGGGTTTGTTTTTGCGTAATGGTGCAAATTGAGAACAAAACCTTCGAGGTTTGAATGGTTCAAATGGGATGTTTGTTGGGCCGTTGTTGTTGGTTTTCGAATATCTTGGAAGAATGCTTGAGGCTTGATACATTGATACCTTATGCGGGTAGAAGCTGAAGTTTCGACTTGTGGTGTTGAGTTCAGTGATGCTCGGCAGGGAGAAGAATTCGAGGAGGAGGATGGTGGTCATTGCCGTTGTTTGGTCTCAATGGAGTTTGTTGTTTATGGAATAATGGTAGTGGTGTTTATGGAAGACAATGAACATATATATGGCAAAACTCCTAGGTTTCCAAATCGTACAATGGGAGTTACGGGGCATCGGTACATGTTTGCTATATGCATAGGTGAATTAGGCCTAAATAAATGCCCAATCCAAACTCATTTTATAAAAGGAAATATGCAAGATTCAAACAAATGTATTTCAACTAAGAACCCCAAGGTATTCTAGGGCAAGCAAATGATAGTCAAACCTTATTTGTTTCTTTGTGTTGTCCATGGTGCAACCACGAATGGGGATACCCATGTTGTAAGCAAAAATGAATTTAGCCCAAGATCATTGTATCATACCCCAAGATGATTGTATCAAGTTGCTCCACATGTTGTAAGGGATGAATGCTAGCGGTTCCAAGTCATGAACCATATTACCAGCAGAAAATAGTTCTCTGACGCGCTCATCCTGGCAATCTTCGTCGAGTAAGATGTCAATAACGTTGGAGCTGTTAACCAAACGCCAAACCCATGCTCCTCTCTTATAGTCTTCTTCATCCAATACCCAATTTTGTAACATTCCCTCGTGACATCGGCTATAACTGAGTAACCCTCCCGACTCCCCAAAGCATTCGAAGTGTCTATTAGGTCCACCGATTTCAGGCAAATCGATCAACCTGCATAGGTGAGAGTCTTTTATTTCATGATTTTCAGTATTGAGATCATATGCTACAACTCTATTTCCTTCAACAATCTAACAAGAGATACCATTGTGGGTAACTATGTCTTTGCATTGCATTCCATCCCAGGTAACTTCTTCGGAGCTAGTAACTTCAAAGGAATTCCACCTACCCAAATCAGAAAAGTAAATTTCTAGCTCAAATGTTCTACTGCTAGTACAAAAAGCTGGTACAAAAAGCACCTTGTAAGCCGCTGGAGCCATTTACGATGAGCATGGATCAATATCACAACTTTGCGATGAGCCATTCGACAACCCCAATTCAAAGTGGCTAATCATACTCAGGAGTGCTATTGTTTATCTTGTAGCTGGTATGTTCTTAGATATATATAAGTTATAGTTCTTCTCTTGGACAAACCCTTGCCTTTTGCTTATGTTATTACCAGTTATGTGGTAGAATGTACCGTTGGATGAATATATTTAGGGTGTTCTTTTATATACTTCCAGAATCACTATTGGTACCCCTTTATATCCATACCCTCAAAACTTATTTACCTACCCATCGAATTCGCTAAATTCCTATACCCCAGAGACACAAAAACAGGAACCGTATCTTCTCTTTCGATATTAATTTGAGGGAAGATCCAACTATGTTGGGACACCGACACCAACTATAGTTATTTTAGGAATTAGTTTTTTGTTTCCTTATTTACAGTTTATTACGTTCTCTATATATATGCTTAGTTTTTTATAGGGTTATTCATTCAATCATCAAACAATTAAGTTTTCTTAAGAAGTGGCTGATCTCCATTCAACCGATCAATTGCCTTGTGTTTATTAATATTAGGATTATTGAGTTAGTACCGAGAATCCTATCATCTCGGTATCACCTAGGTTTAGATCCTCTCTATTATTCAATACAATACGGGTTGCTCACGGGATTGTTGCTGACGTTTCCTATCGAAAAGCTTCACTCACTTATTTATACCACGCGATTGTTGCTGACGTTTTCTATCGAAAGGCTTACTCACGTATTTATCCAAGTTCTTATTAGTTTTACAGATGACGGGTGTAACCAACGCACACTTGAATGAGCGTCTTGAAACTTTGAATACCTATTTGCAAGACATGCTCAAAGAGATGCGGGATGAACAAACGAGAGATGCGGGACCGAACGCACAGAGTCTAATGAAAAAGTTGATACCTTCTGTGACGCGCAAACTACTCTGCAGACCACTCAAAACACTCTCCTTACGGAATTGCAGATCATGAATCGTAACATTGCGGCTCTACTTAGAATACAGCAAGGTGATGGTGGTGGTCATGATGAGCGAGCTGACCTTAATAATGGCCGCAATCAAGGTGATGGTGGGGCTATCATCCGAGGATGTACTATTAATATGAAATTCCCTATGTTTGACGGGAATGATCCTGAGGGGTGGATTTTCAAAGCTGAACAATTTTTTACCCTCCACGGCGTAACTGAAGTTCAAAAGGTACATGTGGCTGCATGACATCTGGATAAGGATGCCAAATCATGGTATAGATGGATCAAAGAATCGTTCGGAGATTTCATATGGCAGCAATTATCTCGTGCGCTACGTTCTCGATTCGGTAATCGTAAGCACATCGACGCGTGTAGCGCCCTCTCCAAGTTGGAGCAAAAAGGTACTGTTCGTGAATTCATCACTGAATTTGAAAAATTATTGAATTTTGTGGTTGGCATGCCTGAGGAACACCAAATCAGTATATTTCTTTCGGGTCTTCGTAAGGATATTGGTGCTAGTGGTCGTTTATTTCTACCACGAAGTCTTTCAGAGACTTTTGAGTACGCCTTATGCCAATAAGATGTTATCAAATCATCACAGCATGTCAAGCCTTTGATACGTAATTTGCCATCAAAACCATTCGCAGCTGTAAAACCATCTCTACCACAACGGAATGTCGTACTATCTGGCACTAAACGGTTAACATGGGAAGAGCAAAAACAACGTCGTGCAAAAGGGCTTTGATTTAACGGTGATGAGCCGTATACACAAGGTCATCTATGTGTGAAGTCCAGGTTATTGTTCCTTGAAGGTGCTAACGATATGTCTATCACGGAGCTGCAACAGGATAACAACGAAGACATTCCTAAAGATGTGATGACCGAAATAGAAAAAGATATTGATTCGACGCCTGAAATTTCCTTTCATGCATTCATGGGCTCTCCTTTTCCAAAAACAATGCGCATCACAGGGTATATTAAAGGACATCCAGTCATGATACTTATTGACTCTGGATCCACTCATAATTTTCTCCATCCTAAGATCGCAAAGCAATGTGGTTATAAGGTTACATCCAGTGACGCTGCTATGCAACTTATGATAGGCAACGGTGGATTTCTAAACACTACCGGTTCATGTTCTAATGTCCCTATTAAGTTACAGGATTATGTATTTGACACCGACTTTTATCTGTTAGCAGTCAGTGGTTGTGATGTTGTTCTTGGTGTTCAATGGCTACGTAGTTTGGGTACATTCACTTGGGATTTCAATAAGCTAATTATGAAGTTTTCTAAACTTGGCAGATAATTGTCCCTAATTGGTGACAACTCTCCAACGGTTATTCTTTTAGATACTAATCCTATGTAAATGAGTTATATGCCGTGAGAAGCAAGGTATTTTATTACAATTAACAAGTGCTGCAAATGAAACAGATTCAAGTAACTCAGTAATACCTCCTGCAATAAGAGAGCTAATATTGCAATTTTATGATATTTTTGAGTCTCCTACATCCTTGTCACCCAAGCGTTCTCATGATCACCACATTCCAGTGGTTCCAGATTATTCTCCGGTAAATGTGCGTCCCTATCGATATCCATATTTCCAGAAAGAAGAGATTGAAAGGGTGGTTGTTGAACTCAAAGAGGCCGGTTTCATTCGTCCTAGTTCAAGTCCTTACTCTTCACCGGTTTTATTAGTTTGTAAGAAAGATGGCTCGTGGCGCATGTGCGTAGACTACCGTGCTCTAAATAACATCACTATTAAGGATCGATACCTAATTCCGGTGGTGGATGAGTTATTAGATGAATTGAAGGGAGCAATAATTTTTACAAAAATTGATCTACGATGGGATTATCACCAAATTCGACTCCATGAACCAGATATACCAAAAATCGCGTTTCGGACGCATGATGGTCATTATGAGTTTTTGGTAATGCCTTTTGGCCTTTTCAATGCTCCGGCGACTTTCCAAAGCTTGATGAACGACCTTTTTCGACCCCATTTACGTCGATTTGTCTTGGTATTTTTTGACGATATTTTGATTTATATCAAGTCGATTGAAGAACATATTCACCATCTTTCGATTGTTTTCGATATTTTATGGGCTAATCATCTCTTTGTAAAGGAATAGAAATGTGCATTTGCGAAGTCTTCAGTGGGTTATCTCGGGCATAAAATTTCAGCGGAGGGAGTATCGGTAGAAGATGACAAAATTACAAGTATTTTGAATTGGCTTATTCTGTCGTCGGTAAAAGATCTCCGTGGCTTTTTAGGATTGACAGGATATTACCGTAAGTTTTTCAAGGATTACAGAAAGATTAGTGCACCTTTAACTGTATCGCTTAAAAAGGATGCATTTAATTGGTCCAATGATTCTACGGTTGCTTTTCAAAAGATATAGATGGCATTAACAACTACACCAGTTATTCAATTACCTGATTTCTCAAAGGAATTTGTCGTAGAGTGTGATGCTTCAGGAAATGGGTTGGGAGCTGTCCTTATGCAGGAAGGTAAGCCCATCGCTTATCATAGCAAGTCGCTTTCAGGTAAAAATTTGAACTTCTCTGTTTATGATAAGGAAATGCTAGCTATTGTTTCTGCCGTTCAGAAGTGGCGACCCTATTTACTGGGTCGACATTTTAAAAATTGTAAGGATCACCGCAGTTTAAAGTATTTTTTGGAGCAACGCTTATCTTCGTTAGACCAACATAAATGGGTAACTAAACTTCTTGGCTACGACTATGAGATAGTTTACAAGCGTGGTTCAGAAAACAATGCAGTTGATGCATTATCTCGAGTTGAAATCCCTCGTTTAATGGTTGTTACAACACCAATATTTGCCGGGGTTAATGAAATAATCCATGAATGCCATAATGATAATGAGTTGAGCTTACTTATTGAAGGATTACATCGGGATCCAAGCCATAAGGCACATTATTCTTATGTGGATAATATTTTGCGATACAAGGGACGTATTGTGGTTGCCTCTATTTCACCTTGGTGTGTTAAACTCTTACATGAGTTTCATGGTACCCCATCAGCTGGGCACTCTGGACTCTTACGAACGTATAGGAGGTTGAAGGCAAACTTTTATTGGAAAGGTATGAAGAAAACAATTAAGTGTTACATTGCGGAGTGTGATGTATGCTAGAGAAACAAGTCAGAATCCATCTCTCCCCCAGGTCTCCTTCAACCACTTCCCATTCCCGATGATGTGTGGCTCGATATATCAATGGATTTTATCGACGGCTTGCCTAATTCCGGTCGTAAAAATTCTATAATGGTGATAATCGATCGCCTTTCTAAATATGCTCATTTCTGTGCAATTTCACATCCTTATACTGCCGCTACCGTAGTAGATGTTTTTTTTTTCGTGAAATTGTACGTCTTCTGATGGTTATTTTCAATGATGTTGTAGTAATAGGTTCATTGAGACTTGTGAAGACTGTGCTTTTAGATTTAAATTTTAAGATTAATTAAAACTGACTATAATAGAGAGATTGGGGTTCAACCATTCACCAAAATTCATGTGATTTAATGTTAATGTTTATCATGCAATTCTAGACAATATAACTCCAATCAAAAGAAATTGTGATTCTAATCATTGCCTAAATTAGATTTTCAAAACATCAATTGTTAATCGCAAGCATGAAGTATCAAAAGCCCTAAACTAAGCATACTTCATCAAGAGAAAACACAACTAATTAATAAAAATCATTTACTCAATTTTCATTCGGTGCAAATAATCATAAAAGAATTGCATAAATAAATTTAAATAAATTTTACCACATAACTTTTGGAAGAATGGCTTCCTCCCTCGCCCCGAGGATTAGGTTTAGCTCATCATGTTGGAAACACGCTCAAAATATGATTTTATTGCTCAAAGGTGCTCACAAATGATGAAAAGGAGAGATATCAAATAAAAACCGGGTTTGTAACAGTTACAAGTGTTACAAACCGAGCTGTTGCAAAGAACGATAAAGCCTTCCTGTCATTGTTACTATTGATTTAAGACTGCCTCCAATATACACCCACTATTGCGAGTCGTTAACACTGTTTAACAACGACGGTCTTTGGCCGTCTGTTCTTCGTGTTCTTCAGGTGTAGCAGCAGCAACAATGGAGTTTCTCTGGAACTTGATTCTCCGGCTCTGTTGAGGCTCTGTACCTCTCCCTAACTCTCCATAACCCTCCTATGACATCCCAGACACATTTATATATTCACATCACCTCCAAATATCCACCATAAATTCGAATAATCTCCATTCATGACTCTTATTCTCCACGGCAGTTGGCAGAGAATAATTACCGTTCTTAACTCCTTCACGCGTCTGTTGTATACTAATTCACTCCAACACGTTGTAAACACAATCTAAATTGATTCAAACTCATTGTAGCATACGCCAGCTTCCCAAAAATACATCCATAATCCCGAGATAATATGACTTTCCTGTTTTGACGAGATAATTATGGTAACTCGGTTGTTTTCCAATCAAACGCCACATACCAGCCCTGGTTTGTCGTAACAGGCAACTACCAAATCAAATCTAACCAAAACTCTGACCGAATATCCTCCAAAATGTCGCATGTGATTCACGCTGTAAACTGATTTTTCAAATCAGTTTTTTTTTTCCCGCCAAAATCATATTCTCGTGAGAGAAGAAGGTCTCCCCCTATCCGTCTGAGGAGTGTAAATAGAAAGTGTTCAATTGAGGTGCCCCTTATCCAAACTGAGAGTCCGGATAACAAATCTCCCCCGGGGGCTTTAGACAACTTTTTCGAGCCGATTTTTCCAAAAATGTTTATTGCCCAAAAATACCTACAAACACATAAAACACCAAAATTAATGCAAAATCGAGTGCCAACAAAATATAGTAATGAGATCAAATTAGACACAAAAATGTGTCTATCAAATACCCCCAAACTTATTATTTGCTAGTCCTCGAGCAAATTCTAGAAAATAAAATTCATTTGAACCCCTAGGTGGCCCTAGTGGCGGAGTGTTGTCTCCGGAGGGTTTACCAGAGGTGTACCCACAAAACCTTTACTCCTGACCCTAGCTATTTACGCAGAACCTTGGAAGGCACTAAAGAATCTCCTTGGTTGGCATACAATCATTGACTATAGGAGGAAGTACCCTGATGCGAAATTCCAATTGTTCTACATGAGTTTGCACTCAAGCATACTAAAATTCATATAAAGTGACAGAGCTCTACTCAGACAGTTTCTAGACATCATAAAACGGAGTCAACCAATCACATGGAAAGATTAAGAAGATGGATGTAGAGAAAAACATAGATGTTGACTAAGGTAAACCTATCCTAATGGGTGAGACATCAGTCTGGGACTAATATCAACACACCGGCATATACAAGGGAACCAGTGGTCGATAATCCTAACTCTAGGTCAACTCAGCTGGCATATACAAGGGTACCAGTGGTCGACTTTATTGTATTTATTCCGTTTGGTCTGATGGTCTGGTCTTTTTTTTTTTTTTTTTTTTGAATCTCAGTCACTCTATTTCACCCTAGCAATGGTAAAAATAAAAAAAGAGAAGTGATCATGACTCTTTCGATGTTTCCATCTCGAGGATATGGCGAAACTACCATGTTTTCTTTTCTAACACCTGAGCTCTGTGCTTTTATGAATAGACTCTTCTAGATGTTTCCATCTAATCATATTGGTTCCTCAACTCCTACAACCAAGATGCTTCCACCCACTTAGATTAGTTAGTGCCGACCTTAATAAGCATAAATTTCTAGGCTCTGGAGTTTATTTATTGCAACTAAAAAGTTTCTCCCATACCCCCAAACTTAAATCTAACATTGTCCTCAATGTTCTAAAGATGAAATTAAAAACATGAACAAGGAGAAACCGTTACCACTAGAAGGAAATGAGGAAAAATATTACCGTGTTGCATGAGCAAGGGATACCTCCCAAGGAGTGCTAAGTTTTAAGTCTTCAGCCAGACATCAAATACCTCAAAAAGGATCTTCACCTTCAAAAGTCATATACCAATAGCCGAAATTAAATAGTTGTGGGTCCATAAGACCAAATAGAGCTAACACCAATATCATACAACTGCACTGATTCAGAAAAATGAATAGAAGGATCACATACTCGTCTAAGGTTTCTGTCAAGACAACTAGGTTTATCTGGGTAGCATAATTGAGCTTCATATGTGTATCTTGATAAATAGATTCATCCGAAAAACGGGTCTCTAATACGGGTTACCTCCCGGGACGATGATCGGGAGGATCGGGTTCCGAGTCCGGATAGACTCGAGTAATATCTCAGACGCACATGGCTCGAGTCCCAAGTTAGGGACTCTAATTAGGGATACATGACAATCACAAGAACTATCACTACCCCCAAACGTAGGGATTTCACTACTCATATACAAACCTCTAACTATTGCTTGAATTTCTGGATCCTCAGAGTCCTTAAAATACTCAAGAGCTTCTTCTAGTTCTCTACCCCCAAATGTAGGGTCATCATTGCTCTTAGAAAGACCTAACACTATTGCCTGGATTTCTGGGTCCGTAGAGTCTTTAAAATACTCAAGGGATTCTTCTAAAGATTGATCACACATCTGGTCTAAAAGAATGGTTTCCTCAAATTCATCAAAAGAATCTCCCAATAGAGTGTCATGCCAATTATCCTGAACTAAACCCTGAACTAAAGTGCTAATCATATTCACTTCTTGTAAATCATCATTCTCAGAAGGTTGTCTAGTAACATTAAAGACATTTAGTTCAGTGGTCATATTACCAAAGGATATGTTCATAAGCCCGGTCCTACAGTTGATGACAGCGTTAGCTGTGGCTAAAAATGGGCGACCTAGAATCACCGGGATTTGAGCACTTGGGTCCTGAACGGGTTGGGTGTCTAGAACAACGAAATCCACTGGATAAATAAACTTATCAACCTCAATCAGAACATCCTCTATGACACCACGAGGGACTTTTACAGACCTATCAGCTAATTGTAGTGTCATTTTAGTCGGTTTCAACTTACCAAGACCTAGCTGGGTGTATACATGATACGGGAGTAAGTTAACACTAGCTCCTAAGTCAAGTAAAGCTTTATCGACCATGTGATTACCAATCGCACAAGAAATTGTGGGTCATCCAGGGTCCTTATACTTAGGGGGTGTTTGGTTCAGAAGAATGGAACTTACTTGACCAGCTAAAAGGGCTTTCTTTTGGACATTAAGCTTACGCTTTCGTGTACAAAGATCTTTAAGGAACTTGGCATAAGCAGGCATCTGCCTAATTGCTTCTAATAACGGAATATTGATGTTCACCTGTTTAAATGTCTCCATTATCTCGTTGAATGTCGACTCCTTATTTGTTGGGGATAACAACTGCGGATATGGGGCTCTAGACACAAAGGTAGTCCTATCAGGAATTTCTTGGGACTCCTTAGGGATTGTTTCAGTTTCCTCAGCTACGGGTTCCTCTTGGGACGTAGAAGGTGGAACTACAGTATGTCCACTAGGCTTGGATACCTTATTGTCTACCGTTTTACCGCTCCTAAGGGTTTTTATCGAGTTCAAATGGTTTGATGATTCCTCACCAACTAAAGATATTTGATGGACCCCCCTAGGATTGTGTTGAGATTGACTAGGAAACTTACCTTCTTCTCTCTCACTTAAATACTTAGCTATTTGGCCAACTTGAAGTTCTAATTTAGCAAGAGTCTGGGAATTATCCTTATGGTTCTTCCTGGTTTCTTGTTGAAAGCTAAGGTGGTTGGATGATAACATATCATGGTTCTTTACTAACATAGTAAGAGCTTCTTCTAAGGTAGAGATCTTTTTCTCGAAGTGTTCAAACCGGGTTTGACTCGAAGGGTTCCGAGTATAACCAAAACCGGGGGAGGTGAGAATTACTAGACTGTCCTTGATTCTGGCCCTTATACCAAGAAAAATTAGGATGGTTTCTCCAACCAGGGTTGTAGGTCTCTGAGTAGGGGTCAAACTTCTGAAGGTTCTCAAACCTAGCGTTGTTATAGAGAGCATGGGCTTGTTCTTCACTAACATGACCTTACCAAAATGAGTTATCGGGATCTATTCCACAACTAGAGACTTGAGAGGCTCTATTAGGTTCATCAAGGGACCTATTTTTAGACTGACCCATTTCCAAAGCTTCTAACCTTCTAGACATGGCAGCAAACTTAGCATCTGACTCGAAGCTTGTATCTACCACATTGGTGCTACTTCTATTGACCAAGAGTCTTTTAGGGGGTTCAACACAAGGCTCCCACTGTTGGGATTTTTCAGCGATAGTTCCTAAGAAGGTATAAGCATCATCGCCAGGTTTATGTGTGAATTCACCGGCACACATAGACTCACCATGGATTTAGTCGAATAGTCTAAACCATTATAAATAATCTCCACAAGTTTCATATTATCAAATCCATGGTGAGGACACTTTGGGATAGGAGATCATTGAATCTCTCTAAAAACCTATAAAGAGACTCTCCCTCTTGTTGCACACTAGCACTAATTTTACCTACTTATGCTTGAGTTTTATGCTTAGGGTAGAATTTCATATAGAAAGCTGCAATCATTTCTGCCATGTTTCAATGGATCCGGATGGTAGGTTGTTGACCATGTCTTGGCTTTATCTCTCAAGGTAAAGGGAAACATCTTAAGTTTCAAGACTTCGTCGATAAGGTCTTTTATTCTAACCGTCCCGCAAATTTCCTCAAAGTCCCTAATATGAAAATAAGGGTTCTCATCATCTTTTCCTAAGAATATAGGGATCATCCGAAGAAGACTAGGTTTTATCTCGAAACTAGCCGTATTAATTTGGAAATTTAATACACGAAGCTCGGTTGGTCCTAGTTGGGAACATGTAATCTTTCAAAGTAGCCATTGTTGGCACAAATCTGAAGTACTAGGGGTACTTTCCTCACGAAGAGACAGATTCTCAAAATTGAAGTTTCCTAAAACGGGGCTCTCAAAAGAAGAGTCTTCGAGTTCCCCGCCTTCACAAGAAGAACTACTAGGTTTGTCACTAATCAGTCGACCTAGATTGTCTCTTTTCCAAGCCCGCTCTCTAATAACCTCGGGCATACACTAGAAAAACAAAATAAAAGAAAAAGAAAAATCCTAAAAGGAAGGGAAGTTCTATGCAAACAAAAACAAGGCTGACTCCACCACAGCAAACCTAATGATATCTAGCAAACAAAAAGCATGATGGCTCCACTTAGATTGTTTTCTAGACCAGCTTCTAATCGTTCGAAAGGGAATTCGTTACAATTTGAGCAAACCCCTCTGGATCAATCCGAGTTAAAGCAAGTTGAATCAAGGCGAGGGAAGCTCATTGGAGCTTTGATACCCAAGGCCTTACCGCTATTGCAAGGCGGCGCAGTCACGCATTCAACTTCACAGAAACCATCATGAACTTCGAAGTATGCTAAAAGAATAACCAATATTTTTCGAGCGACTTTCCTACTAAGCTCGTTACCCTATCGGTCTCGTTCTATTCCAAATTTTTAAGCTTAGGTTCGTGTTAAGTATCGTTTTCCTAAGGCGGGCAAGAAGAGAACGGTGATGAAATCCGAACCCTTATCTTATATGGCCAGTCCTTGCCCTTTACTAGGAAATTAAAACAGCCGTTTTCAAGTCCTCGACATATATGCAAACGAAGGAATACAAGAACTCATTGACGGGGGATTCGCGAGTGTTTCGACAAACTTACCTCCGTGCGGACGGGGGATGAACCGTTGTAGTCGACTCGGGCCACGACTCCAATGTCGTGTACGAACCCGAGGGGCCGAGGTGATATCGTAATCACCGTCCTTCTCTGCAAACAGTTTGATATTTAATACTACCCTTCCGTAGGGTTTAAAAAAAATAAAAGAATGTCCAAGTCCAAAGTCCAAGTCCAAAAAGTAAAGGCGCAAAAGAAAAGGAAAGTCTAAAAAAAAAAAATATCTAAAAATAAATAAATATAAATAATAATAATAAAAAAAAGCCTCTCTTTTTTTTTCTCTCTTTTTATAAAATATAAAAAAATCTTCTCCTTTCGCTCCTTTCGCTTTGTCTTTAACTCCAAATCTTTAAGTATCCACCAAAAGCTTTGGCAAATTTTTCTTTCGCTCCAAATCCCAAAATCTGAAAGGAAAAGACAAAAACCCAAAAAACGTAAAGAAGAACAAATAAATAAAAACCTAAAAGAAAATCTAAAAACTCTAGCCTAAAGACAAGTCCGCGTCGGCGGCGCCAAAAATTGATGGTTATTTTCAATGATGTTGTAGTAATAGGTTCGTTGAGACTTGTGAAGACTGTGCTTTTAGATTTAAATTTTAAGATTAATTAAAACTGACTATAATAGAGAGATCGGGGTTCAGGATTTCACCATTCACCAAAATTCATGTGATTTAATGTTAATGTTTATCATGCAATTCTAGACAATATAACTCCAATCAAAAGAAATTGTGATTCTAATCATTGCCTAAATTAGATTTTCAAAACATCAATTGTTAATCGCAAGCATGAAGTATCAAAAGCCCTAAACTAAGCATACTTCATCAAGAGAAAACACAACTAATTAAAATCATTTACTCAATTTTCATTCGGTGCAAATAATCATAAAAGAATTGCATAAATAAATTTAAATAAATTTTACCACATAACTTTTGGAAGAATGGCTTCCTCCCTCGCCCCGAGGATTAGGTTTAGCTCATCATGTTGGAAACACGCTCAAAATATGATTTTATTGCTCAAAGGTGCTCACAAATGATGAAATGGAGAGATATCAAATAAAAACCGGGTTTGTAACAGTTACAAGTGTTACAAACCGAGCTGTTCCAAAGAACGATGAAGCCTTCCTGTCGTTGTTACTATTGATTTAAGACTGCCTCCAATATACGACCCACTATTGCGAGTCGTTAACACTGTTTAACAACGACGGTCTTTGGCCGTCTGTTCTTCGTGTTCTTCAGGTGTAGCAGCAGCAGCAATGGAGTTTCTCTGGAACTTGATTCTCCGGCTCTGTTGAGGCTCTGTACCTCTCCCTAACTCTCCATAACCCTCCTATGACATCCCAGACGCATTTATATATTCACATCACCTCCAAATATCCACCATAAATTCGAATAATCTCCATTCATGACTCTTATTCTCCACGGCAGTTGGCAGAGAATAATTACCGTTCTTAACTCCTTCACGCGTCTGTTGTATACTAATTCACTCCAACACGTTGTAAACACAATCTAAATTGATTCAAACTCGTTGTAGCATACGCCAGCTTCCCAAAAATACATCCATAATCCCGAGATAATATGACTTTCCTGTTTTGACGAGATAATTATGGTAACTCGGTTGTTTTCCAATCAAACGCCACATACCAGCCCTGGTTTGTCGTAACAGGCAACTACCAAATCAAATCCAACCAAAACTCTGACCGAATATCCTCCAAAATGTCGCCTGTGATTCACGCTGTAAACTGATTTTTCAAATCAGTTTTTCTTTCCCGCCAAAATCATATTCTCGTGAGAGAAGAAGGTCTCCCCCTATCCGTCTGAGGAGTGTAAATAGAAAGTGTTCAATTGAGGTGCCCCTTAGTAATTTAGGTGCCCCTTATCCAAACTGAGAGTCCGGATAACAAATCTCCCCCGGGGTCTTTAGACAACTTTTTCGAGCCGATTTTTCCAAAAATGTTTATTGCCCAAAAATACCTACAAACACATAAAACACCAAAATTAATACAAAATCGAGTGCCAACAAAATATAGTAATGAGATCAAATTAGACACAAAAATGTGTCTATTCTCTTCATGGAATGCCCCGGACAATTGTAAGTGATCGTGATCCTATATATTTAAGTAATTTCTGGAAAGCTTTCTTTTCGCTTCAAGATACGAAACTATGTCGGATCTCCGCTTACCATCCACAAACGGATTGCCAAACTGAGGTGACAAATCGCACTTTAGAGTGCTATCTCCGTTGTTTTGCTGGGGACAAACAACACAGTTGGGCTAGCTGGTTACCGTGGGCGTAGTGGTGGTATAATACCACTTATCACTCATCCATTAAAATGACTCCATTTGAATCCGTGTATAGTCGTCCACCACCAACTATTGTGACTTATGTTCCAGGCTCTACTGTTGTCCATGCTGTAGATACTTCGTTGCGGTCTCGTGATCGTACCTTACAGATCCTCAAGGTGCATCTTCAAACTACTCAAGCTCTAATGAAGTCCTACGCCGATGCTCATAGAACGGAAAGAAGCTTTGAGGTAGGGGACTTTGTTTATCTTCGTTTACAGACCTATAGGAAAACTACTATTGAAAATCAAGAGTATTCCAAGCTCTTGATGAGTGCCAAATAGTGCATATTTATACACCTTTTTATTGGCATTTTACTCATCTTTTGCGCTTAGAAATCAGATATTATCCCAGATTCTGTGTTTTCTTTGTTTTCAAGAATAAATATTTGTATTAATTAATTTTGTGTTTTTAGGTAATAAATAAAGTCAGGAAACCGAGGAGCTAAAGAGCGAAGAAGTGGAGTCGAGCATCTATGGAGCAAAAGCCAAAGCCCGCGCGCAACGGTTGCAACCCAACAAGTAGCAACTCATCTACAAGACATGGGGCTTGAGCTAGTCAGACCCGTGACCCGGATCCGAGCGCGTCTCTTCGAGACGTTGAGATTTCTTTCTCCCTCATCCAACGGTCGCTGCTTCCACGTGCATCGAAGATCGCTGCTCCGCGCTACACGAGATCACACAAAACCGCTTACCATCCTCAGGCGTTCGGATCTCCATCGGCTCCATCCTACGCTTTGAAGCCCTCCCATCGACACTTCGTTGTGCCCGCTCAACACCCTATCAACCTAACCCTATACCTATCGAGCAAAACCAATTCATTTCTTCTCTTTCTTTCTCTTTCTTCTCTTCTCTCGTCTCCATCGGTTGAGCAACTCCACCCCCATACCCCGACACCAAACTCGAGCGGAGCGCACCATACCTCTTCCACCTCCATCACCTCGACAAGCTCAGCAACGGCCGCTGCAGCCACCTTCCCTCCTCTCTAGTGTTAGTTACCTCTCTCTTAGCTTCTCTCATAACCTAGAGGCTAATTTAGAGATAACTAAAACTAGGGTTCCATCAACAACCACGCATGGAGTTACGGGGGACGATTAGACAAGAGGAGAAGCAATTCGAGAGAAGTGGGTGAGAGTTATTTTATTGTAATTTACATTTTGTTTTTGAAATTAGGGTTTGGAAATGATTGGATTTGCATGTATAAATAGAGGAGTAGAGAGTGAAATTAGGCACGCCTGGATTAGCCAGTGCTGTCAATTAGATTTAATTTCTGTTTTTCATGTTTTAATTTAGTTGCTAGGGTTTGAGATGAAACCCTAATTCCATGACTGTGTATTAAACTTTGTTGAATGTTCTTGAGGACTCAATGCTTTAAATAGCTTCAATTTTAACACCTCAAAAAAAAAAATATCTTTATTCTTTTTTCTTCTTTTCTTTTTTTTTTTTTTTTTTTTTTTTTTTTACTTTTTATTTTTTATTTTTTTTTTATTCTTTTTATTTATTTATTTTATTTATTCCTTTTTTATTGCTAGCCAGTGTGTCAATTAGGTTTAATTGACAAAAAGAAAAAAGAAATTAAACCTAAAGAAATTAAACATGTAAAACAAATTAAACCTAAAGAAAAAAGAAAAGAAGAAAAAAGAATAAAGATTTTTTTTTTTTTTTTTTTTTTTTCTTTTTTTTTTGAGGTGTTAAAATTGAAGCTATTTAAAGCATTGAGTCCTCAAGAACATTCAACAAAGTTTAATACACAGTCATGGAATTAGGGTTTCATCTCAAACCCTAGCAACTAAATTAAAACATGAAAAACAGAAATTAAATCTAATTGACAGCACTGGCTAATCCAGGCGTGCCTAATTTCACTCTCTACTCCTCTATTTATACATGCAAATCCAATCATTTCCAAACCCTAATTTCAAAAACAGAAATTACAATAAAATAACTCTCACCCACTTCTCTCGAATTGCTTCTCCTCTTGTCTAATCGTCCTCGAACTCCATGCGTGGTTGTTGATTTGGAACCCTAGTTTTAGTTATCTCTAAATTAGCCTCTAGGTTATGAGAGAAGCTAAGAGAGAGGTAACTAACACTAGAGAGGAGGGAAGGTGGCTGCGGGCGAGATTTGTTGTTGTTGAGGTGTCGGGGAGGTGATGGAGGTGGAAGAGGTATGGTGCGGCTCTGCTCCTTTCGAGTTTGGTGTCGGGGTATGGGGGTGGAGTTGCTCGCAACCGATGGAGACGAGAGAAGAGAAGAAAGAGAAAGAAAGAGAAGAAGTGAATTGGTTTTGCTCGATAGGTATAGGGTTAGGTTGATAGGGTGTTGAGCGGGCACAGCGAAGTGTCGATGGGAGGGCTTCGCCGAGCGTAGGATGGAGCCGATGGAGATCCGAACTAGTGAGGATGGTAAGCGGTTTTGGTGTGATGCGTGTAGCGCGGGAGCAGCGATCTTCGATGCACGTGGAAGCAGCGACCGTTGGATGAGGGAGAAAGAAATCTCAACGTCTCGAAGAGACGCGCCGGATCCGGGTCACGGGTCGGGACTAGCTCAAGCCCATGTCTTGTAGATGAGTTGCTACTTGTTGGGTTGCAACTGTTGCGCGCGGGCTTTGGCTTTTTGCTCCATAGATGCTCGACTCCACTTCTTCGCTCTTTAGCTCCTCAGTTTCTCCGGACTTTATTTATTACCTAAAAACACAAAATTAATTAATACAAATATTTATTCTTGAAAACAAAGAAAACGTTAACGGGATCGGGATATATCGATTTCTAAGCAAAAGATGAGTAAAATGCCAATAAAAAGGTGTATAAATATGCACTATTTGGCACTCATCAAATACCCCAAACCGAATTTTACTTGTCCTCAAGTGAAACAGAAAATAAGAAATCCTAACTATACCACCTTTGTCGTAGGTCTCTCGAATGCATTTAGCGTATGCACTAAGCCTTTGAACCCCTAGGTGTCCCTAGTGGACGAGTTGTAGTCTCGTGAGGGTTTACCAGAGGTGTACCCACAAAACCTTCTCCAACTTCGAGTGTAAAAGAGTCTCAAGCCTCCAAGAAGCTATGAGGACATAGAGTTTCTGCATGCTAGTAACAGAAGTTAGAACTATCGAAGAACGCATTCTCATCCTTAAGTGCTGAGCGAGAAGTAACCATACCATATGAAAGAACTCGGATTCGATTGTGATCATAAGTGTAGGATCATAATATCGCAATGCATAGGGCTCGCGGGATCAATAAACGACGGTACCGCGAGGGAGTCGCAGGAAACTAAAATAAACGACGCGATGGGAAATAACGACACACAAAACTTGACTGAAAGACATGGAATGCAGCGAGGGTTAAGAAGTGTCGCGAGATTGAATAGTTGTACACTGGCGACACTTCGCGAGACATTCCGAAAATAAAGGATAGCTTAATTTGTCACCCACTATGTATTACCCTATATAAAGGGTTGAATGAGTGCAGTAAAGGGGAGATCTTTTTAGGATTGTTAGGCAAGTCATTAGGAGAGAGAAAGTTTAAGAGTGTTTTAACTTCTAAGTGTAATTCTATTTTCTGTGTAAATACTTCATGAATTCAATCAATAAATGTTCTTGATCTTACATCTTCTAATGGATTAATTAAGCAAAATCGAGTAAGGGGTGTAGTGTGGGAAAACCTGCTACTACATATGCGCTAGAAACAGGGAGATCGTTGATAAAGGAGAGAAGATTGCAATTAAAATTGCTTGAATCAGAAAAATGAGAAAGAAAAACATTAGATCGGATGAAAAAGATATGGCATACAGCACAGGTATGAGAGTAATGGTTAACGAATTTCATGAAAATATCAGAGGAAGGATACACAAACGAGATTTTGAAGGAAAGAAGATTACGGATCGAGAAATAACATCACCTTTGAAAGATTGGGAAAAGCAAGAGATAACATTCACGGCGGAGGAAATATCAAAAGAAAACTTGGATCACATGTCTCCACTGGTGATTGCAATAAACGTGTATAAGGAAGGAGAGAAATCGGAGAATACGATGAAAACATGGGTGATGAATGGAGTTTTAATCGATACGGGAGTACGGTGAACATCATGTTCTATCACGCTTACAAAAAGATGGGATATAAAGACGAAGATATGACTTCCGCGGCATATAATATTCAAGGTTTTGGTAAATCTATAACAAAAGTTAAAGGGGAGATAAAAATACGTATTCCATTAGGAGGAATCGAAACACAGGTGACATTGAGTGTGGTGGATATGGAATCACCATACAACATGTTACTAGGAAGACCATGGGTACATGCAATAAAAGCTGTGACGTCGACGCTTCATCAACGTATCAAGTTCCCTACACCAACTGGAATCGGCGAGATCAAAGGAGATCTTTGCTAGAGGAAGAATATACTATCAAAATGAAGTAAAATGTTGCGAAGAACGGGTAAACAAGCGAAAGGGTATATCAAAGTATCGCAAAAAGCTAGCAAAGGTGGCTAAGAAAGAAGAAGAATTCGAGTTTACATGATAAGAGCGAAGGAAGGAAAAGGCATACCGGCGAGATCTCGGGAGAAGAAGATGATCTTGCGAAAGAACCAAAAGGACCAACCCCTATGGGAGAACCTAAGGCCGATTACGTCGCGCGAGAACAAACCAAAGAAGTGAATATTGGAACTAAGGAAAATCCGAAGATGCTAAAGATTGGAACTAGCATGGAAGCGGATGAAGAGAAAAGAAGCGTCGATCTGATTGCGAGATTATAAAGACATCTTCGCGTGGGATATGGATGAAATGCATGGTATAGATCCGTCGATCGCCTGTCACAAGTTAGAAATTGATAAAAATGTGAAGCCATTTAAGCAAAGAATTAGAAAGATAGCAACAGCATATCATTCTCAGATAGAAGAAGAACTGCAGAAGATGCTGGACGCAGGAATTATTAGACAAGCAAAATACCCTGAGTGGATAGCGAATATGGTTATAGTTCCAAAGAAGAACAAGGGAATAAGGATTTGCATTGATTTCACCGATTTAAATAAAGCTTGCCCTAAAAGACAGTTTTCCATTACCAGACATCCCACAAACTAGTCGAATCGGCGGCAAGGGAATGAAAGAGTATCATTATTTGGACGGATACAAAGGTTACAATCAAATTCCTCTCGCCGAGGAAGACCAAGAACACACTTGCTTTCTTCGCTCCAAGAGGATTATCTTGTTATACTAAAATGTCGTTTGGTTTGCGAAATCTTTGGAGCAACGTATCAAAGGATGGTAGAAAATGTATTCGCAGAGTGGATACACAAAACACTAGAGGTATACGTAGATGACATGCTAGTGAAAAGTAAAAAGGCGAGAAGATCACGTGAAAGACTTGAGAGAAATTTTTGAACAAATGAGGCGTTTCAACATCAAAGTCAATCCGAGAAAAATGTACCTTCGGAGTTGCGTCGGGAAATTCTTGGGTTACATTATATCAAAAGAAGGAATACATGTTGACCGGGAGAAAGTAAAGCTATTCGCGATATGCCGACTTTGCGATGGTAAAGGATGTTCAAAAGCTGAATGGGTTACTAGCATCTCTAGGAAGGTTCATTTCGCGGTCATCGATAAATGTAAACACTTTTTCGGTGTTACGAAAAAGGGTCGAAATTTAAATGGACGGATGAATGTGAAAAGGCTTTACAAGGGATCAAAGAGCATTTAATGGATATATCTATTATGCGAATGCGAGAACCGGGAGAGGAATTATTAATATACCTCGCGACGACATCGCATGCCTTAAGTGCGGTTTTGCTGCGAGTGGACATAAGAGTAGAAAAACCAATTTATTATATCAAAGAAAACTTTTAACGCTGTGAAAGAAATTATTCGAAGATTGAAAAGTTAATCCTGGCGTTAGTCTATGCTTCGTTTAAACTTCGCATATATTTTCAAGCACATATTATTAGAGTGGTAACGAAGGTACCAATCGAGTCGGTAATGAAAAATTCAAAAGATCGGGAAGAGTTGAAAGATGGAACGCTCAAATAAGCCATTATAAACTCAAATATGAAATATTATCTTCAACCAAATCACGGGTTGTCATGAGACTTTTACGCGGAATTTCCTTTGGAAGAAGAGGAAGCAATAGATGAAATGATGGATGTAGAAGAAGAGCATGGAGATCCAAAGATTTGTTAAGCGAGCCAAATCGGTGGGAAATATTAGTGGATGGATCATCCAACGGAGAAGGTAAAGGAGTGGGAATTGTTGTGATTTATGAAGGCAATAAATTAGCTTTTGCTTTTAGATTGGAATTTGAGTCTACTAATAATGAAACGGAGTATGAAGCTATAATACATGCTTTAAGATTTGCAATAGAAATGAAATTGGAGAATGTGAGGATTACCAAAGTGACTCGCAATTGGCAATCCGTCGGATAACGAGAAGTATGCTACAAATGATCCATCCCTACGAAATACGGGAAGCTTGTAGAAGTCTTTGTCGTCTGAATCTTAGAAAATAAAATGGAGACACATATCAAGGAGAGATAATAGGCTCATGAGACGCTTTTGCCTTTATATCAAGTATGATGATAGACCCAACTGCGAGGAATATCAAAATACAAACGCTACTAGCGCCATCGATTAATAAAGAGGAAGGACAAGAAGTAGATATAATGATGGTGGTAGATGAAATGCAATGCCGCCGAAGAAGACCGGAGGGTAGAACTTCACGCGTACTTAATGAAAGGCGAGGTACCAAGAAATAGATTGGAAGCACACAAGTTAAAGAGCCGGGCAACAAATTATGAATTGCGAGATGGCGTGCTTTATCGGCGTTCTTTTGATGGACCTTCGCTTCGATGTCTAACAAGGAAAGAAGGAGAAACCATATTGAGGATGCTTGCATAGTGGGGATGCCGGAAATCATAGCGGCGGAAGATCTTTGGCATATAAAGCAAAGACGCAAGGATATTATTGGCCATATATGCATGAGGACGCGAGAGCAATAGCAGACGCTGCGAAGATTGTCAAAGACACGGGAAGAAGATACATGCACCAGGAGCACAGTTAAATTCTTCAAAAAGTGTGTGGCCTTTTGGAAAATGGGGTTTAGATATTGTGGGACCATTTTTACCAGGAACTGGACAAAGGAGATACTTAATTGTCGCAACGGATTATTTCACAAAATGGGCGGAGGTGAAAGCGGTCCAGCACATTCGTGATAAGGATGTTTTTACTTTCATATTCGAGAATATCATATGCGAGATTTGGGATCCACACACAATTGGTATCCGATAATGGGAAGCAGTTTGAAGGGCAAAATATAGAGTTTCTTGCTCAATGCATTTCGAGATAAAATGTGGAAAATCGACTCCATTATATCCACAAGCTAATGGCCAAGCGGAGGCAACAAACAAAACAATTGTAGATATATTGAAGAAAAAGTTGGAAGGACACAACAAGGGATGGTGCGAACAAGTACCCAATGCAGTATGGGCCTATAATACAACTAGAAGAGAAGCCACAGGAATGTCCCCTTTTTGCCTAACTTATGGAGTTGAACAAGTACTCCCAACGAGGTCGTGATTCGACAACCAAAAAAGAGGTGCAGGAGAAAAATCTTAGCGCAGGCAATATTCTAATCAAGTTGGATGAATTGGAAGAAAAACGAGAAAAAGCCTTGCGACACATGGAGAATTATCGGCGAAGACGGCTAGAGAATATAACAAGCGTGTAAAAATACGTGAGTTCCAACTAGGAGACTTGGTGTTGCGAGAAACCCCAATATATCAACGTGAAAACGGAGAAAAAGTCTGGCGAGAAAATGGGATGGACCTTATATCATCAAAGAGGTAGTTGGTACGGGGGCATATAGATTGATGGACCCCGAAGGAAGAGATGTGGGACAAAAATTGGATAGACCATGGAATAGGTTATATCTAAAGAAATATTACCCGTAATAATGAGAGAGGAAAAAGGAATCAAGATGAAGTAATTCTTCGCGGAGATATTTGCGACATTCAAAAATGCGAAAGAATCCGCGAAGATCTCGCGACAAGAATAACAAAAAAGTCATGCATGGCTTAACAAAACAACAAGAGATAAGGAATGATTAAATGAATAAATTGGCGAGTATCTCATGAGACAAAATAGCAAATGATGAAGAATGATTAAAAAGAATGAATGAATGGGACGAACCTTTATGGCGTACACCCTAGTTCGCGAATAACATTTCGTAAGAGGCAAATGTAAGACCTAAAGTGCGTCATAAAAGGGGGTATCTCTCGACATGGCTCGGGGGAAGGTTACACCGCTCCCGAAGCCTCGAGTCATGAAAATTTGGGGCCCATGAAAGCCTATCCGGAAGAGGTACCTTGGATTCCCAACTATATATGTAGGTTATACGGTTGGGCGACCGAGGGTCTCTTCCTAGGGAGTCAGTGTATGCTCAAGGCGCCGAGGTACACGGTTGAGCGAGTGCCGGGATGGATGAACCTACCCTGGCCATTCTTGGCAAGTCTTGGCATGCGTTGCACTCGCCCGAAGAAAACTCCACTTAGGGTGCAGTCTCGTAACCATAAACCATATAGGTTGTAGGATCATAATATCGCAACGCAGGCTCGCGGGATTAATAAACAATGACTTCGCGAGGTGAGATCGCAGACAGCTAAAATAAATGACGCGATGAATAACGACACACAAAATGATAAGAAGACATGGAACCGGGCGAGGGTTAAGAAGTGTCGCGAGAATAAATGTTTGTACATCTGCGACACTTCGCGGAACATTTCCGAAATAAAAGGATAGATTAGCTGTCATCCACTATGTATCGCCCTATATAAAGGGTTGTGTGAGTCTGTTGTAAGGGAGAGATCTTTTTGTAATTGTTGGGCAAGTCATTAGGAGAGAGAAAGTTCAAGAGTGTTTTACTTGCTAAGTGTAATCCTACTTTCCTGTGTAAGCAACTCATGAAATTAATCAATAAACATTCTCAATTATACAACTTTCAATGGACTAATTAATCAAAATATAGTGAGGGGTGTAGTGTGGGAAAACACTGCTACTACATATGCGCTAGAAACGAGGGACGAGCGGTGATTGACGAAGAAATTGGAAAGAATTTAGATTAACGAGAGAAGAGATTTGGAAAAGATACTCAAGAATTCATTGAAAAAGAAAGATGGCTAGAAGAAGAAATGTACAAGGGCAACCAACGATTGTAAGAAGAAGTGGGAGACTTGCTTTGGAGAAAGGAGGAATGAAACGGGAGAATCATCAAGGATGAATATGAGAAATGAAGGAGAAGGTCAAGACCAACCACCAATCTCCCCAGTGTGGCTTGGCAGTGTAGATTATGATAGAGTAAGTGTGCATACTTGGAGATCCGATTCAAGACGAGAGAGAAGAGAGCGGCGGTGGTGAACAATGGACAAGGAGAGCAAGGGATGAATGGAGAAATGAATCCAGGAAACGAAGAAATGGCAGCGTTAGAAAGATTGAGACAAACAATACACGAAGAGAGACGATTAGAAGCAGAGGAGCGAGCAAACTTGACAAGACAAAATCATGAACTGAGGATGGAAAATATGAGGTTGCAAAGAAGGAGATCTAGAAGTAGCGTGAGATCAAGTTCTAGATCGAACAGAGAAGAAAGAAGGAGAGTTTTACCAACAGAAAGTGCCGGGGAAGAAACACAAAATCCGAATACAGAGCATGGCGAGAGAATTGGGGAAATAGAAGATCGTCATATTCCTCACCAGAAAATCTTCAAAATGAGCGAAATAGGGAAAATCAAGAAAACATGCAACTCAAGGGCCGAATGATCCAATTTCTTTGAAGGAAGAATAATTCTACACGGGAGAGAAGAATTGAGAAGAAACCGAGAGATTGAGGATGACATTGAGAGACACTACATTGAACAAAGCGCGACTAGCTCGAAAAGAGAAAGAATAAGAGCGAGAAATGGAAAATCAAGAGATGGAAGAAGCAATCCGTGAGAATAACCATGACAACCGTGAGAGAAGGAGGGAAACAAACCGTAATAATAGAAATATTAACGCACGTATGAAAGGTGCAGATGATGAGAGCCGAGAGGCAACCAAGAAGAGAGAACAACCGATATAATGGCGTGCGAATTAACGAAAGAGACGAAGAAGAGCGTCGCGAGGAGAGAAGAGGAGAAAATAATGAGCGGGAAGGTCAAAATAGGCACGAGCGAAGAAGGAGAGAAGCGAGAGCTAAAAGACCGGTAGAAACAAATTCGAGGCAAATGAACAAATCTTAAGAGAACTAGTGAAATGAGAGGATTCTTGAATAATAGAAGGGAAGGAGGAAGGAGACAATCGGACGAAGCCATCATGAAGCCGCGAAGAATCCCTTCACGCTAGAAGTACGAGATGGGAGGAATACCTCCTAAATGCAATCTACCCGCATTAACCAACATCTTTGATGGAACAACTTGTGCGATACAACATATTAAGGCTTACATGAGATGTATGTTACAATGGGAGAATCATGATGCCATATTGTGCAAATATTTCGCGTCAAGCTTAATAGGAGAAGCACTAAAATGGTTTGAAGGTCTGCCAAGGAACACAATCACATCATTCAATCATTTACAAGCCACATTCCAGGAGCATACATAAGTAACAACTCTTCGCGACCAGGTATTGAAGATGTATTCGGGTTGAAACAAAGGATTGGCGAGAGCTTAAGACGGTTTGTGATAAGATGGAGGACCATGTGCAGCGAAATGGCGGGACGGGTTGAGGAGAGATATCTCATACTCTCATTTGTGAATGCTCTCTTCGCGACTAACTTGTTATACATTCAAATTTTTAGAATCAAAAATACAATCACGATGGCGAAGCTGCGAGAATTACGGGAAGAATATATTGCCTTAGAAGAAAGACAAAATGAAATGAATTCATATCCGATCGCGAACACGAGCTTCAACGCCGCGAACGCAAGTTTGTTACCTCAATTCATAAATACGGTGGCGAGCACTTCGCAAGGACAAGCGAGCAAGGAGAGGCGATGAGGGACAAGCGAGAAGATAGTAGCCATGGGAAGCCACGATCAAGAAGAGTTTGAACGTGAAAGGAACTACTACAACCGAATGTAACAGCAATAATAAGATTGAGGCTAGATCATGTGCAAGAAACTTATGGTGGACGAAGACAAAATAACCGTGGAGGGCAGAGAAGTCATAGAACAGTATGGGAACAGATTAAGATGCCTCCACTGAATGCTAGCGTTGAAAAGATTTGGGAAGCTATACTTGTGATGGAAAATGTACCAGCACCTTGGAATGTTGGAATGGAACCACCGCCAGGCGATAGAAGTCATGAGTTTTGTTCTTACCATCGCTTCCATGGGCATCAAACAAACGATTGTAGAAACATAAAGAGAATTATTCTCAGGATGATTGATCAGGGGAAGCTGAATCACTTTCTAAAGGGAGAAGAAACAGGTCGAGACATTACCACCACCACCGAGAGATACCAGGCAGTGTCGGCGAAAGGAAAGGAAACATTTGTGATAGAAGTAGGAACAAAAGCCAAGAATTTGAATCTGCAACTCTATTGTCCACTCTATCGCACCATCGAAGATTTCCATGACAACGTACTCGGTAGAGTCTTTGCGAGAGACGCTAATGATAAAGAAATAATGAGTGCAGCGAGAACGACGCGATTAGAAAAGTGGCAGTTTGAAGACTATTTCTTTCTCTGCGAGATGAAGTACCAAAGGAAGAGAAACACACGATAGCCCGTTGGTTGTGAAACTAGAGATTAACCGAAACCAGTGGATGGAGAAGATGATGAGGCAGAAGCTTGTTGGGCGATCAACCGAATTCTAATCGACACCGGAAGTTCGGTGAATATTCTCTTCTACCATACTTACAAGACGATGGGCGGAAAAGATGAGGATTTGATTCCCTCGACTTACAAGATATATGGCTTTAATGGCACTGCAAACAAACCAAAGGGAGAAGTTCACATGAGCATACCTCTACAAGGATTATCAACTGATGTCTTATTCTGTGTGGTTGATGTGGAATCCCCGTATAATGCACTAATTGGGAGGCCATGGCTTCATGAAATCTTGGGGGTCGCCTCAACATACCATCAATGCATAAAATTTCCACACCCAAGTGGCATTGGTATCATATGGGAGATTGAAAGGAGTCGCAACAGTGCCATGAGGTCGATATAGAAAAGCTGAAGAAAGAAGTGCCAAAAGAAAGGGTTGGAAGCAACATGTGAGAAATGAACAGAGAAAGGAAAAACCGATGGTAGATGCTATAGAAGTGAGGGCTGAACATACCCGCGAGGTGAATGCTTAGAGACAGACCAATATTATAACAATGAAGAAGCAAAGATATGAGGAACAAAAGGCATAAGAAGTGAATAATCAATAACGGCAGGATGCAAAGTAGCAAGTGAAGTAATGATGTGCGAGAATCTCATGACCAAGAGTAAAATGAGAATACGACTAAAAAAGAAAAGTGAAATACAACAAGTGAAACAGAGCGTGCGAATACTTCGCAAACAAATATCGACAAATAATGAAACATGAATGATTGAATGATTTAACAAATATAAATGCGCAAATGAATGGGACGAACCTTTATGGCGTACACCTAGTTCGCGAATAACATTTCGTAAGAGGCAAATGTAAGACCTAAAGTGCGTCATATAAGGGGGTATCTCTCGCCGTGGTTCGGGGGAAGGTTACACCGCTCCCAAGCCCGAACCATGAAAATTTGGGGCCCATGAAAGCCTATCAGGAAGAGGTACCTTGGATTCCCAACTATATATGTAGGTTATACCCTGGTTGGGCGACCGAGGGTCTCTTCTTAGCGATCGATGTATGCACAAGGCGCCGAGGTACACGGTTGAGCCAGAGTGCCGGGATGGATGAACCTACCCCGGCCATTCTTGGCAAGTCTTGGCATGCGTTGCACTCGCCCGAAGAAAACTCCACTTAGGGTGCAGTCTCGTAACCATAAACCATATAGGTATAAGGGATAAGAGGCTGCGAAAACAACTGGTTGTTGTTAAGACTGGATGGGAGGAGCTAGTCTTGTATGGCCGATGTTTCGCCTCCTTGAAGGGGCAACCTGGGAGATGATAAGGGCGACGCTCTCCATTAGGGGGGGGTGTCAAAACAGACGCAAATGTCATGAGGCTTTGTTTTCGCAAGGAGACTTAGGCTTGTCATATTTGTGCAATGATCCTGAAGAGGCAATAATACTAACGCGAGGGTAAGGCGAGATCAATGGGTCTTTACATGAAAGTGTACGGACGTCCTGCGATTTCGTCGCAAGACAGCAATGTCATAGGACTTTATATTCGCAAGGATATCTAGGCACTGTCATATTGTTGCAACCAAAACATCCTGCAGAGGCAAAAATACTTGAAAAATGATAAGGCAAGATCAATGGGTCTTTACATACAAGTGTAAAGACGTCCTGCGATTTTGTCGCAATGAAGCAAGTGGCGGGGGAGGACCTCTAATTAGGGAGGTCTGACTTGGAAGACCACACAAAATGATAAGGCAAGGTCAATGGGCCTTTGCATGAAAGTGTAGAGGCGGCCTGCGACCTTGTCGCAGCAAAAAGAGATAGAATTCTCAATTCATAAAGATATCTGCGACCTCGTCGCGGCTATACATTTCAATAACACTAAAGTTATTATCCAACAAAATACATGAGGATAATTAACTTCTTCCATCGAAGATAAATAACGAGGCAAGTATGGGAATGGAAAAGATGGAATATTGTTATTCATCTTCCGATGAAAGAGTTGTACATCAATAAAGATAGCCAATTATATTACAAGGAAGAACTAACAAAAAAAGGGAGTGAAGATTGAATTCATGAAAAAAAGAGTTCACTATAACAAAGATACAGCAATGTACAGATATTACACGCAGCAAAAGAAAACAAAAAGAATTACATCTTGGGTGATTCTTTTTCTTCATCTGATTCATCAGTTTTATTATTCTCATCGCCAGAATTTTCTTCTTCGCCAGCTTCACTATCGAAACTTGAAACGGGTAGATTCTCGGGAACCTTTTCAAGAAGCCGAGGGATATGTATGCGAGAGGATGTTCTGGTGTTTACAAACATACTCCATGGCTCCATTGCGAAAACGAACGGCATCATTATTAAAGTTTTTCACTGTCGTTTCAAATTGTTCCTTCAACTTGGAATACTTGTTATTACGGAGGGAGAGACTCTTCGCGAGCCGTTGTTTTTCAGATTCAAGTTCTTCAATTCTTGCTGGAAAATTCCCGGCGAGTTGTTCTTTCTCAGATTCAAGCTCTCTAATTCTAACCTGAAGCCTCTTCTCAGATTCTGCAAATAAGTAACAACAAGTTAATAATTTACAAGTAATACTACAGAAGTAAGAAGTAGTAAGGTGTAATAAATAACCTTCTCTATCAGATATCATATCTTTAATCAAGGAAGTATGCTCGGCGTGAAGACTAACATCAACACCTAGATTATTCCTGGCATTATCTAAAACTTTCGCAGCCCAGGCGAATTCATCGTCACTATTTATAACAAGGAGGGAACGAATTTGATCTTCTCGCTCACTAAGTAAGGAATTCTCGCGAAGCAATTCATCCGTTCAATTTGTAGTTCAAGGAGAGATTTTTGAAATGTTGCTAATGCCTGTGCACCATTATTAGCAATGCGATCTTTATCATCTATAAGGTCACTAATTTTCTTCCTCAAAATTTTGATTTCTTTATTGGATTCGAGAAACATTCGTTTAAATTGGTTGTGACACTTAAACCAGATCTATGTTCAATTTCTAAAAGACGATATTTGATCCGAAGTTCATTTAATGAAAGGGAGTTAATTTTGTTTGATGAACTACTTAAAGAGTTGTTGAGGTAAGCGAGAAGAAGGTTATTATCCATAGGATCAGGAAATGTATGGAGAAGAATAGCCTCATCGGAGAGATTATATACATCTGCGAAAGTAATAAGTTAGGTAGCAATAGGCGACCGATTAGATAAAAAATAGTAAAAAGGAGGTAAAATTTTATACCATAAAGTTCTGATTAGCGTTTTGAAGAGTGGACACCTTATCCCTTTGGGAGTCAAGTTCGGTATTTAACTTTTGAATCGTCTCGTCTTTATCGCGAGATGACGCAGCTTCAATCTCCAGTTCTCGAATCTTCTTGCTCAATTGCGAATTCTTCTTCTCAAGATTGTTGCGTCTTTCTCTCAAGGTCCGAGGCAACTACAAAGGAAGTTCTTCCAACCTATAAAAGAAGATAGAAAAATCATTAAAACATATATATATACTTAAACAATTTAAAGATTAGCAGGGGAAGTATGATTGTACACATACCGAGACCCAAGTGCATTCAAAAGGTCGGGAGACACAACTCTAGAGACTCCATTGAATGAATTATTGCCTTCCAAGAAAGCAAACATTACACACGTTTGCAGTAGAGCCCCAAAGAGAAGCTAGGGGGAGCATCTCCCATTCCTTGGAAACTTGATCTGAGAAGATGTTGGATAACTGATCCATGGAAGAAGCTGGTCAATGGAATCTTCTTGGCAGAGAGGAATTCGATTCATGGTTATCCTCGTCGAGAAGATTCGTAGTTTGAGTTAAGGCGAGAAGAGGATTGGACCTTTCGCTTCTTAGTTAAGGGGGCAGAGGATTTACTTCTGCGGCGGCAGCTTTTACCCTTACTTTTAATCTTCGCAGCAATAGTTTCTTCAACTCCAACCTTCGCATATGCGTAAAGATAAGAAACAGAGGCAACAATATTGTTTTAAATAAGAAGAAAGGAAGTGATTCTTACTTCACTCGTAAGCGATCGGAGCATTGTCGAGTATCCTCCGACGGATCCTTTGTAGCTTCTTCTCAACCTTGGCTATCCGAGAGATTTCACAAACTCAGCAATTATAGAAAGAAAGTTACGAAAGCCAAATTTGAAGTCGGAAACATACCTCTTTCTTCTTCTCGGGCCATTTGAATTCCCAAGGATGATACCCTGCGAGATTCATAGGGAAGAACGTGTGGGCCGCGATATAAGGACCATTTAAAATCAAGGGTACAACCCACCATTTCTCATCTTTGGAGTGGCGAGGAGTAGTATTATTACCAGGTGCCAATCGATATCTGCATGACCAATTTATCCTCGAGACATTATCCTTTTTCTTCAAAGCGGACGCCCAAATGAGATTTCGCATTCACCATAGTTATCACCGAGTAATTTTCAAAAAAAGTTTTCCACAGTGTATTTCTCAGCTGACTATTTCAAGTCCGTGAATTTGGGATTTCTGAGTTAGAGTATAAAGATCCTTTGCGCACTGCTGGTTCGCGAACTCAAGCATTAGGCGAATGCAATCGCCACTCAATTGATAAATAGCCCTCGAGAATTTTTCATGGGTTAAGATTTCATCAAAATAGAGGCAACTCACGGATCGTATAAGGAATGGGAAGTCCCTTGAGAAGCTGACCTAGCGAGACTATAATCCTTTGATCATCACATTGATGATCAGAAAATAACTTGCGAAAGAATGGATGAAGGTTCTTGATCGGGAATGGTCGATAGAGTGAAACCCTTCTCGAGCAATTTCGTTGAACTTCATCAAAAGAAGCTTTGTATGCACGACTAATGGCAGCCATTATCGGTATGGGAATGGATGAGAAGTTAAAGGTTAAGATCGATGCTAGAAAAAGACGAAGAGAAGATTTGCAAGAGCGGGGAGCGCAAATTGCGGAAGGAGAAAATCAAAGAAGTTGCAGAGAGAAACTAAAGAATGAAAAGGAGGGAAAAGAAAACTATATATAGAAAAAAAGATCCTCGAGAAAAACGAGGTCATTTAATGCGAGAAGAGACATGAACGGTCAAGAATAAACGGTTGGAAGAGACGTGTAAAAAACGCGGCTTTAATGATTAAAAACTATGTACGGAGTTGAAACAGGATAAAGATAAGCGGCGCAATGAATAAAAGCATCGCTCTCATGATATTCTTCCCTTCGCAAGAAAAGTATGAGGAGAGACAGAGACGCAAAACTTGAACATCGCAAAAGAATAGAGGCAAGTACGTACTTTTTAAGTGCGTATTCTTTCGCTCGTTCCTTCATCAACAAAGATCAAAGATTACTACAACAACAGATTTTCCTTAAAAAATCGCTCTTCAAGCAATATTTAAGGAAAAAGAGGCAAGATGTAGGATCATAATATCGCAACGTGCGGGGCTCGCGGGATTAATAAACAGCGACTTCATGAGGCGGTCGCAGACGGCTAAAATAAATGACGCGATGAATAACGACACACAAAAATAAAAGAAAGACATGGGCAGGCGAGGGTTAAGAAGTGTCGCGAGAATAAATGTTTGTACATCTGCGACACTTCGCGGAACATTTCCAAATAAAAGGATAGATTAGTTTGTCATCCACTATGTATCGCCCTATATAAAGGGTTGTGTGAGTCTGTTGTTGTGGAGAGATCTTTTTGGAATTGTTGGGCAAGTCATTAGGAGAGAGAAAGTTCAAGAGTGTTTTACTTGCTAAGTGTAATCCTACTTTTCCTGTGTAAGCAACTCATGAAATTAATCAATAAACATTCTCAATTATACAACTTTCAATGGACTAATTAATCAAAATATAGTGAGGGGTGTAGTGTGGGAAAACCTGCTACTACATAGGTATAAGGGATAAGAGGCTGCGAAAACAACTGGTTGTTGTTAAGACCGGATGGGAGGAGCTAGTCTTGTATGGCCGATGTTTCGCCTCCTTGAAGGGGCAACCGGGGAGATGATAAGGGCGACGCTCTCCATTAGGGGGTGTCAAAGCAGACGCAAATGTCATGAGGCTCTGTTCTCGCAAGAGAATTTAGGCTCGTCATATTTGTGCAATGATCTGCAGAGGCAATAATACTAACGCGAGGGTAAGGCGAGATCAATGGGTCTTTACATGAAAGTGTACGAGGCGTCCTGCGATTTCGTCGCACGGACGGCAATGTCATGGAGCTTTGTTTTCGCAAGAAGACTTAGGGTCGTCATATTGTCGCAAATAAAACATCTGCGAGAGGCAAAAATACTTGGAAAATGATAAGGCAAGATCAATGGGTCATTACATGCGAGTGTAAAGACGTCCTGCGATTTTGTCGCGATGAAAGGTGGCGGGGAGGACCTCTAATTAGGGAGGTCTAACTCGGAAGACCACACAAAAATGATAAGGCGGGGTCAATGGGCCTCGCATGAAAATGTAAAGGCGGCTCTGCGACTGGGTCATGAAAAGAAAAATTAAAATCAAATCCCTAATTGGGATAGATTTACTTAATAAAATATTCGGTGAGCAACTACGCTCACACGAGAGGTATTAACTAAGAAAGGAAGAAAGAAATATGGGAATTACTCCATCAAAGAGTTAAATCGTTCACACAAAAAGAAATTCGGCAAATTACAAAGAGCATTTAACTCTCTACATCAACATTATCAAATACGAGAGGATGGTTGAGACTTTTCTGCGCCTTTATCGGCTTCGCCTCCTTCAATTGGTTGATTTTCATCGAAATGTTTTCATTACCTTCGTTCTCACCCAGAATCTTGGATTTTCATCGTGAGTCTTTTACTTGGATCTTCATCGACGACTTCCTTATCGTGGAGATCTTCGCAGCTTTCATATTCATAATCACTATCTGGAGCATCGGGAACTTCATCATCACTTACTTCCAAAGGAGCGACGTGAATAGGATCAAGAGACTTTGACAGCAAAATGTTATTCACAAGAACTTCCGCCTTTAGAGGGAACTGGCGAAGTAATGCCTTTTGACGATTCTTACTATCAATGTCCTTACAATAAGACATATAATCAAATCTTCGCTCTGCACGGTCGCGAGAACGAGCAAGATGCGAGGAGAGTAGTCCATTTTCCTTGCGAATTTTAGAATAATCGGACACGAGGGTGGAAATAGTGGAGCGAAGCTTTCTCTCGAGTCCCAAGCATAACAGAATACACAAGATCAGAGAAAATTCTTATCAAACATTATTGGCATTTTCAGGGTAGTAAAGCATTCATGGAATAAACACATAAATTAAGATAGTCAAATAATTTGACTACCTTCCTTTTGAGAAGAAAGATGTTGAATTAAAGCTCACAAATTATTCCCCAAGCGGTCCATGACATCATCAAATGAATCTCCCACTAAGCCTTTCAGTCGAGATCGCAAATTCTTTTCATTGGAAACAAGTATGGAGTTTTCGTTCGCCAGAGTAGAGTTGGATTTTTCTAAATTGACACATTGTTCTTGGAATTGCTTCGCTTTTACACTCAACGTTATTCTACCTTGAATAAGTTTATCTCTCTCGGCAGTAATTTCTTCAAGTTGGTTTTTCAAAGTATGTTTAATTTGTTCGTGTTCTTCACATAACTTTTGACAAGCATCATACTGCTGCGAATAGTTCGCCACCTTATTCAACAAAGAACGTTTCTCTTGCGAAAGAGTTCGATTCTCATCTGATAAAGTTTGCAACTCCAAATCAGATTTAGTCAAAGCATAAGAGAGGCGAGATAAATCATTACTTAACAAGTCTTGCTTTTGCGATAAATCAAAATTCTCTTTCGACAAGTTATTTATTTGATCGATTTGCATAAGTATGAAGATTATCTAAGAGATTATATTGCTCCATCCAACCATCTCTCTCAACTCGAACTTCTTCAACAATGGACTCCATCGATATATCTCCATTATTCGTTTACGGTTTAATGCTTGGAGGGCGAACAAGAATTTGAGTTGTAAAAAAAAAAAAAAAAAAAAAAAAAAAAAGAGGGAGTTGCGAGTATACCTTTCAACTCCTCATTTTTTCTCAAAAGATTGTCACGATCCGGCGAGAGGTTGTGAAATTTTGATTTTCAAGGTGAAAACTATTGCACTTCGCGGTCATAACTTGGAGATCATCCTTCAACTTATTAATCTCTTGAACCAAAGATGCTTGCGAGACCTTATCGAGAACCAAGATGCTTGCTTAAAATCTCGCAGACGTTGGATTTGACAGGATCGTGAGAAGTCTTTTTGGCATCATTCACGAGATCCGAAAGAACCTTAAAGGCCACATCTATCCCCTCCAAATTTTGCCGTTAGAGGAATTTGCTCAATCAAAAAGACGAAAGTGATCCTTTGTCAAAGGAGCCTCGGGAGAAGAAGAGGTTTCGGGGAGAGTTACCATCGATTGGAGAAATAGCGGGAACTTGATCTATGAGGAGTTGAGGCATAGAAATATTGTCGTTGGTAGTAGTACCGGAGGAAGGGGGCACAAAGTTATCTTGCGAAGATTTCGCAGAGGAGATGAAGGTGTGAATGAAGGAAATGGAACGTTGGGAGTAACGAGGTTTGGAGTAGCGAGGCTTTTGGGAACATGACCCGTGTAGTTTTATCATCCTGCGAATGACAAATTAAATAAAAAGCGAGGCAACAATGTATTGTTGATAAAAAATAAATGTTTCTTGAATACCTTGTCGCTCGGGCTTTGTCTTTTTGAAGCCATAGATTTTACTCACGAAGTGGACTTTGGTTGTGCGAGGGTTCTTGTTGCGAAGTAGATTTCGATGGCGAGCCCAAAGAAAGAAGAGGGTCCTTTACGATAAATCTAGTTCGGGTTGGTTCTTGCTAAACAACAATGGGAAAAAGAACTACAAAGTTAATCATACCACTATGATTTCAACAAAGAAAGTTAATCTCAAATCGATCAACAACAAAGTCGACCGAGATATGGCAAAATTAACAAACACGGACGTCATGAGAGTAGTAACAATTTGGTAGAGAATAGCTAAAGTGGTGAAGAAGACGGTAAGAGACAGCAATAAGCAAACACTTGCAGAACAATGAAGAAGAAGAACACTTGCAGACGATGAAGAAGATGAAAAGGAAAAGGAAAATTCTTCACAAGGGGTGCTCCTATAAATAGATGAGAAAAATATTATGACCGGATAACATTAAATGCACCGGTAAAAGAGGTAAATATAGACACGTGTAAACGGTCACTACCCAAATCCAAGGAAGCTTGACGAAAAGAACTTTAGCAGAATTCAAATATACGGCATATTTCCTAATAGGCGAGAAGAGATTGCGAAATCGATTATTTTCTATAACACATGAGGCAAGAAATAACACTTCGAATATAGGAGCTTCGGAACTTCGCAAAAGAATAGAGGCAAGTACGTACTTTTCAAGTACAGTATTCTTCTGCTCATTCCCTCATCAGCAAAGACCAAAGATCACTACAACAACAAATTTTTCCTTAAAGATCGCTCTTCAAGCAATATTCAAGGAAAAAGAGGCAAGATGTAGGATCATAATATCGCAATGCATAGGGCTCGCGGGATCAATAAACGACGATGCAGCGAGGAGTCGAGAAACTAAAATAAACGACGCGATGGGAAATAACGACACACAAAACAGTGAAAGACATGGAATCTGGCGAGGTTAAGAAGTGTCGCGAGATTGAATAGTTGTACACTGGCGACACTTCGCGAGACATTCCAGAAAATAAAGGATAGCTTAGGCTGTCACCACTATGTATTACCCTATATAAAGGGTTGAATGAGTCTGTAAAGGGGGAGATCTTTTTAGGATTGTTAGGCAAGTCATTAGGAGAGAGAAAGTTTAAGAGTGTTTTAACTTCTAAGTGTAATTCTATTTTCTGTGTAAATACTTCATGAATTCAATCAATAAATGTTCTTGATCTTACATCTTCTAATGGATTAATTAAGCAAAATCGAGTAAGGGGTGTAGTGTGGGAAATCCTGCTACTACAATAAGTCTCAACTTCTGCCTCACCATTAGGGTTTTATGATAATTGCACTCAAAAAGATCGCTTTTTAGTCTCTCATGTGTGCGAGGCGGGAGTAAAGAGAGAAATCCCGCACACGTTGTAGGTAAGAAGGATAACCTTCCGAAATAAAATGCGGAGACTCCACGGAGGTGTGGACAAAAGAATCTTTTTCGATGATCTCTAAGAAAGGAAATCAACCATTAGCAAGGGGTGGGAGTACTCACTCACTTCTCACCCGATCGGCAATTAATATCACTCTCTCATAAGAAACCATAGAAACGTCTTCAATCTTCGGTCTTCGGTCTTCAATTGTTGATGACGAACTTCTAAACTTCACAAAACTTGACAATTTTTGACTTTTCTACTCAAATTCCTTGTTGTTTGGATTTTTCTTTTTAAATTCTCTTTACCATGGTGGTAGCAAAAATAAACTACAATATTTTTTGACTTTTGATTTTTTGATTTTTTGATTTTTTTTTTTTTTTTTTTTTTTCATCACAAAAAGTGAAAATGAAAATACAAATAATGACACAACTAACTCCATGGACAAAGGACTTTATCACTCACTTTTTCCACAACTTGTATTGTCTTGATTTTATAAATTTTATTAATTCTCATCCTATTTTCTTTTCTTTTTCTTTGTTGCACATAAACCTTGGACTATATCAATTTTTCTTTCAATATTCGATTCCGCTCCAGGTTCTTGTGATGATGTGTTTCTATGGGTCTTCTTTGATTGAGAGAGAGAATGATGCTAACTACAAATCGGTATTTAGAAGGAGTTTTCATCTTTAGACGTCACCCTCATGATTGACAAAAACTAGCACTCAAGAGATCAAAAGTAGTGCTGAAAATGGTGCGAAGTTGGGTAGCTCACCATTCCTACCAGGAATTTACGTACGGTGACACACACTCTAACTTGACTTTTCTAGAAAGTTGCAAAAATTTGAAGGTTGGTGCCTCACTTGATGTAAATTGGGTAGTCTCCACTATGGGTGATCACAATTCTACTACCGAATATCTAAACAAAGACCTAATTCGCCTCTCCGGTATGGTTAAATCCAACTTTAACGCTCTAATCAACTAAGAAACCCGATTGCGTTTTCCGGTACTTCCAAGTTCATGTTATTTGATCGATTCTCTATGTAAACATAGCTAAAAGCATGCTAGTGACTCTAAAATCTCTAAAAGTTGGAGGTTTTTACAAAAAAGAGTTTTGAATTTTTTTTTTTTTTTTTTTTAAGATAAAAGGTAAAATAAAAGACTAAAAACTCTAAATGCAAATGCACCCCCAAACCTAAATCAAACATTGTCCTCAATGTGTCACAGATAGGAAAAATTTAAACAGTCACGTACCACGAGAACTATGCTGATAAGATAAAAAGGGAAGAGATTACCGGATATCGGCGGAGCACGGTTAGAGATTCACTAGTCAAGGCTAGAATCCAATCATTCTCAGTGGAGATCATATCGGATTAGCATAATATATGTGCAAGAAGACTCAACCGTTTCAAGAAAAGAAAAATTTTAACAAGTCCTACTAGATTATATACAAAAATTCACCATAAACTAACAATCTAAAGAGTTGAGGGTCAACCCAATAGAAAATATGTACAAACATTAACAAATATAACATGAAAATGGGCTTTGGTTTATTGGGATTTGGTTTGTTGGGAAAGTACAGCCCAGTGGAACTGTGGGCTCGGTTTGGTTTAAGAGGGAATTTGGTTTGTTTGGGATTTTTGGTTTATGTGGGAAGCCCAGGTTTTGTGAACTGCACAGCCCAGATGTCTAGCTTATGTGGGATGAAGGTTGTGTGGTTGCAGCCCAAGTGGTTGTGCAAAGCCTAGGTTGAGTTAGCCCAGTGAAGGTGTTCAGCCCATGATTAAATGGCCCAGATTGGTTGCACAGCCCAGTGATTGTGCAAAGCCTAGTGGAACTGTGGGCTCAGTTTGTGTGTACAGCTCAGGTTGGGTTCAGTGAGCTCAGCTGGTGTGGTCGGTCCGGCCCACAATTGATTGTGGGCTCGGTTATGCGAGAATGCAAGCCCAGTTGATGGCCCGATATGTGGGCTGAGTTTTGGTTCTCTTTTTGTGGGCTTTAGCTGTGAGAAGAGCCAGTTGCACAGCCCAGGAGTGGATTGGTTTAAGTGGGCTGATTTATTTTACAGCCCATGTTTGGGTTCTGCTCATTTCACAGGTTGTGTGCAGGTCAGGCTATGTGTGCAACTTATGCACTGGTCTTGTGCGCAAAGCAAGGCAAAAATGGTGCACAGCATGGCCTAGGGGTGTACACGGCACAACAAACGAAACAACAATTTGCACAGGCCTAAGTGCAAAGCTTAGCACGACTTGGCAACCAAAATGACCTAATGACTTCTAGCACCGGGGGGTACAAAGACTGGCGGCTCAAGACTTGTTGGTGGCTACGGCAAGGGGAAGCACAAAATTTCAGCATGTGATCATGGCTCAGCAGATTCAACAAGTCAATCATGCTATTCAAGGTCTCACTAGTCAAAAGTATGCAAAGATTCAGGGCAGGTACAACAAGCAAGTAGATGATCAGTTTGAGCACTTTACCACAAGCTTAACATGCCATAGAGTACCAACAGACTATGCTCAGGGGTATGCCTAGAGTATGCAAGGTTAAACATGCAAAGGGCTTCCACAGTTTTAAAAAAAAAAAAAACACAGCTACAGGGGCTGATAAAGAGTTATGCTCAGCTGATGGCAGTCTTACAAGGTTTGCAACTGAGGCTCAACAGCTTCAGGGGCTGGAGCTCAGGGCAGATGGGCTATGCTCAGGCTGAGGTTATCATGCATTGAAGCCAAGGTATGCAAAATAGGTTGTGACAGGTTAAGCACAAAGGAGTCAGGGGAGATGACAGCTCAATTCTCAATCTTAATAGGCTAAGACTCACAGCTCACAAGGTCACAGGGTCATGCTCAGGTTGCATACATGGTATATTCTCATCAATAGCTCAATCATTCAATGCTCCACAGACTCACAAAATACTGCATTTGGTGAGCTTACCTTAAATTCTGTGTTTCCTTGCCTTTCTTAGGTTGGCTCGGGTGCTCACAGCACGGCGACAGTACTGTTTACTCGGCAAATAAATATCGGTCCCAGAAGGTGCAAGTTATAGCGAGAAGATGAATATCACTAATGGCTAGCTTTTCCTTACAAGTTATAGCTCGGTGCAAGGTGCAAGCTTTTCCTTGCTTTAGCGAGATGACCAGTGAGAGGAACTTGGTGACACGGGGAACAAAAGTCACTAATGACACTAAGATGCAAGATGTATAGTTGTATGACTACAAAAATGCAAGAAGAGAAGTATGGATTTAACTATGCAATGGATTAAACAAACTAAGTTACACTAACACTAAGCTACAAATGATATCTTTGAGATGCAAATTACCAATGCTAAGTTATACCAGATGATATCTTTGAGATGATATGCTGAGATGATAGATGCAAAGTTATAAGATTCAAAGAGTTACAAGAAACAAAACAAAACATGTATATACAGGGATGATTGAAAAACAGTGAAGCGAGCCAAAAATCAGCAAGGCACGCACCAAGTCCCCGGCAGCGGCGCCAAAAACTTGATAGGCCTGGAAGATGGTTTATGTTTATGGCCTACGGTAATACCGCAAGTGCACGGTGTCTTGGTTGTAGAACTGGGCACGTACGAGTCGAACCACAGAGACTTGTGGTGCTCTTGTATTGATCAAAGGCTTGCTAACTGGAATTCTAGTGACGTAACAAGTGATAACAAAATGGGGTTTTTGTGCCGATACTGGCTGAGTTGTAATGAGATAAACCTAAACTAAGGTATACTTGGTGACAAAAGGGGTTGCTAAGGTTATCAATTCCACCTCTAACTCCTCTAATGTGTGCTCAACTAGTTTGAAGCTTCTTGTTCCTATGGCAGACAAGGGTAGTTTGTCAATTCTACCACTTATCTAAAGGGTTTCACCTAGTGACATTTCAATTCACAGCTAAGGGTACTAACCCAGAGCATTAGTTATTTAATTAAGTATAACTAATCAAAGGAATTAGCCTATAACTCTAAGGATTGAGTGCAAAGCATCATCATCACGGGGGTTTTCTAACTACAGTGCATCCATGGCATTGGTATGCACTGTGAGAGCAATGTGTTGGATGCTAAGATTGAAATTATCATTAAATTTAAGCACTCAAGATAACTCAAACTGAGTTGAATTCATACATAGAATTAGGGTTTCATGAAACCCTAGCAACTAAATTAAAACATGTAAAACAACACAAATTAAACCTAATTGACACACTGACTTATGTTCCAGGCTCTACTGTTGTCCATGCTGTAGATACTTCGTTGCGGTCTCGTGATCGTACCTTACGGATCCTCAAGGTGCATCTTCAAACTACTCAAGCTCTAATGAAGTCCTACGCCGATGCTCATAGAACGGAAAGAAGCTTTGAGGTAGGGGACTTTGTTTATCTTCGTTTACAGACCTATAGGAAAACTACTATTGAAAATCAAGAGTATTCCAAGCTCTCTCCACGTTTCTATGGACCTTATCGTATTGAAGAGAAAATTGGACCAGTTGCGTATAAGCTACGCATGCCTCCAACAAGTCGCATACACCCAGTTTTTCATGTGTCAGCATTGAAGTTGAAATTAGGAGCACATGATACAGTTGAATCCAACTTACCTACAGTACTAGACCATTTTGAATGGGAACCTGAGAAAATACTGGATCGAAGAATGTTTAAGCAACGCAATGTTGCGTTAACTCGTTGGTTGATTAAGTGGAAAAATCGTTCTGTGGAAGAGGCTACATGGGAAGATGCTGCAGATTTCATTAGCCGTTTTCCTGCCTTTGCAGCTTGAGGACAAGCTTCATCTGAAGACGGGTGGGATGTTGGGACACCGACACCAACTATAGTTATTTTAGGAATTAGTTCTCTGTTTCATTCAATCATCAAACAATTAAGTTTTCTTAAGAAGTGGCTGATCTCCATTCAACCGATCAACTGCATTGTGTTTATTAATATTAGGATTAGCTGAGTTAGTACCAGAATCCTATAAAACTATACAATCGATGGATTTGAAGAATCATCTTAGTGAAATCGATCTCAAAACCTAAATCTGAACTTTGCAAAACTATCAGTTCAAATCATTCTCAAAAACCTAATTTTAAACATTGATGCGATTCTAGAATCTAACCTAATCTCACCAAACTTTGACATCCACAAAATTTAATCTATTATTCTTCATCAATCGACCAGTGAAGATGATTTCAACTTCAAATGTTAACGAGATCGATGTATAAGCGTCTCTGTTCTATTAACTCAACTATAGGTTTTCAAACATACAATTTATTGTCCCCTATCGTGAAAGTTGACAAGATTTGTCATGACACAGATGATTCTGGAATGGTTTTCTCTATATTCAATTGTATCAAACCAAGAGATTACAACAGACTCTTATACAACATTACAGCATAATAAAAGGAAACAAAATAACCGAAAATATAAACTAATGAATACACAAAATATATGAGAATAATATCTAAGATATCAAAGATACGGTGTATATTTCAACACCCCCCGCAACCTCATGACCGGTCGTCAGCCGACACAAATATAATTACACTTTCTTACTACTCAAAATATATAATGAAGCAAGGGCAAGAAAGGATCGTTCCCACAAAGAGGTCTAGGTTGTCAAATTGTTATGGTTCCCTATAAATAACACCGGTAGTTTTGTGATTGTGTAAATAAAAATAAACGAAAAGCAAACAAAGTACGCAAATCAAGGATGTGAAAATATTGGATAAAGGTTTCATCTTCAATTGTAAACAAGTTTATGAATATATGAATAAAATTAGTATTTAATCTCACTATCATCAAAAGCCTAGAGAATCAAGAGAGCAAGATAATCTATTAATTTCCTAATTCATCACACACACATTAGGGCTGCGTATGTGAATTCTACCTAAAGAATAACCTAACGCCTTGCGCTAATTAAGTTCAATTCCTAGGAGCATTAAATTTCAGAAATATGCTAATCAATGCAACTATCACACATTGCGCATGACAATTCGGACAAAGGTCAATTTCTACATATGACTACAAGGATGTATCACTACAACCTAGAATCATATCATGCTACTCGTATTCAAGGTTATCGCTTGATGAAAAACCCTAAAATAGCTATAGATATGGATGTGAGTTCAATCAATTCTAGATTTAACTAAACAAACATTCAATCATATTGCAATACATCAATCATGCAATTATTATAAACCGTAGAAATCAAACAATGATTTTGAGAGAAAACTAATTCATAAAAATCCATAACTTGTTTTCAAAATCCAACTACATCTTTAACCAATAATAAAAACTTAGTTACTCATGGCATAGAAGTTCATAACAAGAAGAAAGAGAAAATACTTCATGGTTCTAAACCCTAGAACAAGAGTAGAGGCAAAAGAATAGAATAATATTAAAAGATAAAAGTCCTCTCTTTATATGTTTCTCAATTTCCATAAAGGATACTCCTTCCAATATTAGGTCTTCTCAAAACCCATCTCCAAGTGGTCTACCAAGCCCATGTGAAATTATGTCCAAAAATCGTCGCCGGAAAACTGGGATTATGGCCGGAATAGTCGCCGGAAACTGTCTCAGGTGACCGGCAAAGTCAACCCGCTCACCGGTCAAACGATCCAACTCGGCCAACCAGGAAAGTTAGTTAACTCGGGTCAGATCATGAGTCAGTTGAGTCTGTCCTAACTGGGTGACTAGGCTGAGTTGGGTTCTTGGCCAAAGCCATTTTGCAAAGGCCATTTGTGTTGCACCAGGATGGTGCATCACAACTTTGCTCCCAGCCATAGTGGCTCATTCCTTCTCTTTCTCAAAATTATTCTCTCCCATTTCAGATTCATTCCTTCAGGCCACCAGATCCCAGCTACACCTGCATCTCCGCCAACTCAAGTTCTGCTCACCATCTGATTCATCTTCTCGATTCAATCAAACCACCATGACATACCCCTGAATCTTCTCCTGAGTTCAAACCCTAACATACATCTAACACTTCAGCTACCAGCTTTGTTCACACTGACCACCAGAACTTGCTTACTTCTGGGCTGTAAAGATTCATCCACATCTTTTCCCTGCTATTCCAGATCACTGCAATCACAGCACCTGCACCTGCAGTTGCGACTCCATTTGCAGCTCAGCTTCCACTCCAGTTCAACTGCTCCCATTGTACAAAAAATCATTGAACCCTGGTTATCCATCAAGGAGCCTGTTCAGTCACAGCTCGAAACATCAACCTCTCCCCGCTGTTCTGCAACGAGCCCGAGCAAGTGCACATTCTCTTCTTTCTCGTACCACCTGAGATGCAACAACCATTCAATCCATCGTCTCTGCCAGCATCAATCCCATTCTACAACAACATGAACTCAGTTTTCTCGCTACCCTGTTGTTTATGGGTAAAAATCGTTTCTGCCGATTTTGGTAAATTCGGCAGGTGAGTGAGAAACTGGTTCAAACCCTAAACAAATGTGCTGCACGTGAGCACTTTATAGGTTCGAGAGATCAATCTGTACAAGTCCGGCCTAAACCAAGAAATGGCCGTTCCAGACTTGCTTCGGTCACAAAGTGGAGGAGAAGGGTTGATTTGGGGAGGAAAGCAAAGAAAGGTGTTGAGGAGAGTAGTATCTCGACTTGTATCAGAAAGTGAAAGCTTAGGAAACTTGCAAGAGATGAAAGCTTTTGGGAGAGCTTGCAAAGTTGCCTTTCTGAGAGTGTAAGTGTAGTATATTTCTCCGACCGAGACTTGTTGTCCGGGTGGAAATAGGTAAGACCTATTTATACAAGTCGAGTTTGAAACGTACCACTGGCCTCATGAAGGAAGAGAGTAAAGGGTGAAATAATGGGAGGAGGTGGTAACCGCATGGTTTAATGGGCGAAAAACATTTTTCACCATTATTTCCTCTTTTATTTGACCGCTTTATTCCTTTTCACGCTTTCTTAATGTGAGCGTAGTGTACGCTGTGCATCTTTGTGACCGCCAAACCAAAACCCTAAAGAAGCATCCCGGTTTGTGTTGATGTCTCGAGTGTTGGTTGCATCTTGAGTGCAAGTGGCGCCTGCTAGTGGCGCGTGTGGCATGTGCCAATGGCATGTGGAATGCCTTGGTGGTAGTTTGCACGGTTTGCAAGTTGGGCTACCGGCGTGTGTGCTTGGCATGTGCCGATGGCATGTGCGGAATGCCTTGGTGGTAGGTTGCACGGTTTGCAAGTTAGGATACCGGCGTGTGTGTTTGGCATGTGCCAATGGCATGTGCGGAATGCCTTGGTAGTAGGTTGCACGGTTTGCAAGTTAGGGTACCAGCGTGTGTGTTTGGCATGTGCCAATGGCATGTGCGGAATGCCTTGGTGGTAGGTTGCACGGTTTGCAAGTTAGGCTACCAGCGTGTGTGTTTGGCATGTGCCAATGGCATGCGTGGCCATTAAGGCCGTGACCTTGATAGGGAAACTAGCTAGCGAGCATGTTGGCATGTGCCAATGGCATGCGTGGCCGTTAGGGCCGTGATTTTGCTAGGGAAACTGGCTAGCGAGCATGTTGGCATGTGCTAATGGCATGCATGGACGTTAGGGCCGTGATTTCGCTAGGGAAACTAGCTAGCGAGCATGTTGGCATGTGCCAATGGCATGCGTGGCCGTTAGGGCCGTGATTTCGCTAGGGAAACTAGCTAGCGAGCATGTTGTCATGTGCCAATGGCATGCGTGGCCGTTAGGGCCGTGGTTTTGCTAGGGAAACTAGCTAGCGAGCATGTTGGCATGTGCCAATGGCATGCATGGCCGTTAGGGCCGTGATTTCGCTAGGGAAACTAGCTAACGAACATGTTGGCATGTGCCAATGGCATGCGTGGCCGTTAGGGCCGTGGTTTTGCTAGGGAAACTAGCTAGCGAGCATGTTGGCATGTGCCAATGGCATGCATGGCCGTTGACCTAGTTTGCATGTTTTGCAAGCCTAGGGCGCTATGTTTGGCGTGGGCCAAAGTCATAGCGACTTGGAAATATGGCTTGCGACACGTTTTGGCATGTGCCAATGGCACGTGCAGCCATGTTGACCTAGTTGCAAGTCTTGCAAACCTAGGGCGCTATGTTGGGCGTGGGCCAAAGTCATAGCGACTTGGAAATATGGCTTGCGACACGTTTTGGCATGTGCCAATGGCACGTGCAGCCATGTTGACCTAGTTGCAAGTCTTGCAAACCTAGGGCGCTATGTTGGCGTGGGCCAAAGTCATAGCGACTTGGAAATATGGCTTGCGACACGTTTTGGCATGTGCCAATGGCACGTGCAGCCATGTTGACCTAGTTGCAAGTCTTGCAAACCTAGGGCGCTATGTTGGGCGTGGGCCAAAGTCATAGCGACTTGGAAATATGGCTTGCGACACGTTTTGGCATGTGCCAATGGCACGTGCAGCCATGTTGACCTAGTTGCAAGTCTTGCAAACCTAGGGCGCTATGTTGGCGTGGGCCAAAGTCATAGCGACTTGGAAATATGGCTTGCGACACGTTTTGGCATGTGCCAATGGCACGTGCAGCCATGTTGACCTAGTTGCAAGTCTTGCAAACCTAGGGCGCTATGTTGGGCGTGGGCCAAAGTCATAGCGACTTGGAAATATGGCTTGCGACACGTTTTGGCATGTGCCAATGGCACGTGCAGCCATGTTGACCTAGTTGCAAGTCTTGCAAACCTAGGGCGCTATGTTGGGCGTGGGCCAAAGTCATAGCGGCTTGGAATTTGGCGTCGTTGCCATGGTGCGCAGGGTGCGACTTGGTTTGGCATGGTTGCCATGGTGCGCAGAATGCGGCTTGTTTTGGCATTGTTGCCATGGTGCGCAGTATGCGGCTTGGTTCGACATGGTTGCCATGGTGCGCAGTATGCGGCTTGGTTTGGCATTGTTGCCATGGTGTGATATGCGGCTTGTTTTGGCATGGTTGCCATGGTGCGCAGTATGCGGCTTGGTTTGGCATTGTTGCCATGGTGCGCAGTATGCGGCTTGTTTTGGCATTGTTGCCATGGTGCGCAGTATGCGGCTTGGTTCGGCATTGTTGCCATGGTGCGCAGTATGCGGCTTGTTTTGGCATGATGCGGCTTGGTTTGGCATTGTTGCCATGGTGCGCAGTATGGGGCTTGTTTTGGCATTGTTGCCATGGTGCGTGATATGCGGCTTGGTTTGGCATTGTCGCCATGGTGCGCAGTATGCGGCTTGGTTCGGCATGGTTGCCATGGTGCGCAGTATGCGGCTTGGTTTGGCATTGTTGCCATGGTGCGCAGTATGCGGCTTGTTTTGGCATGGTTGCCATGGTGCGCAGTATGCGGCTTGGTTTGGCATTGTTGCCATGGTGCGCAGTATGCGGCTTGTTTTGGCATTGTTGCCATGGTGCGCAGTATGCGGCTTGGTTGCCATGGTTGCATTGTTGCCATGGTGCATGATATGCGGCTTGTTTTGGCATTGTTGCCATGGTGCGCGATATGCGGCTTGGTTTGGCATTGTTGCCATGGTGCTTTGAAGATGCGGCTTGTTTTGGCATGGTTGCCATGGTGCGCAGATATGCGGCTTGTTTTGGCATGGTTGCCATGGTGCGCAGTATGCGGCTTGGTTTTGGAATTAGGGTTCTGTGTTGAAAAACCCTAATTTGGTATTTTGAAAAAATACCCCTATTAATTATTTACACATGAGTTGAATGCTCTTATTTAATGTGTTGCGGGTAACACTAGGTCATGGGGTTTTACGATTTTACCCCTTGTCTAAAAACCACCATCAACATTAAGTCCCCTGCTTAGCTCGGAACAGGGGCTTTGTTGCGAGGTAAGCATAAGATGGTGACAAACTATTAACATCAAACCGTAAAGAAAATTGAAAGGAGGCTCGTCTGACCTTTTATAAATAGGATTTGGAATCCTTGCCTCTGGTCGTTTTGCACAAGTCGGGAGGCTGGCACAATTGGTGGGCCCGGTGCAGTTTGGGCGACGTTGGGAAGTTAGCGTGAGTTGGGAAACTGAGTGTGCTAGCTGGTGGGACCGGCGCGAAGTGTAGAAGCCGTTCGTGCTTGCAGGCGTGACTTGGGCGGCATTGGGAGGTCGGCGCAATTGGTGGGGCCGGGTCCAATCTTGGAAACCATGCTTGCAGGCGTGACTTGGGCGGCATTGGGAAGTCGCAATTGGTGGGGCCGGTCCAATCTTGGAAACCATGCTTGCAGGCGTGACTTGGGCGGCATTGGGAAGTCGCAATTGGTGGGGCCGGTCCAATCTTGGAAACCATGCTTGCAGGCGTGACTTGGGCGGCATTGGGAAGTCGCCTTGGTGGGGCGGCCCAATCTTGGAAACCATGCTTGCGGGCGTGACTTGGGAAATGGCGTGTCTTTGGCTAACCGAGTGTGCTAGCTGGTGAGACCGATGTAAACAAGGAGGGAGTTTCTTCCGATAGCAAAGTTTCCTTATCTTGCTTTCCTTCACGTGCGGCCTCAATTAGGGCATTATTCATGCTAAAATCTGGAAGCGTTATGTCTCTCATTGCTTCCTTTCCCTTTTTAAGGTTCCGCATTCATATCCAAAAAAAAAAAAAATAGCATCGTCTCCTCGTTTGAGAAAAAGGGTTCTTCTTGTTGATTCCCCTTTTCCTTTGCTTTGCCGGTGCGTTTTCTTCTTCTTCCCCTTTTTTTTTTTTTCCATCCTCTTTTTGTATACGTGTAGACGGGATGGAATTTGATCATCTTTCCATTTCTTGCAGTGTATGATGGGATCTTCCAGAGACGGCCGTGCCTTTAACCTTTTGGGAAAGGACTTCAGAATCGGCGGAGATCGATCTTCTTCTCTTGAGGAGGTATCGGTCGGGGTTGAATCTTTGTTCCATGAAGCTAATGAAATTATTAAGGACCTCCCTCCCATCTATCCCCACAAAGAACAGGTGCATGTTCGGACCCCCTTGGGTTCAGTGGACGCGGAGGAGAACGCCATGGTTCTCGATTTTGATGTGGATGAATCAACAGACTTTCTTCGAAGCGTCAATGAGAAAACTTTCGAAAGAGTGTATGATAGGAGCGAGACAACCTTTGAAGTTGATGCCAAAGGTGTTATTGACGATACCGGAGGCGTCATGGTGGCGTATGCTGGAATAGTTGTCGGGGAGGACATGGCTACTTCGGGATGGGATGTTAAGGTTGCCATTTTGCTAAAGCCGCCGAGTGGAACCTTTGTTGCCCGAAGGATTCTGGGGGAAATGCTTGAAGATAGCTTTGCCCGAAGAGACTTGCGCTCCGTCCTTCGAGGGCTAGTTCCTCCTTTTTTTTTTTTCTGTTATCTGTTTAGTTCCCTGATGTTTTTCCCTTCACTTTTTTTTTTTGTAAACACATCTTTCCCTTCTTCTTCGTCAGTAAACCTTTTGCTTCATATATATATATTTTTGAAAGGGGTTGTGGTATGATGGCTCTGCAATGGTTTTCTCGGGTTCTTCGATGTATTTCTCTACGATATCCGGAAGGATTCGCTCGGGAAGAGATATATTTATTTTATTTTTATTTTTTTTTTTTGACAAAAGGGTAGATCTCCAGGGAAAAAATACAAACGGTGTATTCATCCTGGGAAGTACAAACTATTAAGAGGAATGATTCAAAGGAAGTGCGAAAAGGGGAGTGATTGGGAAATACTGACATTTTAGGGATTGGATTCCTTGAGCCATCGCGAGTGAACTATCACGCCTTCGGGTGTGTCGGTATTGATGAGCTTGCAATATCCTCCCAAAAGGGTATCCGCAACAGGTATAGCTCGCCTTCACCTTTCTCGGGCAAATCCATCTTTACTTGTCATCCTCCCAACTTGAAACGAGCTTTCCTTAATCACTATATCTCCGATTGAAAACGGGTTGAGACATCGTGTAACCATTTGAGCCTTGGCTTCGTTGGTTTCGCGAGAAGCTTCCAAGCTTCTTGCAAAGTGTTCGAATGGTCCAGCTCCCCATTCACATTTTTTGACAGCGTTCGTGCCGGTTGTTGCGCCGAGTCCCCATGACGAGAATGGGGAAAGAAAAGGTCGGTTGCGCGAAAAGGTTGCTCGGCCAGACTTACTTGCATTTGAAAATCATGGGCTAGCGCCAACGGGTCCTCTTCGGACGCTTGGGTTCCTTCAATAGCTCGTTGATGTGATAACCCGTGGGACAATTTATTGGGAATCCCTTCGGGCAGGGATGTCGGCAGAGGGTGTACGCCCTCGATTTTGCCTTGTTGTCGAGTGCCCATAAGCGTCCCAAAATCATGTCATGATCTAGTTCTTTGACGATGTGGAACTTGCTGTGCGTTATAGCGTCTCCTATCTCGATCTCTAGGTTGATGTAGCCATGCGCGTTCAAAGCCTCTCCTCTCAAGCTCTTAATCACGAGACGGAAATAGGTAGCGTCTTGCTTTGTAAATCCGGCTGCCTTTAGTGTCTTGAAAGTGATGATGTTGTGGTCAGAGGTCGTGTCGATGAGCGTGTCGTCAAGTTCGGTACCTCTTAAACGGGACGTGGTCAGCAGTCCCCAGTTCTCCACTTCGCTTGTTTGGGAAGCTTGGGCCCTTGGCGTGGATTCCGAGGGGAGAAAAAGACGTTTGCCGGATACAACACGATTGAGAGCTGCGAAAATATCTTGGCGCTGAAACTTGGAGAGATAGAGAATTTCGCATATATGTCGCATCATGGATTGCGAGTCTCGTGCACGGAGTCCCCGGAGGAACCGCAGTTTCTTATTGGGAGTGGGTCTCGATGCACTCTTTCGTCTCCTAGCTGGAGTTCTCCTGCTTCTATCCTTTCCTTGAAAATATGCTTTAATTTGTTGCAATCGCTAGTCGGGTGGTGAACAAACCTGTGGTAATGGCAGTATTTGGGATTTGCCATCTCAGCCTCAGTTGGTGGACGTCTAGGCGGTGGTAGTCTGATGACATCATCTTGAACCCAGGATTCTAGGAGGTCGATCACCTCCTCGATGGGGAATGGGAAATCAAGGACATTTCCTCGGTCCCACGTTGCACAAGAGTTTTAGTGGCGATCTTCCGTTGCGAGGGCTCCGTTGCGCGGCGCTTCACGTTTGGCTGGTGGCTCGTAGTTGCGGCTTTCCTTTTTCCTTTTCGTTCACTATGTTCACGGAGGATGAGCCGGCATTAAATTGTTTGTTGATGAGGCGCCTACTCCCGCGAGTTTCGCGTGCGTCTTGATTCGAGTTGGCCTAGTCCTTTCCGGTAATCTTTGGTCTTTGTTGTTGCGGATCGTCTGGCGGCCTCATGGAGTTCGGAGAATGTTTGGAAACGCAAGTTTTCTAGCAGGGCGCAGTAGATCGGGACCATACCATTGATGCACGCGTTTACCAATTGTTGCTCGGTCACGTTTGGGTCGTGACAGTCGAGTGCTTGAACCCTGAACCTTTTGACGAAATTATTCGGATGTTCGTTATCCCACTGGTACATTCTCCCGAGGTCTGAAAAGGTAACTTGTTCAGACACGAAGAAATACTTCCTGTAAAAACGCGGTGACCATGCTACTCCGGTTGGGAATGTTGTTCGGTGGGATCTTTGTTGTACCATGTATACGCCCTTAGGTAAGTGATTTTGAAAATTCCCTTAAACGAAGAACGTGATTATATTCATGTTCACCCAAGGATTCCAGGAAACGAGAAACATGTTCGCGTGCATTCCGGTACCATCATACGGGGGTAAATTGAGGGGAAGAGTACCCCCTTGGGAGAGGGATTCTCCGTATTTCGGACGGGTAAGGGGGTTGGTGATGATGTACATCGAACTCATCATGCTTGATTCGGTCACGTAGGAGTTGTTCCAAATCCTCTCTCGTGACGAAATTTGGTGGTTGATTTCTCTGCAACGGGACTCTAGTGCGCGTTTCTTCATCCATGGAGGCGTGCCTGCCGAGGTGCCGGCGTCGGGGTTGTTGGAGATGTTTCTAGGCGTCTGGAGGATGCGACTCACGGGGTAGTCGCTCTGTCGGGGTTTTGAGAAAGGTGAGCACCTCCTTTTGTGTTGAAACCATGTCATGCTGGGCTCGCGAGCGTCTCTGTCGTTCCATCAAATCGGCGATGGTGACGTAAGGGCGACTTCCTCTAGTCCCTCCGGTCTCTCGTCCGTCGGCGGGGTAATTGAAGCCTTAGTTGTCGGAGGCGCCATGCTTTGGAAGAAGCATTCGGGGTCGCGGTGGCGGCCCTAGCCTGTGATCGGGGGCGTGACACCGAAGTGATATTCTCGTTGCCGTGATTAGAGGGTTGTGCAGAGACGCTAGAGGAGGCAGCGGCTCGGCCTTGGTGATAGGCGGTGTTACACTTGAAGGAGTGCATTCGATGTTCTTTGTTGTCATTTGGTGAAGTAACAATGTTATGGGGAGACGCCAACATCGGGAATGCGTTCTGCGTTGATGTTCTCTGCGGCTGCTCAGATCCTGAGTTCCACCATGTTGGGATTTGACGTTCGGGAAACGAAATCGGGAGTTAGAGTTGATATTGTAGCTGATAGATCAATCCTCCCATTGTGGTCGCCAATTGTTTATGGGTAAAAATCGTTTCGCCGATTTCGGTAAATTCGGCAGTGAGTGAGAAACTGGTTCAAACCCTAAACAAATGTCTTGCACGTGAGCACTTTATAGATTCGAGAGATCAATCTGTGCATACAAGTCCGGCCTAAACCAAGAAATGGCCGTTCCGGACTTGCTTCGGTCACAAAGTGGAGGAGAAGGGTTGATTTGGGGAGGGAAGCAAAGAAAGGTGTTGAGGAGAGTAGTATCTCGACTTGTATCGAGAAAGTGAAAGCTTAGGAAGCTTGCAAGAGATGAAAGCTTTTTGGGAGAGCTTGCAAAGTTGCCTTTCCGAGAGTGTAAGTGTAGTATATTTCTCGACCGAGACTTGTTGTCCGGGTGGAAATAGGTAAGACCTATTTATACAAGTCGAGTTTGAAACGTGCCACTGGCCTCATGAAGGAAGAGAGTAAAGGGTGAAATAATGGGAGGAGGTGGTAACCGCATGGTTTAATGGGCGAAAACGTTTTCACCATTATTTCCTCTTTTATTTGACCGCTTTATTCCTTTTCACGCTTTCTTAATGTGAGCGTAGTGTACGCCGCATGTTGTGACCGCCAAACCAAAACCCTAAAGAAGCATCCCCGGTTTGTGTTGATGTCTCGAGTGTTGGTTGCATCTTGAGTGCAAGTGGCGCTGCTAGTGGCGCGTGTGGCATGTGCCAATGGCATGTGCGGAATGCCTTGGTGGTAGTTTGCACGGTTTGCAAGTTAGGCTACCAGCGTGTGTGCTTGGCATGTGCCGATGGCATGTGCGGAATGCCTTGGTGGTAGGTTGCACGGTTTGCAAGTTAGGATACCAGCGTGTGTGTTTGGCATGTGCCAATGGCATGTGCGGAATGCCTTGGTAGTAGGTTGCACGGTTTGCAAGTTAGGATACCAGCGTGTGTGTTTGGCATGTGCCAATGGCATGTGCGGAATGCCTTGGTGGTAGGTTGCACGGTTTGCAAGTTAGGCTACCAGCGTGTGTGTTTGGCATGTGCCAATGGCATGCGTGGCCATTAGGGCCGTGACCTTGATAGGGAAACTAGCTAGCGAGCATGTTGGCATGTGCCAATGGCATGCGTGGCCGTTAGGGCCGTGATTTTGCTAGGGAAACTGGCTAGCGAGCATGTTGGCATGTGCTAATGGCATGCATGGCCGTTAGGGCCGTGATTTCGCTAGGGAAACTAGCTAGCGAGCATGTTGGCATGTGCCAATGGCATGCGTGGCCGTTAGGGCCGTGATTTCGCTATGGAAACTAGCTAGCGAGCATGTTGGCATGTGCCAATGGCATGCGTGGCCGTTAGGGCCGTGGTTTTTCTAGGGAAACTAGCTAGCGAGCATGTTGGCATGTGCCAATGGCATGCATGGCCGTTAGGGCCGTGATTTCGCTAGGGAAACTAGCTAACGAGCATGTTGGCATGTGCCAATGGCATGCGTGGCCGTTAGGGCCGTGGTTTTGCTAGGGAAACTAGCTAGCGAGCATGTTGGCATGTGCCAATGGCATGCATGGCCGTTGACCTAGTTGCATGTTTTGCAAGCCTAGGGCGCTATGTTTGGCGTGGGCCAAAGTCATAGCGACTTGGAAATATGGCTTGCGACACGTTTTGGCATGTGCCAATGGCACGTGCAGCCATGTTGACCTAGTTGCAAGTCTTGCAAACCTAGGGCGCTATGTTGGGCGTGGGCCAAAGTCATAGCGACTTGGAAATATGGCTTGCGACACGTTTTGGCATGTGCCAATGGCACGTGCAGCCATGTTGACCTAGTTGCAAGTCTTGCAAACCTAGGGCGCTATGTTGGGCGTGGGCCAAAGTCATAGCGACTTGGAAATATGGCTTGCGACACGTTTTGGCATGTGCCAATGGCACGTGCAGCCATGTTGACCTAGTTGCAAGTCTTGCAAACCTAGGGCGCTATGTTGGGCATGGGCCAAAGTCATAGCGACTTGGAAATATGGCTTGCGACACGTTTTGGCATGTGCCAATGGCACGTGCAGCCATGTTGACCTAGTTGCAAGTCTTTCAAACCTAGGTGTCGGGGCGTGGGCCAAAGTCATAGCGACTTGGAAATATGGCTTGCGACACGTTTTGGCATGTGCCAATGGCACGTGCAGCCATGTTGACCTAGTTGCAAGTCTTGCAAACCTAGGGCGCTATGTTGGGCGTGGGCCAAAGTCATAGCGACTTGGAAATATGGCTTGCGACACGTTTTGGCATGTGCCAATGGCACGTGTAGCCATGTTGACCTAGTTGCAAGTCTTGCAAACCTAGGGCGCTATGTTGGGCGTGGGCCAAAGTCATAGCGGCTTGGAATTTGGCGTCGTTGCCATGGTGCGCAGGGTGCGGCTTGGTTTGGCATGGTTGCCATGGTGCGCATTATGCGGCTTGTTTTGGCATTGTTGCCATGGTGCGCAGTATGCGGCTTGGTTCGGCATGGTTGCCATGGTGCGCAGTATGCGGCTTGGTTTGGCATTGTTGCCATGGTGCGCAGTATGCGGCTTGTTTTGGCATGGTTGCCATGGTGCGCGATATGCGGCTTGGTTTGGCATTGTTGCCATGGTGCGAGATATGCGGCTTGTTTTGGCATTGTTGCCATGGTGCGCAAAGATATGCGGCTTGGTTTGGCATTGTTGCCATGGTGCGCGATATGCGGCTTGTTTTGGCATGGTTGCCATGGTGCACGATATGCGGCTTGGTTTGGCATTGTTGCCATGGTGCGCGATATGCGGCTTGTTTTGGCATGGTTGCCATGGTGCGTGATATGCGGCTTGGTTTGGCATTGTCGCCATGGTGCGCAGATATGCGGCTTGGTTCGGCATGGTTGCCATGGTGCTTGATATGCGGCTTGGTTTGGCATTGTTGCCATGGTGCGCGATATGCGGCTTGTTTTGGCATGGTTGCCATGTGGTGAGTATGCGGCTTGGTTTGGCATTGTTGCCATGGTGCGCGATATGCGGCTTGTTTAGGCATTGTTGCCATGGTGCGCTGTGATATGCGGCTTGGTTCGGCATTGTTGCCATGGTGCGTGATATGCGGCTTGTTTTGGCATGGTTGCCATGGTGCGCAAATATGCGGCTTGGTTTGGCATTGTTGCCATGGTTATGCGGGTTTGGCATTGTTGCCATGGTGCGCGATATGCGGCTTGTTTTGGCATGGTTGCCCATGCGGCTTGTTTTAGCATGGTTGCCATGGTGCGCGATATGCGGCTTGGTTTTGGAATTAGGGTTACGTGTTGAAAAACCCTAACTGTATTTTGAAAAAATACCCATATTAATTATTTACACCTGAGTTGAATGCTCTTATTTAATGTGTTGCGGGTAACACTAGGTCATGGGGTTTTACGATTTTACCCCTTGTCTAAAAACCACCATCAACACCTGTATCTCCGATGCTTTAGCTTCAAACCACCAAAAGTAAGAGCCATTGTAATCAACACCTGCAAAACCACCTGAACCTTCAGCTCCACTTACTCTTGCTGCTTGCAACTCAGTTCATTGTAGTGCCAAACCACTTCACTTCCAGTCCCATCACCTGCAGCTCACTGCTCTTCCTTTTCGCCAACAATGCATCATGCTCCTTCAATGCAGCAGCCTAGACATCCCTCACAGCTACAGCTCCACCGGAAGCGCACCCAGTCATCTCCTTCCGCAATATTGCACCTGCACCTGAGTTTCCATCATTGAACAATGTCAACACCAGATGCCAGGCCATTTCCTTCAATGCACAACCATCAACTCAACTTGCACCTGCTATACTCATTCTATGCCTGACTTCAACACTGAACTTCCGGCATAAAACCAAGCTCAAGTCGACCACCAGAACTCAATTCCTAGCACAACACCTTACAGCCTGCAACACCACAGGTACAACTCCATTCCCAGTAACAGCTCAGTACTCGAGCTTAAACAAACTTTGGCTTCCTCCATTTCCACTCCATAAGCTCGAACCATACCATACATTGCAACATACCTGCAATCCAACACCACCAGTGCCTCCTGCAGCTTCAACAGCATCAACTTCAACTCCCACTCAGAACCAAATCTAATTCAACCATCTCCTGCTGCCCATCTCAGAACTACCCTTCATAATAGCACAATATACTCGAGCCATTCCTGCAATATCATTCCCTGTCCAAACCCACACAAAACTGTGGCCATGACTGCATTATCAAGCCAACACAGCTCCCATCTGCATCATTTGAACACCTGAATCGCAATTCTCTTGCCTGAGCCTCTGCCATCAGTACCAGATAAAGCTCAACTGCAACCTAAACATACATGACCATTCTGACCATTTCAATACTCAATCTGTAATTCATGTTCTTCAAATCTTGGTCTCTCTGTGTTGTTCATCTAAACACCATCAGCTTCAATTCCAAACCCATCTTCTCAGATTTGATGTAGCCTGTAAATCATTCACAGTCCCAACACTCCATTTGAACTACAATGATAACCCAATTGCAGCATCCACCATCTCTAACTTCCCAGTATTACAACTTCATCAGTACTATCTGAGCTGCACAACCATCTCAGTTACCACCAATGTTTCTGTAACAGCAATACCACCATCAACATATCCCTGTAATCCTTCTTCCACCAGATTTTACCATATGTTCAAAACCCTAACTCAATAACATCTTCTCTGATCTCTTGATTTAAACAATCCAACACCTAATTCAACCAAAACCCATTCTTAATCTTGTTCTAAATCACCGTCATAACCCATCAACAAGCACCAATTTGTCCTCCAGCTGAATTCAACCATGGATTCTTCTCAATTTCTCCCTGGGTTTTTCACAAATTCACAGCAGCCGTCTCTCTCTCTCTGTTTTGAAATTCAACCAATTCATCATCATCACAGCATCAATATACCATTCTTCCATGTTCTTTCGGGCATTAACATCATCATCTTCAATTTTTAAGATCAGCATCTGTAGCTGCAAATTGTGGAAGAAAAGCTGAAGGATAAGAGAAAGGAAATGTTGTCTCTCGTCTGAAGCATCAGTTCGACCGAGTTGGGTCAAATAGTATGGGACGGCTATCAACACCCATGGGTGCTTTTAGCACTTCTCTTTTAACCAAAATCTGGCTACCCCTTAACATGTGGCTGGGCTCCCATTAGTATTAGCCCATGAAATAACAAATTTGCCCTTTTTGCTCAAACTGAGTGATTTCTTCTTCTTTTCGTCCGTGCGACTCCAGAGTACCTAATAACTCAAAAACACTCGTAAAGTACATAATTCACAAGAAAAATAGCAAAGAAATCTTAACTACTAGATAGTAAATACGGTGTATTCTACACCTATCACCTCAAGATGGTGCTGAACACATCTTGAGTTTGTTAACCAAAAATCGAAGCTTGGGTGAGGGTAATAACTTTGTAAAGAGATCAGCAAGCTGGAATTCAGAAGAAACATAAGGGAGCTTAATTGTCTGTTGCTTGAAGTGATGGCGTACGAAATGGCAGTGGATTTTAATGTGTTTTGTGCGCTCATGAAACACATCCTTATGTGCAATATGAATGGCTGCTTTGTTGTCACAGTAAAGTTGAGTAGAGCCTGTCATATGAATTCCCATATCACTAAGGAGCCATCTTAACCAAACTATTTCTAAAGTGGTGTGAGCCATTGCCCGATATTCAGCCTCAGCACTAGAACGAGAGACAACTGATTATTTCTTGCTTCTCCGAGAAATAAGAGAGTTTCCTAAGAACAAGCAGTAACCTGTTGTTGACCGTCTATCAGTGATATCCCCAGCCCAGTCTGATTCAGTATAAGCACGGAGATGAAGGTCTGATGTGGAGGAAAAATTCAATCCTTGATACAGTGTTCCCTTCACATATCGTAGAATACGAAGAACTTCAGCAAAATGAGAGGTACGAGGAGTAGCCATGAACTGACTAATGACATGAACAGCGTAACTGATATCTGTCCTGGTGATAGTCAAATAGTTGAGGCTGCCTACAAGTTTACGGTACAAAGTTGGATTGGGCAAATATTTGCCATCGGTAGGACTGAACTTGACATTCATCTCTAGAGGAGTATCAACTATCTTACTCTCAGTTAAACCGGCATGAGAAATAATGTCTGAAGCATATTTGACTTGAGAAAGGAAGTACCCAGCTGGAGATTTATCAACTTTGATACCAAGGAAATATCTTAATGGACCGAGATCTTTCATCTCGAAACATGAACTCAAGTAAGATTTCAAGGCAGTGATACCATCTGTGTCATCACAAGTAATTACCATATCATCGACATATATGAGTAGAAGAACCATACCCTTGTCTGAGGACTTGGTGAATAGTGCTGAATCATATGGACTTTGAGTGTAACCATGTCTAATAACAGCAGTAGAGAATTTTTCAAACCAAGCACGTGGTGCTTGTTTGAGCCTGTATAATGCTTTGCGTAACCTACAAACTTGATTTGGCAGATGAGAAAGTCCTGGAGGTAGTCGCATATAAACTTCTTCTTGAAGTTCTCCATGGATAAATGCATTCTTAACGTCCATTTGGTGAAGGTTCCGATTCTGAGTCAAGCAACGAGATACAAGAGCACGAAAGTAGTAGTCATACGGGCAACTGGGGCAAAGGTTTCTTCGTAATCAATTCCATATTCCTGGGTGAAACCTTGAGCAATAACACGAGACTTACATCGATCTAGTGTACCATCTGATTTGGTTTTCACCTTGAAAACCCATTTGCTCCCTACTACAGGCTTTCCTGGAGGTAAATCGACCATATCCCATGTAACAGCATTTTTGTGTGCAGTCAATTCATCTCCCATATAATATTGCCATTCTGGAATTGTTGTTGTTTCTCTGTAGTTCTTTGGTTCATAAACAGAAAGAATAGTTGTTAATGAACAATGATAGTCAGACAACTTAGCTGGCGACCGTCGATTACGAGGAGGCAGTTGCTCTACTTCATTCACAGGATCCCTATTCAAAGTTGCATTGTCAGTATGTGCCATAGAGTCATCAGAAATAACATAATTAGTACTTGGAGTGGTTTGAGAAGTGGATTCAGGAATAGCTGAGTTCGGAACTGAGATAGAAGAATCTGATGGTGAGAAAGCTAGATTGGGAGAAGCTGAATCATCAAAAGGATCTATATAAGTGAAAGTTTCGAAGGAAGATGACTTACTATTAGGAAGTGACCAAAATGGTATTTTTTCCCAAAACGTAACATGACGAGAAACTGTTAACTTACGACTCTCAGGGTCATAAAACCGGTAACCCTTTTACTCAATTCCATATCCTAAAAACACACACATTGTATTCTTTTTGCTAAGCTTACTGCGTTCACGATCTGTGAGAAGAACAAAACAGGTGGAGCCAAAGACACGTAACTCAGAGTAATTTGGTTTCTTCTTGAACAAATGCTCATATGGAGATATTCCTCCTATAACAACAGTTGGAACTCTATTGATTGTGTATACTGCAATGAGGACAGACTCTCCCCAAAAGTTGGAGGGAACGGAAGAGGATAAGAGTTGGGTTCTAGCAGTTTCTACAATGTGTCGATGTTTTCATTCAGCAATACAATTTTGCTCAGGGGTTTCAGTACAAGATAGCTGAAGAAGAGTACCTTGAGATTTGAGAAAATCTTTGAAGGGGTTGGATATGTATTCACCTCCTTGATCTGCACAAAAGACTTTGATGATTTTTGCAAACTGAGTTTTAATCATTTGAGAGAATTCAGTATATATTCTTAAGAAGTCTGATCTTGAGCTAAATAAATATACCCAAGTATAGCGAGTAAAATCATCAATGAATATGACATAATAAAGAGCTCCTCCCTTAGTAGCAATGGGAGCCTTTCCCAAAACATCAGAGTGAACAAGATCAAAAGGTGCATGAGAAAAATAATTACTTTTATTAAATGTAAGAGCATATTGTTTACCAAGTTTACAAGCAATGCAATGTGGATCTATGTCTATAGGAACACTGCCTAATAATCCTTTTTGATCATATATGTGAGACGGGAAAAAGAGACATGGCCTAACTTAGTGTGCCAAAAAATAAAAGGAGAGGACTCTGAAGTGGAAGAAGTGGACGCAACAGCTGCAACAATACAGTTCTTAGATTGTCTGGGAATGGAAAGAGATTCTAGCAGGTACAAACGACCAACTCTACGGCCTATCCCAACTGCCTTCTTTATCTTGGAATACTGTATAACACAGCCAGATGAAAAGAAGAAGATGTTAAACCATTGATTACATAGCTGACCAATGGAAATAAGGTTCATCTTGATTTGAGGAACAAATAGAACATCTGGTATTTGTATCTTATTTGTAACCTTAACATGCCCAATATGGCTGGCAGTTATTTTTGATCCATCTGTTGTGTGAATTTTCGGTGTTACAATATGATGCATGCTCTCAAAAAATGTAGGATTGAATGTCATATGATTTGAGGCACCGGAATCTAGAAACCAATCAGTTGTAAATATACCTGAGGAAGCCGACAGAGCAGCAGCTGCTGTAGAATTGTTACCAATTGAGAGCGCTTGTTTAAGCATCTCTTGAATCTCAGCAAGGTTGTTGTTTCACTCATGTGATTGCTCCAATACTGGTTCAACAGTGATAGGACCAGCAAATTGTGAAGGAGCAACATTTGTTCTTCTCTTTTCTCTCATATTTCTAGACGATGGAGACGTACAATTATGCACAGTATGTCCAAAAGCCTTGCAGTACTTACATTGAGGTGTGCCTGCTGGTATGCTCTTCTGACTTGTTAGACTCTGAGGAAGGTTTTGCGCTGGTACACTTGGTTGTAGTGTGCAGTTCTTTGCGAAATGTCCAAAATTCTTACAGTTGTGACACTGCACTTGAGACAAGTCACGATAGGATGAAGAATTTCTCTGAAAATTAAAACTTGAAGGAACAGCAATCATGGTTGCAACATCTGGTTTGATTCCTTTACGAGTTTCTTCAGCAATAAGTTTAGAAAGTGCAACTTCTACTGTTGGAAGAGGAGATCGATGGAGAATTGACGCTCTGGCTGATTCAAATTCTTCTCTTAACGCCATCAACAATTGAACAAGACGAGACTCTTCTCTATATTTCTGCCATAACTCTATGTCAGTTGTCAATTTTGGTTCCATGAGAGCCAGTTGATTCCAAATAAGTGACGTCTCTGAATGAAAGTCATTCACAGTCTGATCATGTTGTTGTTTCAACAAACGAATGTCTTGTTCTAGCTTATACCTTTGAGCAAAATTGATTTGGGTGTACCTCTTCTCGAGAAAATCCCACGCTTCTTTTGCTACGTCAAAACTGGTTAACTGCATACTAATAGAAGTGATCACTGTGTTGCCGATCCAAGTGAGGATCCTATGATTGTTGATTTCCCATTCTTCCATAGGATCTTTTGATGGTGGATCTTTTGATGGTGCCTCCTTACTCTGAATGCTGCTGTTTGGTTTAAGACACTTCTCTTTGCCATCAATATACTTCCACATACTCTTGCCTTTGAGAAGACTTCTCATCAAAAAAGGACCAATGATTATAGTTGGTACCATCTAGCTTGACAGTAATGGGTTGGATATCTTCACGAGACATGATAGAAAACAGGATTTCTGAACTAGGATATGTAAATAAAAAACAGGATCAATATGAAAAAGGATACCTCACAACTCTGGTTTTGATTTGCAGCGGAAATGGATTTCAGATCGATTTTGGCTCTAATGCCATGACAAGATTTGTCATGACACATATGATTCTGGAATGGTTTTCTCTATATTCAATTGTATCAAACCAAGAGATTACAACAGACTCTTATACAACATTACAGCATAATAAAAGGAAACAGAATAACCGAAAATATAAACTAATGAATACACAAAATATATGAGAACAATATCTAAGATATCAAAGATACGGTGTATATTCAACAAAAGTACGACTGTCTTTCATAGCTTGTTATTACATGTATTTTTTTCATTCAAAACCTGCAACACAAAAACTAGACTGATAGTTTGGGTGAAATTTTCAAAGAAAGGTCACGAGCTTTAAACGTAACCCATATTGAATACTGACCATTGTTTGGGTGAAATTTTCTTGTTCAATGACTTTTGTTGGTAATAAAAAACTAGACTACAAAAAAAAAATCCATTTAATTAGTTTTTTTTTTGGTAGGCATTGGATTTTAATCCTCTGTACTAACACATTCTCTGTTAATGATAAAGAAGGTGGAAGATATTGTTCGCAGCGAAAGACTACGAGTATTTCGTCACCAGATATGAGTTTAAGCTGTGGGTATCATTTTCACACCATTCCGGTTTCGTTTTGAATATTTTTTACGGTTTTACAAACTTATCCAACAAATTTTTAGAGGGTATCGGTATCAAAATTTTCCAACAATTTAACGATTTTCATATTAACCTAATCATAACTAACATAACTAACTAAAAGGGGTATGGTTAGTATTTGGTGGGGTATATAAAGGAACACCCTATATTTATTGTCAGAATGCCAGTCCCAGTTTGAATAGGACTAATAATATTGAAGACCCATTTCACTAGCTTGATAAGTAAAGTTGCTATTTCAAAAGGAAGCAAGATACAAAAGACAACAGTCATAAGTTAACTACCTTATATAGATGCCCAGTCCAAACTCATCTAGTAAAAGGAAACATGCAAGATTCTGACAAATGTAATTTCAACCAAGAAACCCAGGCAAGCAAATGATAATCAAACCAGCGTCGGCCATGGTGCAACCACAAAATGGGGAGACCCATTGTATATATTCTCCGGTGACAACCCTGAGAATTCTGGTTTTGATGCTGTAAGCAAAAATAAATTTAGCATCATACCCCAAGATCATTGTATCAGGCTCCACTGGGATGAATGCTAGCGGTTCCAAGTCATAAACCATATTACCAGCAGAAAATAGTTCTCTGACACGCTCATCTTGGCAATCTTCATCCAGTAAGATGTCAGTAACGTTGGAGCTGTTAACCAACAGCCAAACCCATGATCCTCTCTTATACTCTTCTTCATCTAACACCCAATTCTGTAACATTCCCTCATGACATCTACTATAACTGAGTAACCCTCCTGACTCCCCAAAGCATTCGAAGTGTCTATTAGTTCCACTGATTTCATGCAAATCGATCAATCTGCATTGGTGAGAGTCTTTTATTTCGTGATTCTGAGTATTGAGATTGTATGCTACAAGTCTATTTCCTTCAACAGTCCAACAAGAGATACCATTATGGGTAACAATGTCCTTGCATTGCATCCCATCCCAAGTAATTTCTTCAGAGCTTGCAACTTCAAAGGAATTCCACCTACCCACATCAGAAGAGTAAATTTCTACCTCAAATGTTCTACTGCTAGTACAAAAAAGCTGGTACAAAAAGCACCTTGTAACCCGCTGGAGTCGTTTGCGACGAGCATGGATCAGAATCACATACTAAACCTTGGATAACAATCTTATCTTCTGACTGAGTGTGAGGAACTGTGACATACTTTTGGGTCAGGGGATTACATATATAATATGTCTTTTTCTCCCAATCATACACATTTAATAAAGCACACAGAACTAAGCTACTGCTGGCCGCTAATATAGCAACATATTCATGATCTTTTTTCTTTAACTGGCATTCCACCAAACTAGAATCAAAAGTCGCAACAAATCCAGTCACAGATCTTCGAAGGAAGAAAGCTGAAGGAAAACCCATCACAATTCTGCAAGAATCTCGACTGATTATTGGGTGCCACAAATTTCAAGTCCCCATAACAGTACTCATAAAAGAATCCACACGGTACCAAAGGGGTGAAACTGTTACGTTTTCTAGCCATAAAAAGTGAATCCGCAGTAAACGAAAGACATTACTTTGATACACAACTAAATCTAAAAATAGATTCTATAGGCAACCGAATAAATATCTCTCTTAAGGTATCTTCATCGAACTTACACAACCTCAAAGCCGATGTAAACGAACCAGAAGCAGCAGTAGCAGAAGAAGAAGTACCCATCAAATCCATCTTCTCCATTGTATTTTTCCTTACACCTATAACTCAAAAATAAAATACAATGAAACTTAGATCATTAAGAGATTTCTCTGTCAGGAATTTTAACAAACACTTGAAGGATAACTGTTGAAAAATGGACTTATCTTAGATTTTCATATATATAATCACAAAAAAATTCACATAACATAAACAGCAATATTATCAAAACTGAAGGAAAATGATTGTCAATAGTGATAGAATCATGAACCAGAAAATGATTGGAATAGGGTATTACCTGAAAAGAGCAAAGTTTGTTATTTAATCTGCGAAAGAAATGAAATATAGAGAGACGGACGTGGTGGTGGTGGTGGTAAATAAAGGAAAGTAAAATAGGGTATATCGGTAATTAGACGCAGTAAGTTGTACCGATTATCACACTTGGCGCTCATGCATTAAGCTATATTAACTGCATATGGACCCCACTACCCTAATGTCATGTCCCGGATATGGAAAGCTAAACGCCGTCCTAGTCCATATACAGTCGCAGACCGGTCAAGTATTTGATGGACCTTTTGTTTGTCCCGCCAGAGCCAGGCGCCAGTTAGCTTTATATTGGTAGCACCCACAGTTTTATAACGGGCAGATTGGCTGGCTTTAAAAACGAATCTGGCTATGGGAAAACGTGATAAGAGAACAAAAATTCTATACGAACCGCGTGAAGGAAACCACGTCAAAACTACCTCTCACAGTTTTGGAATTGTGGGACCCAAAGTGGTCCCTGCTAACTTCAGCAATGTTGGGACCCGCCCCATGTGGGGGCGGTTTTACTCGATTTCCCTCACGCGATTCATGCAGGACTACTCATCAGAGAAAAATACTACATTTTTCCAAGCATAAAAAGGATAAATCTCGATAGACTTGGTGGCCTAACATATTTCAACAACTAAAGGTGTTTTAAGAATACCAGACTTAGCTCAATGACTAACACTTGTATTTTTTTCTCACTACTAATTATAGCTAGCAAATTCAGAACCAAAAGTCCAAGCAGCATCAAAGTTCAGCTTTCGTTCATCTAAATACGGCTTAATCCAAATTTTTTAGGCCTGGAATTTACATTCCAAGACTTTTCCTGTTTTTTTTTCTAATTGATTTAGTATACCAATAACGCAAATATCTTTGAATAGCTAAAATAGTTTGCATAAAAGTGTTGGATTTATTTTGAAAGAGTCTGATACATTTCCTTTTCCAAATAAACCAGCATTTTGATGTTGTAATTTCAAGTTTAGCAATATCTTGTTCACCTGCAATCTAATAATTATAAATAACTGCAAAGGAGTTAAGAGTACAAAATATCTTGTCTAGAGAAGGAGTCACAATCCATATACTTTTAGCAAACCAACAACAAAAAATATATGATGAAGAGACTCGATAATATAGTTACAAAAAATAAAATTATTAACATTCATACTAGTTGTTAGAGTAATACTCGGTTGAACCCACAAGTTTTGCTATCTCAAGCTTGTTGTCAATGTTAGATGATCAAAACTATACCTTGAATTCTAGTCCGCTAAGTCAAGTCTCAGACTAGGTTAGAATTCGATAGTTGAGTATCAGACATCACCCTCAAAGACAGAAGGTCGACTAAGACATTTGGAGATGATCATGTGAAAATTGCGTTGAAACATCTTACATGATTTGTGTGAGACAGTCATTTGATGTAGACTCGGAATATTTGGTATTTATCATTCGAGCACTTGAAAATTACTTATAAGATAATAGTTTGTGTGAGACAGCTATTGTCGTCTTCTAAGGATGTTTCAATGATTGAAATGGGAGTTTAGAACAATTAACCAATTGTCTGGATATAACACAGTATGCATACCAGTATGCAAACTGTTGTAATATGAATCAGGTCCTAGAACCAATTTTTCTTACCAGTATACGAACGGTTTTAACTGTCAAAGTTTGGGAACCAAGTTTGCATACCCGTTTGCAAACGGTTTCACATGAGTTCGGCCCGGAACGAAAGTATGCATACCCGTTTACGAACTGCGTACATGACTAAAGTTCATAACTTAAGTTTGCGTACCTGTTTGCAAACTTAGGTGGTTAAGTTCAAAAATCGGTTACATATGATTTCATACTCATGAACAAATACATTTATATATTAAGGAATGCAATCTTTGCAAACCATGGCTAAATGTTCATGAATTGATTCTCTTGAATCAAATCCGATTATGTTTTAATTGTGTCTTGTATACTTCTATGAGAATATAAAAAATTGAACAACTCTATGAGTAACACAATTATATTCATTTGATCTAGAAGTATTATATGAATGTGGTTAGTACAAAAGTGTTCATATGGCTTACTTCAGTTAACTATTATTGAGCCAAATCAATATACATATTTAGGTACGGTTACCTATATCTAAATGAAGGTATATTTCATTTGTGTGTAACAAGCTAAGACCATCTAACAATGGAGATATATTGCTTTGGTTTTAAGCAAACTTAGCTTGAATCTTAAATCAGGTTTTCATCTAACGGTGAATATTGATTGCTTTGTTAGTAAGATAACTTAGAATCCAAACCCTGATTTGAAATACTATCTAAGAGAGAACTCTAGCAACTTGGAAACCTAATCCCCACACCTCCTGTATGATACTAGTTGCGACTACACTCGATTCTTCTTTAACCTAGGTTTTCCCTAAAACCATTATAGGTTAGCGACTTGAATACTTCATTGGGATTCTGAAGCTAGACCCAACTATATTCTATGTAGGTGTGTGTTCGATCTTACTTCTTATCATAGTAAGTACTATATTCTCTTAGATTGGCTCGAGATTTATCTCTCCAGATAGGTAAGATATAAAAAGTAATTATAAAGATCTTCGTCTCATTCTTTGTGATTCCACAATAACTTGTTCTACTATCATATAATTAAGTTATTATGAGGTGATTGATATTTATGGGCTGTTCTTCGGGAATATAAGACCGGATTATCAATTGGTTCCTGTTCACCTTGATTTATCAAAAGATGGAACAAAAACTACGTAGGTATTTATGTGGGTGACAAATTTATCTATCAGAATAGACTTTTCTGTGGGAGACAGATTTGTTTATAAAGTCTTCAACTTTAGGTCGTAGCAACTCTTAGTTGTGGGTGAGATCATCTAAGGGAATCAAGTGCATAGAGTCCTGCTGGATTTAGGGGCGTAAAGAACGCGACTGTACCTTAATCGGTGTGAGACTTGGTTAGGGATCAACTACATTCCAGTCCAACGTTAACTTGTAATAGGCTAGAGTCTGTAGCGGCTTAATACAGTATGGTGTTCAAATCTGGACTAGGTCCCGAGGTTTTCTGCATTTCACTAGTGGAAAAGAGGTTTTTATGACCCACATCCTCGACCCTTAGTGACGGTCAATAGGCCGTGGACAGTCAACACGGTCCTAGATTTAATAAAAATGCGGACCGAGACTTGAGAGCGTTAAAAACGGTCATTGTATAAGATCTTTTATTTACGGTTTTATCCCTTATTTCTTTAACCCACACCGTGGAGTGTGATCTTAGTGTATCATGATTAAGATCTCGGGGCCCACACTTCGGTGGTCATGATTAACAACAATGAATGAACGGTCGGTTAAGCCTACCTTATATCTTGTTTTGACTACCTCATTTTTCTTTTTTTTATTGACACGTGTTTTTTGCCTCGCCCATATCTCTTATCCCTTTCTTTTCTTCTCTATCGAAGAAAAGAGACTCATTTCTCTTTCCACCTCTCACGGCCAGCACCTCAATCCCATCTCTAGCTTATTTCTTTTAGGGTTTCCTAATCATGTCTATGAGAAAACCATAATTTGATTTTTTGTGCTACTAGAAATAGAATTGAAGGTGAAGGTGGTTAATGGGTTTAGAACTTGAACGAGAATCGGGAAGTAGAAGAGGACAATTGGTTGAATCGAGCATTAAAGAGACCGGTGAATCTTATGGTGTTGTTGTTGATTAGAGGTTCCAGCATCTTTTTAAGAAATGTGATACATTGTAAGTTTTTTATTTTTGTTTTTCTCTTGTATTTGGGGGTTAGGGTTTGATTTTACAATTTTAGGGCTTGATTATTTGGATGAGTTTGAATGTTTTATGTTATTGGTTATTGATTTGAAATAGTGTGCTCTTCTTTGAATCAGATTCGAAAGGGTCTTTTTGGATTTTAGGAAATGGATATCGAAGAATAATAGTTCTTTGAGATGATGAGATTATGAAGGTTAATGACTTTGAATCCCACGATTTTCATTAGTTTTTTTTTTTTTTTTTTTTTAATTTCTTAGGAAGATATATTTTTCAAATTGCTTTAAATTCCCAGGTGTTAGGTTATTGAGGTTGAGTCCATTCTCAAAGATCTACGGGGTTTAATCCGTTTCTTTCAAATCTAGGTTTTTTTTAAGTTTACAAAAATATTGTCATTTGACTACGATTTTTTTGTTAGTTGTAATTAAATTGTATTTTCGGGATTTATATGATTTTAAATCATTTCCTAACTAATTTTCTTCTAGTGAAAATTGTAGGACGGTTCTGGTTCAAGTCAAAGAATCCAATTTGTTCGGAAGGTAAAAAGTTATTTTTTTGAGTATTTACATAGAGAAATCATATTTTCCTTGCTTATTTTCGTGGCTTCCTTGTATCGATTATCTCTTTATGATTCATAAGGTTTTCTTTGGGTAGTTGTAGCACGAGTTTTTTAAAGCAATTTAATCATTAGAAGTGGGTTTCAATTAAGTTTAGGTGTATTCAATAACTGGCGTTTGTTTTATTTGATATGGGTTTTCTTTTTCGTTGTTCATCAAGTTATAGGTTCTCATTTTTTTAGTGAATGGTAACTAGAGTAGGAATTCTTTGGTCATGTTAATGAGCATAAGAAGTAAGGATATGTTATGTTGAGTGAAAATGTGTATTTCGGTTACTTGGTTTTTGGTTTCGTAAGTCGTAACAATTTTGTCAATTTATAGCATGAAGGCCAACGATCGCGGAATATCTTGTGGAATATACGTATAAATAGAAAGGAGGCCATAGAAATCTTCTTGGTTACTCCAAGTGTGTACTTTCTTCTAGTATTCAAGAACTCACTATAATAGCTTGAACCTTGGTTTCTTTTGTTTGTAATCCTTTATGTTATTTTATTTGTAAGCTAATGAAGAGTGTTTTGCTTGCATCTCTCGGAGTTTTCCTCGGTGTTGGACGAAAAGTTATGGAATATAAGGTTGAGTTTAAGGGATCTTCAAATTTCAATAAGCATCCACAATCAAGAGTTCATTGTAACCGTTGAAACCATGTTTAAACACATTACATTATTTGTAAGTTGAAGGTGATGATGGATGAATTATTGGCTTGCAACAGTAGAGTCTTCCGTAGTGATAAAGAATAAGGTGGGGTTAATGGAGCTTCAAATTCCAACAGGAGGCGACAATCAAGAATTCTGGTAGCTTTCCTCGGACCATTCTTTGTTTATTTCCTTCCATGTTCCGTTAGCTTTGCGGGTGTTAAATGTGTCTAATTCCTTTTAGATGAAGCATAATTGTTTATTAGTTCTCTTGTTAAAGGTTTAGATTCTTTGATGGTTTAAATGCTCATGACATGTTGTTAAATGATGTAGTTGTGTATATATGCATACCGCTTTACGGCTTCAAACACATGACTTGATAGACCACTTTGAATCCTGAATGGTATATGTGGTATATCATGTAGTACTATCGTGGTGGCCTCATATGCATACCGCTTTACGGATTCAAACACATGACCCGATAGACCACTTTGAATCCTGAATGGTATATGTGGTATATCCTGTAGTACTATCGTGGTGGCCTCATATGCTTGGAAGTTCTTATGCGATAGTTGGTTATTCTGATTTGTGTTTACGAAAAGAGGTTTATTAGAAGCGTTTGTTACTAAGTTTGAGTCTTTGTGATTATTTGGTACTTAGCTACTTGGGTTCATAGATCTATCCTTCCTCATTACATTTTCTTGTTAGATGCCCTTTGACCGTCTCATTCTTTCATATGGAGTGCAATTTAGCTATGGTATCTTGATCTCTAAGCATGAAGTTTCATAATTCTCTTAAAATTAGTGTCACTATGATCTTGAAAATTCTGGTCTTTCCAATCCATTATGAATCTTAAGCTTTTGATAATGTCACTTGTTTGCTAATGCCTGTCTATGGTTGGAAAGTATGCCTCTTCCCGAACCTTGGGAATTACGTAGCAATAGTAATGGTGAACTCGACTTATTTTTTATGATTATCTTAATCTCTAGTAGTGTTTTAGATTCATGAAAGCGAGATGGATATTTTGTGTGACGATTACGAACATCACTAAAATGTTAGTGACTTTGATGGTTTTATGCAGATTCTAACTGGGCATCAAGATAATGCGGAATTTGCACTTGATATGTGCCTAAATGAGTCGTCAGTATTGTATAGAGGTTAGATATTTCAAGTATGTTCCTTTCAAAGCTTCATAGTTCATATCATGGTCACTCGGACCTGATTTACTTTCTTGGAATTCGATATCATTTTTTCCTTTAGATCTTTCTAATCGTAGATATATTGCTCCAGGAAAAGAAAAGTCAATGGTGTTGTCATATTTGTGTAGTTCACTAATTAATTTGTTGATGTTCGTCTTCTCATTCAGGTTGAGAGTATTGGGCGGAATTTGGCAGGCCATAGTAACTCATTGGAGCTAGAGGTAATTATTTATCTATTGGTTCTTCTTGCTTTCTTGCTTGATTTCGATATCATAAAATATCCATGAGTTAATATATGTTCTTACATCCGAACTAAACTCTTATTGCTAGCTCAAGGGACGTGAAGATATCAAATCGACCCTTGATGGAATATGTTTCATTTTCTCATTACGGTGAAAACATGGGCAAAGCTTTTGAATGCCTTTTGTCTGAAAACTGGAGTTTGAATTAATGTACAAAGTCTAGTTCTAATGTTATAAATACACCAATATGATGAAGTTATTCCCCGAAATTGTTCAAAACATCGTGACCGGACGTGCTTGCGGAAGATAAGATTCTTCAACGATACCACTAAGGATTAAACCCCAAGGGAAGATGAGTAGTTGAGATATCACTTGCACAAGCTTTGATTAAACCTTTTTATCTGGCTATGCATGTAAAACTCACAAGCTTTGTTTAAATTTCTTGCATCCTTAGCCACTTCATTAGTTTCATTGCCATTGATTAGGTGTCCGTTGTTGCAGGAAAGGCTTTGAACTCATTTGTTAATTGGCTGGAGGAGGCAGGAGAGGGTGCTGACCATGGAGGTTACTATTGAAGCCCAGCATCCATCTCTCATCTAGTTTATTATGCATCTGATTGTGGAGAGCCTCAGATACAGGTTGCAAACAAGGTACTAAGTAATGTCTATCTTGATTTGTTAGTTTCATTATAGTGATATTCCACTTAAAATTTGTAATGGTTGCCTAAGTTGTAGGATTACTAGAAATGTTCCCACCGAAATAACTACATTGCAGGCTCAATTTTATGAGTGTCCGAAATCAAGGAATTTGTATATACTTCCAAAGATAATTAGTTCTAAATTTTCGAAAAATGTCGATAATTAGTGCCCAACTGAATCCTTTTTGTGTAACTTTTTTTGCTTCAAAGTGCACCGTTATGAAGTGTTGGTTCATTTTACCGTAGGTGTATCAAGTGTTTGGGTTTAGTTCAACACCAGGGGTTTATCATTTTTTGGTTTGCACTTTTCTTTAAGACACTTTGAACTTAGTGGGGCTAGTTGCTCTTCTCTTTAAGAAACCTTGAACTTATTAGGATTTGAATTTGTGTGAATTCGAGAATTTGAATCCTTTTTCGTATGATTTTGAATCTAAGTGTAAATGAATTCAATTATAAACGTATAATGGAATACATTGCACGATTAATGGAAATGTCATATTAATTACATGTTTCATTTCAGTTCGATTGAACTTGATTTTTTATTTGGTTTGGTTTTACCTATTTCCCGACCCCATTTTTCCTAAATCCCATCCAACCCACACATATCAATTTTTATTTGACTTTTTATAAAATGGGTAGACAACACTTACCGAATTACAGTATATTGATGATAACATCTCATCTTCGCTCGACTAGCATCTTCCTTTTTCCTTTCTATCTCAAAATAAACCCTAACTCCTAAATTGTAAATCCACAAAAATAAAACAAAAACTAATCTTAATAATCAATTGCTATTAACACGGCTAGCACCATCACACACCTATATATTATCATCACAAGATCTGTAGTCATGATCTAATAATGGTTTTCTACCAAAAATTAGAAGAATCAAGACAATAAATGATGGCTAAACAAACCGTAAATGAACCCAAATATATTGATTAAACGGGAACACATACTTCTCATTGATTTTTCACTATTTCAATTAGTTTTTGATTGTACTCAATTGTTCTAATTGAACAATTTATACCGAAGGATTGTTTTACTTTGTTGTCCACACAATCATATTATATACGTAAATGAAATCGAGTTTTCCAATTTGATTTTCAAACGTGAGTAAGGCGGTGAGTTTGAAATCGATTTCCAAACGTGATCAATTTTAGGGCATCCGTTGTGATAGTTCTTGTCAATCTATGGAAAATTATAGAGTGAGTCATGTCTACCCAATTTTAAATGGGTTTTACAAAATATGATTTGTGCAGTTAGATGGGATTTAGGAAAAGTAGGGATGGGAAATAGGTAAAACCTTTGGTTTTTATTTGAGTTCTTTTTGAATTCTCATTTGAGTTCCTTTTGAGAATTAATCGATTGATCGAGGAGCCAAGCAGATTGATCGGCCCCGTCTGAATATGTTTTTTTTTTAAATTAAAATCAATATTTAGGACTGATTAAGGTCGGTCTATAAGCCATTGACCGTCAAAATCGGTCGTTGATATAGGTTGTTCGGCGACCCGCGTAGCCACGTCGCGGGCAGACGAAAAAGACGCTCAAACAGCGACCCTTTCCCGGACCGCCAAAGCAAGTCATTAAACACACATCTATGACTTGCTTTGACCGTCGCGAAACTGCTATTTTCCACTAGTGTTTGCGGTTTCCTCGTTAACAAGATCTCTGATGTTTGTGTTATTTCTTTTCCGCATTATATTTGTTTATATAATTGAAATATCACATGTTGTGCGTAGTTCAATCAATTGGTAAATCCAACCTTTGGTTGTTGATTGAAATTGATTGACACTTGAACATTGGTCTTCAGTACCGTTCAAGTTGTTTCTCATAATAATCAGGCTCTCGGATTCCTATCTGTTTGATTTGCTGATTACATTGAGAGACAGATATATAACTCTTGTATATATTTCTTTGATTGAGTAGGATTGTTTGTTTGATTCTCTTTGAATTATATTGGAGTTAGTCCATAAATATTGCCAAACGAAATATTGGGTATGGTTGTTAGACCCCCGCTTTTTCAAAAATCTCGAAATATGATTCTAAGCAAGGATGTCCAACGATCCTTAACAATACTAGTTCTAAACAATTTATAGTGTGGATTAATTTATTGCCCGCACAAATGATTTTATCACGCGTGAATGTTTCAAACATCATAAGAGAGAAATATTAAACAATGTGATATATCCGCTCAGCGCCTGTTAGCTTTAAAGAATCCCCACTGAGATCGAAGGGGGTGAAACTGTTACATTTTCTAGCCATAAAACGTGAATCCCATGAGTAAACGAAAGACATTGCTTTGATATGCAACTAAATCAGAAAATAAATTCTACCGAAAGATGAAAAAATATATCTCGTAAGCTATCTTCATCGAACTTACAAGAGATCAAAAACGACGTAGACTAAGTAGAGACGAGAATAAGAAGAATCCATTAACCCCATCTTCTCTATTGTATGTTTCCTTACCACCTATAACTCAAAAATAAAATAAAACAAAACTTAATTTATCAAGATATTTCTCTATCAGGAAATTCAACAAACAGTTCCCGGATCCTTGTCGAAAATTGACTTCATCTAGATTTTATTTATACATAATCACACAAAAAGAACATAATATAACAACAATATGATCAAAACTGAAGGAAAATGATTATCAAAAATATAAAAGCATGATGTGAAAATACGAGGGTACCCAAATACACCACAATATTTTAATATCAAACTATAAGTCTTATACCTTGTGTGATTGTCTATGAACGAAGTCGTGACAATACGACAACAAGATATTTACTTGACAATAGTTACGATAATACCGATTTACCATAGGATCAATGTCAAGTAATTATGATTAACGCACAATAGTACTATTTACTTAATTATAATAACAATATAATGCGGAAGTAAAGTAAATAACACAACACAATATTTTTTTAACGAGGAAACCACAAATGGAAAAAACTCGGGACCTATTCCAGTTTTGAGTACTCTCAAAATTAAGTCGCTATACAAAGAACAAAAGCCAACTTCGTATAGTTGAGACCAAGTAACCTACCTCTAGTTACTTAATTTCCTCAGTATGCCTGCCTCTTCGACCTTTTGGTCACGCACGTGAATCTCAAGTCAGAAATCACTATCTTAATTTGCTTTACCCAGTGAAGTCTTTGTGTACTCAACTCCTTTAGATCGTATTCCAAATAGTAAAGGACAAATATGTTTGGTAAGCACTTCAATTATCTTTAGAATAAAAGATATGTTGAGTAATCGATAAAAAGCTCTTCTGTTTAATCTAATAAACTTCTTTGTCGGTCAAGGTCAATCTGAATCAGTAACTTAGAATCAGATTCACAAATATCAGATTTGGTTATTGACAAATACCACCAAATGATACGAAAACTAATAAGTTGGATCCCAGCCGATCAAGATGTGTGCAAATCACAAGATACGAAAACTAATAAGAAAAGACCTTCTTGTCTTCAAATTTTTAATTTCCTTCTCAAAACATGCACAACACAAACTCGAATCCTTTTGTGATCAATCACACACAAAAAGCAGTATGTTAATAATGGATTATTACAAGATATCTTTAGATCTACAAATAGTTCTAAAGATCCCGTCGATACTTTGATCTAGTTTGAGTGACCCTTATGCCAGAAGAGAAGGATCTCAAGAATAATCAAAGTTTCAACAACCGTTAGTCAATCAAATCAATGATCGAAAACTAAAATAACAATGCAATTATCTAGTTTCCCACCGACGGTACTAGCTTCTTGATCCCACAAAAGTCTTTGAACGAGCGGTTGTAAGAGATTTCACATAATGAAGTTTGCGTGGCTCTTAGAATATTTTGCAAGAAATGAAAACTCAAGTATTTATAGACCAAGGATGTTTGGACAACGAGGAAATTCCAAAACCGAAAATATTATCAAGATATGCATTAAAGTACCTAATTTCGGTTTTCCTATTTCCAATAAATGTCAAACAATATTTTCCTAAATCTCTCTAAGAAAATTTCTATTATCAGTTTAACACATTAACCAATAACCCTTTTCCGTAGGATATGCTTTAATTGATGGTAATTAAAATATATGTATTTAAAAATTATAATTAAATGCTTTTTAATATTTCGGTTTGGGATCACTTTGAGCAAATATCTTTGAACAATTAACGATAAGAGTTACACACATGTTCAAATAATGTCGACATCTAGAAGTTTCCTATTTTAGCATCACCAGCAACACCCACAACACCAGCAACACCCACAACCCCCAAAGAAACCTCTACAACACCATCACCATCATCAACACCAATAAGCTGGGGTGCACATAAAGAATTCCTGGATTCTAGGTATGACTTACGTTTTACTCAGCAACGGAACCAGGAATTTATGTTTGGGTGGGCTAATTTTTTTTTTCTCGAACTCTCAACTTAATCTATCTCAACTGCAAGAATGACAACTGCGGTAATATACTTAAAGCTGAGTATGGGTATGCTACACGATCTCTTTTCCTTGAAATATAAAGCTTTGAATCAAATTTTTTCAGCTTGTAACTAATATTAGGGAGGAATAATTTGCGTATCGAAAATAATAATCCTGACAATTTTTTTCTAGTTTTAAAGGTTATTATAGGGATGCAAAAATATTTGGAGTTTGTACATATACGCATAATAAGTCATGACATATTATAGTTTTGTCTCATGAATACACTGCATTTTTAGATTATACATAGATATACATAAAATTGTAGTCGCTTCATAGAAGAAAAATGAATTATTGGACAAACACTTGTTTTTTTTCTTTTTTTAAAGGTGGACAAACGCTTGCTTAGTTAAGGACAAGACACCCCCATTTGACACACAATTTTATTTTATCAAACTGACACGTAACAGGTGATTCAATACCTGATTTTAAGAAACATCATGAATACTTGTTTTTCCCTATAGCCTTTGAACGGTTGAGATGCTATTCAAAAAATTAATCAATGCGGGACCGGGTTCCAAAATCTTCCGATTTCTTCCACGTTAATCATATCTTAACAATTAATGGGCTAATTAAAATTTACACCTGGGCTAAATTTTACAAATGTTAAAAATTACACTAACAAAACATCTTTTTAGAAATTTTGGGGTGGGCTTCAGCCTGGGTAAGCCACCCCCTAATACCGTCCCTGGTTTTACTCTTAGATTTTTATATATTTGTAATTTTTTCTATAAAATGGATGTTTGAAGTAGTCATCAGTAAAATCTTTAATGCATGCTTATTAAATTTGTGCATCTGATATGTTAGATGTTGCATGATGTTTGCTTTTCGTGGAACCAAGCAGAAGTTTATGCCTCGATACACACAATACGTTATTGATTATATTGTAGTAAGTTAATAGCTTCTTGCTCTATTAAGCTAAAGAAATTTAAATACACAGGTATGAAGGGTTTAGAATAAGGGAATTTGCTGATGCATAGGTATAAACCACTGGTCCTATCATGATATAGTTATGTTATCAAACTTTGGCATCACTTGATCACAGAAATCTAGTTCCTTCGCTAAACGTGGAGAGAGAGATATTTGTATGTGCATTGTGCTGCTTTCCAACATTGTTAAGCTGCACCACCGCAAGTTTGTCACTCAACCATGCTTTCGAGTGTCATTGGCAAATAGAGAACAATTTATGTGTTTAAAAGGTTTCCAATCCATGTTGCAATTCTTCACATATCAGTCCCTGTTTGGCTTTATTTGCTTTCCGCCAGACATCAATTCTGTCATTATCTTTAACATTAGGTAATTATCCTCGGGGTTTTCACTTATTGCCTAATCCTAATAGGACGGATAAGACATGCATAATAGCAAAGAAGTTGACAAACTGATCAAGATTCATTTAAGCTAGTAAGAGTTATACATGATAATTCTTTTTTCAAGTAATGCGTGTCAGTCTTAAACGCCGTAGCTATCGTTTTGTTTTGTTTGTTTTCTTAGGAACTGTTGGAAAACAATTACTAAAAAAAGATTTTTAAGGTTTTAATAAAATTATACTTTATTGTTTTCTTTTGTGAATGAAAAAACTTATTAGTCCCACATTGTGGAGTTTCCACTTTTTAATTGTTTTAAGAGACTATATAAGCTTTTAGTCCCACATCTAGAAGTTCTTCTTCTTAAGTTGTTTTGTTCCATTATATAAACAAATTCACTACTTTTGTAAAAATCATGGGAAAGGGGTTGCTCATTATTGTAGAGGGACCCTAAGGGAAAATATTTTATAGCGTTTCTTAATCGTTCGTGATTTTCCTTAACGGTTTTTCGGAGTTGCCAAGCTCAAGTTGAGCATCTACTACATATGCTAGTAGTAGGTGTAGTAGGGTGTTTTATCCCGGAGATATCCGTCCTGCGAGGGCTATAGCATCACTCTTGAGTGTATCCAAGGCGCTAATGTCTTAAGGGCAGCGTGTTGAACACGTGACTCACTGCTTTTTCCAAAGTTTTGCCTTGTTCTTTGTTGCGGAGATTTGGGGAGCTCGTCCGTTTCATCAAATCGATCACTTCCACTATAAAGGAGCTAAGTATCAATAACTTTTGCTTATTTGATTTTTCCTTGTTTTTGATTATTGCACCCAACAATCTTAAGACATTAGAATTTGTAATAATCAAGAATGGTTGATTGGTTTGTGAATCATGGATGTTAATTATGGAGTGCAAAAACAGAAAACGAATTTTTGGTCAGCTGTAGAGTTTCGAATTTATCTCTCAACCTAGAAGGAATTTCGATGAACCCTTTTGACACAACGTAGTGGACATCCTGATAGTTACCCACGTAAAATTTCAGAATTTTTGGAGTTGTAAAAGTATTTTTTTGATATTTTACAAAACAGAGAAACGTTCTGAAAAATTCTGACGGCGTAAATATTTTGTTAACTAAAGTGGTTTTATGGGGTAACCATGAGTTTTTTGATGTGGTGGTTCAAACGAAGTTTGTAAATCTAGATATTATCTTCAAAACTCATATTTTGTCTTCCATTTCGGAACTAAGGTTTCTGAGATGTGGTGTATTAGGTGATTGGGAAATTACCATCTCCGTATTCGAGAGTATAAACGAAGATTGTGACATGAAATGGGAAAGGGACATGGCTAACAGGCGCATGTGGATGAACACAATTTTTCCAAAGTGACAAAGGTTGGAACATCAAACGCAACTCTAAGCGTAGTCTTCTTAAGAAAGGTATGTTTCATAAACACAGAATCTAGCATTACTTTAATTAAGGGTGATTTTTATGTGTGTAAAATCCTAGCCATACGGCGAAGAAATTGTAGGCAACATAAAAACCTTAATTAGTAGAGAGTTAATGCTAATTTAGTTGAAACAAACTAGTACGAGTTCGGTGGCATGATGTCGGAAGTTATTTTTAATAACTAATGTGAGAGACCAAGTGGAGGTGGACTTTGGAGCCACCAAGCATGTTTGTTGAAACAAAACTGTTCACCTCCTATCGAGAGGATAGGAGATGTCGAGAAACTCTATATGAGTAACTCACCTGCGACAGAGGTTGCATAAAATGGAAAGGTCGCTTTAAGCTCATATACGTAATATTCTCACATGAATGAAGTTTTCATGTTCGGGCATATGCAAGAATCTTGTATCTTGTTCGTTGTAGATGGTAAAAGATTTAAAATTTTAATTGAACTGGAAAACTTGTTGCAACTAGGCGGTGATTTTTAGGCAACAATTATAGGACTTAGGGTCTATATAAGCTTAAAGGAAAATCGATGAAGTGAACATAGATGATTCATGTGCTTTCTTTCTGTGTGTCTTTGAATGTTTTGCATGGTAGACTTGGAACCGTAAAATTATAAGTCAATGCATAAACTTCCTAGCATAGGCGGCGTACCCAAATTTAGTTTGGATCTTGAACACAAAAGTTAAATATTCGTAGAATCAAAATATGCTATAAAACCTTTTAGCAAAATTGCTCAGAGTAATTCTAAGCCCTTAGAATTAATTCAGTTAGACCTAGTTGACATGAAATCAACCCAAACTAAGGTGGTAAAAGGTGTTTTTATAACTTTCATAGATGATTGTACGAGGTACTATCTTGTATACTTACTTAGGGGTAAGGATGATGCCTTAGAAGCCTTAAGAGTATAAACTTGAAATTGAAAGCAAAGTATATGTTACCACTAAAAGTGTTAGGTCCGAACATGATGGCAAGTATGAAATTCATATAGGAGAACTTTACTTGTTAAATGGTATTATTGATGAGATCACACCTCCTTATTCACCGTAATCTAATGGTATAGTTGATCGTAAGAACAAAACCATTAAGGAGATGATTTACGCCATGTTGATTAAAGGATTAACCGCCAACTTGTGGGGGGAGGTCGTATTATGATTTTTTTATATCCTGAATAGAGTAACCTTTAAAGGATTAGATAAAACTCCATATGTTTATGAAAGATAGACAACCTTCTTATGCATACGTCAAAGTGTGGGGGTGTTTAGATAAGATATCCCGAGTACCCTACCGCATATAGTTTTTGGTTGTGAGTTCGTTTTTCTCGACTTTGGTGTGAATACTATTATGAAATCTAGGGATGCTTGAGTTCTTTGAACATGTTTATTCTTAATCATGTACCTCATTAGAGATGTGATGTTGATCCCTAGATTTATTTTCAAATAGTCGAACTTATCTTTAAGGAAGATGAATTAGAGTTGATCCTAGGAGAAGTAAAAGATTAGAACTGAGACTTCTTATGGACCTGACTTCTTAATAAGCCTAGCTTAATCTGAGTTCCAGACTCGTAAAGAAGTAAATGAGTCGAGACGTTAGATATATAGAACTGTGGAAAAATATTAGGCTAAGCTTGTAGCTAAAGGATATAAATTAAAAGAAGGTGTAAATTTCCTTGATTCTTATTCACTTGTGACGAGAATTACTTCGTTGAGATGCTAATTGATATTGCCGCCATAAACAACTTGGAGATACATCGGATAGATGTTAAGACATGACTTTTCCTAAAACCGTGAATTAGATAAAGAAATTTACATAGACCAACCCGAGGACTTTGTAGTGAAAGGTTATGAAGACAAAGTTTGTAAGTTGAACAAATCTTTGTATGGTTTTCAAATAAGCACGTAAAACAAAGTGACATGGAAAATTTGATCATGAGATAATGTGTAGTGGATTTAAGTTAATGAATCTGCACAAGTATATTTATAAGTAACTTGTTAAGGATGCTTGTGTGATTGTATGCTTGTATGTTGATATGTTTATACTTGATACAAACATAGATGTGATTAATTCCACTAAAACCATGCACTGAATGAGAACGTTGACTTGAAAGACTAAGGCTTTTTGATGTAATCTTAGGGATGAGGATTAGAAGATAATCAAACATTTATAGTCTTAGTTATTCTCATTATGTTGAATTTGTGCTTAAGAGATACAATCAATCTGATTGTAAGCCTGCTTGTACTCCATACGATTCTTCTTGTAGACTCAAGAAAAATAAGGAAAATGGAGGATCTTAACTTGAATACTCAAGAGTCATAGGATGTCCGATGAATTTAATGAACCTGTAAGAGTCCGGACATTGCCTATATTGTGAGTAAGTTAATTAGATATACTTGTAGTCTAGAGCAAGAGCATTGGGATGCACTTAGTAGAGTATTATGGTACCTAAAATACTCTATTACCTTTTATTTGATTTATGAAAGGTATCTTGCTGTCCTTGAGGGACTTTATGATGCAAACTAGATAGTTGACTCAGAGGAGTCTAAGTATACGAGTGGATATGGTTTCACTCTAGCATGATGGTTTGTTTTTGGAAGATTTCCAAACAGACATATATTGCTCAATTCATTATGGAATCTAAGAGTATTGTGTTAGATAAAGCACGAGAGGGGGCCGAGTGCCTAAGATGCTTTTTAGAAGACATTCCTCTCAGGCATAGGCCTGTGCCAGCTATATCTATACATTGTGTTAGCTAAGCTATAATAGCTAAAGCTAAAAATAACTAATCTCAATCGGCATTATTTCTATTGATTGGATAAAGTCCAAGGAGAATATCGCGTAACCTTTGACGAAAGGTTTGTCCAAAGAGATAGTTAGAAATGCATCGAGGGGGATGGGGCTTAAGCTCATAAATTAAACTTGCCATGAAGGATACTCAACCTTGCTGTTGGAGATCCCAAGATCAAGGTTTCGAATGAGACAACTAATTTATGGTGGGTAAAGGTAAACACTATCGAGAATTTTATTCTCTGTCCCTTCCCTATGGTGTAGACGTGATAGTGTGACCTGCATGTGAAGGATGACTTTTAATAAGTCTTAATGAGTTCTATAGTTTCAATTTAAGATTGAAGTGGGGTGTAGCAAATAACACTCTTTATAGAAACTCACCTATCCGAATGAGGAAGTGGGGCCGCTTCCTATGAGAATATGAGCTTTGATTCTCTAGAGCATTTCGAGAAACAGGATATGTCCAGGGCCAAATTGGACAAAAACGGCACGAGCTTAGCAAGCACCATTGGAGATATCATCCGTGGTTGTTACCGCGAATTACATCAAATGCTAGCAGTTCAAGACATAGTTCACCTGTCTCTAGCAAGTAATTAGGTAATATCTCACTAAGCAAAGGTTCAAGACCTCATGGACACCTCTTGCCTAAAATGGTATTTCCGCGCTTTTATGTGATTTTCTTTTTGATGGTTTTGGTATTACTGGAACTTAGGATCTAAGGATCACTAAGGGTTCACTAGTTCATGCTTTTTCACTTTGGTGAAAGGAACCTTTAGTCTCACTTGTGAGGAACTAAAGATGAAAGCTCTCTATACTATATGATTTTAGAAATCCATAGTATGACCCTCGTGGTCAACACACCGTTGTGTGAGGGAGATGACGTTGGAATGGCTAGTATGACTTCAACATGTACGATCCATCGTATTTTCGGAGTTAGTTCGGGTCGTGAGATTGGGTTGTTGATTTACCAAGATCTATCTCGTGTTTTCGTGTTTTATTGATTTTTCATTCATGTGGGGGATTGTTGGAAAACAATTACTAAAAAAGATTTTTAAGGTTTTAATAAAATTATACTTTATTGTTTTCTTTTGTGAATGAAAAAACTTATTAGTCCCACATTGTGGAGTTTCCACTTTTTAATTGTTTTAAGAGACTATATAAGCTTTTTAGTCCCACATCGGGAAGTTCTTCTTCTTAAGTTGTTTTGTTCCATTATATAAACAAATTCACTACTTTTGTAAAAATCATGGGAAAGGGGTTGCTCATTATTGTAGAGGGACCCCTAAGGGAAAATATTTTATAGCGTTTCTTAATCGTTCGCGATTTTCCTTAACGGTTTTTCGGAGTTGCCAAGCTCAAGTTGAGCATCTACTACATATGTAGCATCACTCTTGAGTGTATCCGGGCGCTAATGTCTTAAGGGCAGCGTGTTGAACACGTGACTCACTCTGTTTTTCCAAAGTTTTGCCTTGTTGTCTGTTAAGGAGATTTGGGGAGCTCGTCCGTTTCATCAAATCGATCACTTCCACTATAAAGGAGCTAAGTATCAATAACTTTTGCTTATTTGATTTTTCCTTGTTTTTGATTATTGCACCCAACAGGAACAACTCTTAGTCTCATGCCTCTATGCTGAGGACGTTCTAGTCCTTGGACTATTGCCGTGGAGGAGTTCTTAAAACATATTCTATGAAGCCTTTGCAGTGAAACAAGGTTGATTGCTAAGGAAAATTGCATTCTAAAGGTTGTACTTGTAAATTCCCACTAGGGTTCGTATGTCTGGTCAGCTTGCCGTTACGTACTTTTCAATCTGATCATTATGTTTACAGAATTCAAGAGATACTTTTCAGCTTGGTTTTGTGCAATGAAGACCAGCATTTCAGTCTTTTAGAGTACCAACTGCATATCGATCTACAAGTTCCAATGACGACACCCTTCGACGAGCCAATCTGATTATTATGGTAAGTTGAGTGAGTCATTTTGTGGTGTACCACTCAGCTATTAAATTTTGATGATTTTAGGATCTTTGCATCTGCCTATAAGATTCTTGACTTCTGGTGTAGATTGTTGTTCCCATCGAAAACGTACAATATCTTCTTTGTTCTTGTTACATCACAGCTGGATATTATAAAGGAAAAAGGACTTGAGAAGGATTATATACACTATGAAGTGTGTGTATAAATGCTATGAACTGGATAGTTACATCACTAGGTTTATATTTTTTAGTTTTCTTCGAATATCTGACAAATGCAAAGCAGCTCTTTACTTACCCAATCATTTGGTGCAGGCTACATAAAAAGCATACATGTGTCTTCCTTTAAAGGACTTTGAAGACCAGACTAGCATCTGATTTTTCCCTATGAGTTGCTGCGTCTTTGCTTTTCCTCTGCTTAGTGTATACTAGATTGTGTTATTTTAATGGGTTTCGTTTCTATTCACAGGTGCTACCACTGTTACGGGAGATCAACCCACTTGCGAATCAACATGAAGAATGCCCGAACAAACTACTATGTCCCTTATGTTCTACATATACCAGTATATACCACTCCATAAGCCATCAGATCCAATTGATTGGGCAGATACAACCACATCCAGTACATGTAGATGGTATGCTTACTTTTTGCTCTTTTCAGCTGACATGCAAAGATATTATACATGTCAATCGTACAGCATTAACAAAAACTGATGATAGATCTCAATGAACTTGAATGAAACAAACTTTTTTGTGCGCGCTCTTTTAATTTTTGGTTGGCCGAACTTTGCAAATACAATTTTGTTTTGGTAGTGTAATGCCTAGTTTGTTTTACCAGGCATTACAAACTATGATAGGCTATTGAAACTAGTACCTTGATTCCCTGTTTAAAGAAAATCTCCATCCACTTTTCTTGGTGTGGCTGCAGAGAGAAGTTGTAGTTTTTCTCTTGTTCAAGTATAACTGGTTAGTTCTCTGAGCAGCTGTAGCTCTTCTCTTGGACAACCCAGAACGTTTCTTTATGTTACACTAGTTGGTCACTGAATATTTGTAGATTCTGGTGTTTGTCCCACATCGATCAAGTTGTAAGATAGTGTAAATTCTGTAACCTATAAAAGCTGAATTGTGAGACTTGGAGAAGCATACCTTTCTCGGCCTTTGGCTAAGATCAAGTGTAGTATCTGTTTTATCGGTTTAATATTCGATATGTGAGCCATCGGCTCACACGATATTAAATTAATTTTTTTCATGGGGAGTTCCCATCACAGCAGCTTGCTGCTGGGGTTCTCAAGCGTCGCCTTTGCGTTGCACTCTTTGCAAAAGGCCGGGCGCACCCCCACCAAAACTAAGAAAAACATTGCGATTGTGTTTGTGCTGTGAGATAATTCGAGCCTTTTAGTCTGTAGTTCGAGCCCCATATAACTCGCTGTAGACTATGATAATCCAGGCTTTAAGTCTGTAGTGAGCCCCATATAACTCTTCGCTGACGAAGCAGTTGAAGTAACAAATGGAAGCTGCTGGAGAAGCAAGAAGTCTAAAATATTTTGAGCCTTGTGCTTCAATAACATGACTGGTTATCATCTCAATTACAATTTGGGCTGAATCTGTGTCTATGATTTTTCATTCTCATTCTACCCCTTTGAAATTTGTACTTTAAAATCCAAACTAAGCTAGCATAAACAAATTGAATCGAACAACCAAGAAAGAAAAAAATCAACTGAATGCTAGAACTTCAAATGAAAAAAGATGACAGGTCTACGCTCAGTAGTCTACATTTTTATTATAGTTGTTTCTCTTGTCATATCAATTCATTATATGGGTAAACAGTTGGAAGGTAAATCCTCCTTTCCTTTCCATCAAATGAGCAAATTTTATAAGCTGTGAAGCCCATTGTTCCTCATTTAGTTGCGCAGGCCTTGAAACAACTGGTGATTAGACATGAAGTGAAAAGGAATTAGTCCCACATAGTTTAGGAGGCGAAACTTTACTCAAAATGCTTTGTACATAACCAGCACTTGGCTCTACAAAATGATTCACGCAGCCATGCGGTAAGCACAAAGCGAACTATTCTTTCGCCTTTTACTAAAGAATACCGTGTGCTTGCCGCTTATAAGTGGCATACGCCTATTTTTGGAGGGTTTCTCTTTTCTAAGAGGAACCCAACATTTCTTAAATCCAAGCTTTTTCCTTCAGCAGGGTACAATCCCTACCGAGTAAACCATCCTTGGGACCAATGTAGTTAATCTTGGACGAGATGGCCGAGATACCGCCGCTAATATCGGTTTCGGTGTTTCGTTCACCGAAGGGTCTGGTTAAGTGATGTCATGGATGTGCCTAGAGTAATGTAATACAATTAACAAATTCCTTGCAATACAGTTAACAGATTCCTTTGCATCAACTGTATATGGGTACCATGCTGCCAAAATGCTAACACCAGATTTCGTGATAACTGGCAGGAAAAAAGCACTAATGCGCGTCAATTGCTGGTTGAAAACTATTTCTAAACCCTCCTTGGCCTTAGGGCCCTCGAGAATTTAAGGTAGGGCTCCCTCTAATCAAGGGTAAAGCCCTACAATACTAAATTTAGATTTTTGGAAGACAAAATACAATTTGGTAACTTGAACTCAACCTTTGATCTATAGGATATGACATATTCTTGTTGTTGATGATCTTCCTGCCTAGCCACCAGAAAACTGCAATATAAACCCGCAAAACTAATTGGACAAATCTACTCTAGAAACCGGATCCAAAGGAATTGCATTATAACCAAAGAGGGGCCTGGAAGAATTACCGTGACAGGGATAACGGGCCTTCCTATCATCCTCAATGATTTTATCCCAGGACAGGAAAAAGGAAATGTCCTTGTGTGGTAGAGAAAGGAGCGGGAGTTTTTAGTCCAAAGCAAACAACAAGCTAAGTGTTAAAAATGAGAAAGGAGCAGGAGCAGTTTTTTTTTTTTTTTTTTTGATGATGAATTAGATCGGTTAAAAATGACTAAATATTCTGGAAACAATGTTAGAAAATGTCATTCCAGTTCAGTATCAAGCAACAAAGCTCCTTTAACACCGTCACAGTTATGCAGCAACTCATTCCAATTCCATGTAGGATTTTTTACACCTTCTGTTGGAGATGCTCTAAGGAGAGAGGAACCACAGCCTGGTTGATGAACCAGGACCACACGACCAGAGCTGTGATTAATGGTCACAGGCCTATGATGTAGTACGCCTTGTGGTTGTAGATGATCGTTCTCAGCTTGGCCTTGGTCTGCTGTGGTGGTGATGCTGTTGTCTGACAGACTCCTAAACTTTTTCACTCTTTTTATAAAGGGGAACTTCAACTAAAAGAGTGGAGAGCTGACCAAGATGGGATTCCATTAATATATGCCAGACTGAAATCAAAAGCAACAAAGGTATTCTTAATATTGTTAGAGAATTTCAACAGATTGGATGTTCACCAAAATCAAATGCAAAAGCGACAACAAAAAGAAATATTGTTGAATTTCAACAGATTGGATGTTAACTGCAAGATAGAAATATTGGCGTTTACTTCATGTTTCTTCATGACGCCTCTAGTTTTCTATCTGCCCAAATAAGTACCAGAATTCAGTGAAACCAGGCTTTCAACATAATTCTCAGCTTCGGTCACCCACATTTTTCTATCCTTGCTCATCCACGTCAGACTACTTGCATTCCTCGGGTCATATAGAACTAAGTAACTATAAATCTTAAGTAGAATTTTACCAGTCTTGAAAGCCCACATCAGCCTCACAATGGAATAACTCGCCACCGATTTTAGGGTAATGTGAAAATGTTTAGACCAAGAATCTTCAACTCCATACTCCTGCATCACCCATACATCAAATTCAACATTGTTATCTGCATTAACAACTAGACATAGAGACTCTTCCCACTCTCCCACGGTGTGAAACTGCTTCTTTTCCGTAGGTTCTTCAGGTAGTTGTAATTCTGTAAATCTCTCGTCGCTCATGTTCCAGGAGATGATAGCCATGGATTTGGTCGAGGTATCCACTAACCAATGAAGAGCACCACTAATCACCCCAGACCCTCTACTATAAGTAAACCTATAGGGGATAGTCTGAATGCAATTCCAAGAATTTGATCCCAGCGTATAAACATAGAATAGACTACTATCTCTTCCTCCACTCTTGTCTTCAACTTTCACCAACTTGTAATCATCCATCTTGTAATCATAAACTAAAGCATAGATATTTCTCTTCTTCTCACCGCCTTCCGGTGAATCTGCACACGGTGGTTCGGGAAGTTCCTTGAACTCATTGGTGGCTGGATTCCAAAGACATAAGATGAAGTCGGTGAAATGATCACCATAAACTAAGCAAACCAAACCGTTACATGAACTTATCAATTCAACCAAACCTTCACATTCGGATTCGAATGGGTACTCCATTTTAACAACACCATCCTGAAATCCATCCGTAGACGCTACTTCCGATAACGAAGCATAACTTGCAGAGTGCATCAAGTCAGATGAACCATACGCATCAAAAGAAGTAAGCATAAGATTATAGTTCTTCTTTTGGATACTCAGATTATAGCACTTGCATACAAACGTGGATTTCACTGGTAGCCTTATAAGGATTTGAAGATAGAGATCTTCCGGAATGCTGGACATTGTTGCTTTTTTTTTTTGTATCTTGCAGTGCGTGTGAGAGCCAAGTTAGGGTTTCTGAAACCCTAGACTAGACATAATGCCTTTGGTCGCTGTACGTGTTAGAAAGGTGATAATAGTCCCACATCTATTACACAGGAAAACTGATAACGAAAAGGATCCTACAAGAGAAGTTTGAAATTTGACTTGAAAACATACTTACCTGGACGGGGTCTATGATTGATCATGAAGGATCATGGCCTGGGTAAGTGGCTTCCATTGCACTTTGGAAGGGCGCTCGCCTAAGATCTCCCCTTGAGGGAGAGTCTACGTCATAATTTGTTCCTGAGGGGGAACGCGTCCGCGCGGCCCCTGCCAATTTTTCAAGCCTAAATTTTACAACTGCTGCTGCCTATGAAATTTGTTAGCCCTTTCTTGAGTTATTAGTTCTAGAGTATAATCAACAGAACAAAAGGAGAGATGCTTAGGCAGGCTGTTGTATCTCATGACTTATAAGATCAGCAGCATTTTATGACTACACATCTGCTTGGGCTGTCAATTTGCATCTGGAAGCCGCCAGTTTCAAGCATTAAAACCCATTCAGTTGTATTCGCAAGCCTGCTTGTGGCGGCAAGTGAACCTAAATTTATTCCACTATATCGTAAAAAAGAAAGTTACTGGACTAAATTTTAAGTAATAGAAAGACAAAATATCACCATAAAAAGAACTACAAATCTATGCCCATAAACAAGGAGGCTTATGCAAGGATCTTGGAAAGATTGTATCAGAGTTACGGAACTTACGACTGTAGAGATTCGAACTCTTATCCGCCCCAGGAAAGGAACACAGAAACTGTGACTAGCGCGTTTTGAGTGTATCCATGGGCTATGGCTATTGATATAGTCCCACATTGTCTTGTTTGCAAAACAGAGATTGGTTTAAATAGCCCGAGCTTCCTAGTTAGTTCGTCCCTTCGGGGACATCCGATAAAATTGGAACGATACAGAGAAGATTAGCATGGCCCCTGCGCAAGGATGACACGCACAAATCGAGAAATGGTCCAAATTTTTTTGATAATTTTTTTTGGACTGGTTAGCATTGGATTCTTTGATAATGAGACTGCTCCCCCATCATGATTTTTCTATTGTTTGTAATTCCATCATGAGGTGGTTGGTTGAATCATCTACTGAGATACTTGAAAAATGGGTGTCCTGAGAAGTGTCTGGATTTTTTTATTGAAATGAAAGTGGCAGGAGTGAAGCCGGATTTGGTTACAGATTATAGCGTTCTTGGAGCTAATTTTCGAAGCGGGTTCATAGATGAGGCTACTAGGATTTCTAAGGAGATAAAATAGAAAGATGGGGTGTGTTGGACGACAATGATAGTTGGATATGCGCAGAACAACAGAGAAGAAGACGCTTGGATATTGTTTAGTGAGATGATGTTAGCAGAGAATGTGAAACCACAATTCGAAATGTGGTATCTTGGAATGCCATAATCACAGGATATGCACAAAATGGGCAGGATCAAGAGGCTTTAGAACTATAGCGAAACATGTCACAAGAAAAGCTGAAAGTACCTGACAATGCTACATTTACCTGTTTCGTCGGCCGAAGCTGGGCTGCAGAAAGAGTTAGCTAGTTGTGTTCATCTTTGAAAAGGATGCAACAGTTTCCAGTTAATGACACGATAAAGCATCTAAAATTTTTTTGGCTGGAACAGATGAACTATTCATAGACCAGTTTTGCTGGAACACTTGATAAATTTTGTTTTTGCAAGATTGCCAGGGGCCACGTGGACGCATACCCCCTCAGTAACAAATTATGACGCATCCATCAGTTAGCTAATGTTCAATCTGGTAGTATCTAGAAATCACTTTCTCAAAAAGGCTCGTGTATGCTTCATGACATATCTTCACTCTCTGATCTTACAGTATCGACAAATAAAATAGTCAAATTTATAAGTGGGTGTAAATGAAATATAGGTTATGACTTATGAGGCTCCTTCTTTTGTCCAATGTAGTTATTTGATCTTGCTTATGAGTGGCATCTGTGTTGTGACAGGTGTTTCTTTTCAATGGCACAGTCATAGAGATCAAGCTGACTCTTGCAGTGAGAGCTTACTGAAAGATTTCTGGGCTTCCGAAATGGCTAATAGTTCCAACACTTGCCTTGCTTACTTCTCTTCAGTATCATATTGCAGTTTACATCTGCATTTTGTTTTATATGCTAGGCTCAAAATGGCGCTGGCATGTCAGTTGTTTTGACAGTGAGGATTTAAGTTGAATATGCCACGGAAGTCACAATTTATTCTGACAGGTTCATTACATAGTTGCTAGAAAAACAGAAAATGTTGAGGCCTATACCAGGATCTTGGAAAGATTGTATCAGGGTTTAAACCTGTAACTAAAGATATTCGAACTCTTAACCGCCTCAGAAAATGAATCCAGAAACTGTTGACTATGGGCTTTGGCTGTCGGTATAGTCCCATATTACCTAGTTACTAAACAGAAATAGGTTTAAATTGTCTGCGCTTCCCTTTAAGCTTGTCCCTTCGGGGACATCCGATAAAATTGGAACGATACAGAGAAGATTAGCATGGCCCCTGCGCAAGGATGACACGCACAAATCGAGAAATGGTCCAAATTTTTTGATTTTTTTTTGGACCCTCCTTAAGACATTTGATTCTAGAATCCAACCAACATAATCAAATAAGCAATTACTATGTTGTTTGTGCCTTTCTATAAAAATGGTCCGTCCGTGGATACGAACTGGAGAACCTCAGGGACAAGCATTCTCTTTAGCTTTTTCTAAACAAAATCTCCATCTTGCCACTTTCAATCTCTTCAGTATACTATCGAAATATCAAATGTCCAACCGTTCTGAACTTTCTCAAAAAAGCTCGTGTATGCTTTATGACATATCTTCACTCTCTGATCTTACAGTATCGACAAATAAAATAGTCAAATTTATTGGTTATGACTTATGAGGCTCCTTCTTTTGTCCAATGTAGTTATTTGATCTTGCTTATGAGTGGCATCTGTGTTGTGACAGGTGTTTCTTTTCAATGGCACAGTCATAGAGATCAAGCTGACTCTTGCAGTGAGCTTACTGAAAGATTTTTGGCCTTCCGAAATGGCTAATAGTTCCAACACTTACCTTGCTTACTTCTCTTCAGTATCATGTTGCCGTTTACATTTGCTTTAGGTACTCCATTTATGTTTACTTGAAAGCAATTCCATGAGTCAACCAATTTTATGCCATAAAAATTATTTGACCGGTTCACGAACCTGTGCAAGTGTAACTGCGTTTATGTTGTCACAACATGCATTTCGTTTTATATGCTAGGCTCAAGATGGCGCTGGCATGTCAGTTGTTTCGACAGTGAGGATTTAAGTTGAATATGCCACTGAAGTCACAATTTATTCTGACAGGTTCATTACATAGTTGCTAGAAAAACAGAAAATGTTGAGGCCTATACCAGGATCTTGGAAAGATTGTATCAGGGTTTAAACCTGTAACTAAAGAGATTCGAACTCTTAACCGCCTCAGAAAAGGAATCCAGAAACTATGACAATGGGCTTTGGCTGTCGGTATAGTCCCACATTGCCTAGTTACTAAACAGAAATAGGTTTAAATTGTCTGCGCTTCCCTTTAAGCTCGTCGCTCTGGGGACATCCGATAAAATTGGAACGATACAGAGAAGATTAGCATGGCCTCTGCGCAAGGATGACACGCACAAATCGAGAAATGGTCCAAATTTTTTTGATTTTTTTTCCCGCGTATGAAAAGATAGCTTCTTTTCCTCTGCTATCATTTCCTTCTAAGAGTTTTAGCGTTCTCTGACGAGCCGGGCAGGATTTCAGATTGTACTATACTTTCCCTACTCAAACTAAAACAAGCTGGCCAATCCAGTTCCAATGATGTCCACTTTCTTATATTTCCTCAATCAGTCAGTTGTTCTGAGAACTCTATTTAGTTAGATGTACTGCTAACTGTTTTTAAGTGTTTCCCCTTCTGAATCAGTAACTTCGCATTTTGGTAACTTCTGAAAAATAAAGTCTATGGTAACTGTAGGAAGTGCAAAGTGTAAGTTTCATCAAATTCAGACTTGGTCAAAACATATGAAGAACTATAAGCTGCATACCTCTTCGTCTATCGAAGAGGAGGAATGCTGAAGAGAATAATAAGAAGATCTCTTTGGGTATTTTTGGTTTTGTTAAAATTTGTTTATTTATTGGCTTTTGGTTTGCTTTCTTTGTGGACTTTGCGAGAAAACTCCTGTGCTCTGTTCTCTACCACACAATAGGGACATTTCCTTATTCCTGTTGTGGGGAAAACCGTTGAGGATGAGCGGAAGGCCCCTTATCAATGCCTCAGCGGTTATCCCAGGCTTTGTTTAGATCTATAGTTCTGCCCAGAAAGAATCACCCAACAATACGAGGCATACAACATTCAGCTTAGTCATGTTTTGAAAAATTGAGATGCTAACTAACTGGTCCAGGTTCCAGTTTTGGAAAGACCACAAAAATTTTATGCCTTTGCAATGGTCTGCAAAAACAAAGTTTTTCTTAGTTTTGGTGGGGGTGCGCCAGGCCTTTGCAGTAGTGCAACGCAAAGGCGACGCTTGAGAACCCCAGCAGCAAGCTGCTGTGATGGGAACTCCCCCATGAAAAAAATTAATTTAATATCGTGTGAGCCGATGGCTCACATATCAGATATTAAACTGATAAGAACAGATACTACACTTGATCTTAGCCAAAAGGCCGAGAAAGGTATGCTTCTCCAAGTCTCGAAGTTCAGCTTTTATAGGTCGAAGTATTCACAACGTCTTAGAGCTTAACCTGTGTGGGACAAAAGCTAAAACCCTAAAACAGTTGAATAAAGCTATTCCCTCTCTTTTTTTTTTTTTTTTTCATTTGTAAGAACACCATTGCTGGCTGCATAAGCGGATTCGAAACACCTGAAGGGTTATTCCAAACCATACTTCCCTTTGCAAAAAGATAATGCAAAAAATATATGATCTAAGTTCTCATCGGCAGCACCAGTTACACCACACAAAGGGCATATACTTTATAGCTAAGAAAGATTTAGTAGGAAAAATATTACCAACACATTTTCAGAAGAAGGTTTTCAATTTTTGGGGAGAATGCAAGGCCACTCCATTTTTTCTTATAGACTAAAAAGGAAAAAAGCTCTAATAAGCTGATTACACGTTGAATTCACAGTGAAACTTCCATCATGGGTCAAGGAGACAAGGACCAGTGGAGAAAATCTATGCCTTGAAGAGGGATTCTCATTTGCTTTATATTTTCGAATTTGTTAATCTGTGAATAATCCTTGTAGTGCTTGATAATCCCATGATTAAGTAGAACTTATCTACATAAGATGTGTATTCCTGGAGAGAATAATCCGAAGGTATGGTGAGCAAAAAAGATTGTTGTCTAGGTATGGTAGCGCTTTCGAAACCAATATCCGGCACTAACTGGAGGGAACTTGATGAACCGGGACCTGTTGATACCATACCAGACAAAATTCAGATATGAGCTTTTATTTGAATCAATAATTTGGAAACAGCTTATATAAGAAACAGACCTGGTCTTATATCCTTCGGTCATTGATTGGAGTGAGACCACATTGCAGAAAAATGCAAAATTTTGACAAAAAAAATAAAAATAAATGCACCAGCCGGGAATCGAACCCGGGTCTGTACCGTGGCAGGGTACTATTCTACCACTAGACCACTGGTGCTGAATGTTGAGCGGTCTCATGTTTATAATATTGTCGGCGACTCTGTATTCCTAATGCACACATAACGCAAACGTTTTCAATCTAAACACAGAAACGTAGTTTTGTTAATCTGCTGAGCACTCACATTCTTATATTCATCACCCCAACGATGATATTCCTTGTTATCAAGGAGAATGCAAAAACAACAACTGAAAGAAAAGGAGGGATTTCTTAGACCGAAGAAGAACACTGGTATCTGGAATTCTTTTTGTTTTGATTTGGACCTAACAATTTGGTTTACATTGTGGTTTTTGTAATTTGAAAAACTCGCAATGAAGGCAATGAGAGTGGCAGAACAAGACTCGCAATGGAGTCGAGAACTCCAATTCAAAGTCGCTAATCATACTCAGAAGTGCTATTGTTTATCTTGTAGCTGTTAAGTTCTTAGATAAGTTGTAGTTCTTCTTTTTGACAAACCCTTGCCTTTTTGCTTCTGTTAGTCGTGTTGCAGAACATAGTTGGATGAATATATTTCTTTTGTGCGAATGCCAGTCCCAGTCTAAATGGATGGCTCATGTAAGTATCACAAGAATTGCTACTAATCTTCAGCAATCATCGTAAATATCATTGTTAGAACACTTGCTTGTGCTTGAACATGATTATTTGCAGTGAAAAATTAGATGCATAAACTCCCCAAAAAAAGGAAATAAGTAGATAATAACCAGATACATAAAATTATTTGTCAACAACTAATAATATTTGACACCCATTTCACTAGCTTGATAAGTACAGTTGCTATATAAAAGACAACAGTCATAAGTTAATATAGATGCCCAGTTCAAACTCATCTAGTAAAAGGAAATATGCAAGATTCTGACAAATGTAATTTCAACAAAGAAACCCAGGCAAGCAAAGATAATCAAACAGGTGTTGGCCATGGCGCAACCACAAATGGGGAGACCCATTGTATATATTCTCCGGTGACGACCCTGAGTATTCTGGTTTTGATGCTGTAAGCAAAAATGAATTTAGCGTCGTAGCCCAAGATCATTGTATCAGGCTCCACTGGGATGAATGCTAGCGGTTCCAAGTCATAAACCATATTACCAGCAGAAAATAGTTCTCTGACACGCTCATCCTGGCAATCTTCGTCCAGTAAGATGTCAGTAACGTTGGAGCTGTTAACCAACAGCCAAACCCATGATCCACTCTTATACTCTTCTTCATCCAACACCCAATTCTGTAACATTCCCTCATGACATCTGCTATAACTGAGTAGCCCTCCTGACTCCCCAAAGCATTCAAAGTGTCTATTAGGTTCACTGATTTCAGGCAAATCGATCAATCTGCATTGGTGAGAATCTTTTATTTCGTGATTCTCAGTATTGAGATCATACGCTATAAGTCTATTTCCTTCAACAATCCAACGAGAGATACCATTATGGGTAATGATATCTTTGCATTGCATAGCATCCCAAGTAATTTCATCAGAGCTTGCAACTTCAAAGGAATTCCACCTACCCAAATCAGAACAGTAAATTTCTAGCTCAAATGTTCTACTGCTAGTACAAAAAGCTGGTACAAAAAGCACCTTGTAAGCCGCTGGAGCCATTTGCGATGAGCATGGATCAGATTCACATGCTAGACCTTGAATAACTATCTTATCTGCGGACTGATTGTAAGGAATCGTGACATACTTTTGAGTCAGCGGATTACAGATGTAATAAGTCTTTTTCTCCCAATCGTACACATTTACTAATGCGCACAGAACTAAACTTTTGCTAGCCGCTAATATAGCAGTATATTCATGATCTTTTTTCTTTAACGGGCATTCCACCAAACTAGAATCAAAAGTTGCAACAAATCCACAGTCACAAATCTTTGAAGGAAGAAAGCTGAAGGAAAACCCATCACAATTCTGCAAGAATCTCGACTGATTATTGGGTGCCACAAATTTCAAGTCCCCATAACAGTACTCATAAAAGAATCCCCATGGTACCAAAGGGGTGAAACTGTTACGTTTTCTGGCCATAAAACGTGAATCCGCAGTAAACGAAAGCCATTGCTTTGATACACAACTAAATCTAAAAATAGATTCTATGGGCAACCGAATAAATATCTCTCTTAAGGTATCTTCATCGAACTTACACAAACTCAAAGCCGATGTAGATGAACCAGAAGCAGCAGCAGAAAAAGAATCCATCAAATCCATCTTCTCCGTTGTATTTTTCCTTACCAACTATAATTCAAAAATATAATAAAATGAAACTCTGTCAGGAATTTTAACAAACGGTTTAAGGATTCTTGTTGAAAAATGGACTTAACTTCGATTTTCATACATATAATCACAAAAAAATTCCACATAACGTAAATATCAATATTATCAAAACTGAAGGAAAATGATTATAAAGAAAGATAAAATCATGAACCGGAAAATCATGAAGAATTAGGGTTTTACCTGAAAAGAGCCTAGTTTGTAGATTTGATCTGTGAAAGAAGTGAAATTGAGAGAGACTGAACTGGTGGTGGTGGTGGTAAATAAAGGAAAGAAAATCAGGGTATATCGGTAATTAGACGCAGTAGAAGAGTATCACACTTGGCGCTCATGCATTAAGACATATTAACTGCATAAGGACCCCACTACCCTAACAAGTAACGGATATGGAAAACTGAACGCCGTCAAAAATCCATTGACCGGTCAAGTACATTTGGAGAGTTTGGGAAACCTTTTTGTTTGTCCCGCCAGGCGACCGGTCAAGTACATTTGGAGAGTTTTGGGAAACCTTTTTGTTTGTCCCGCCAGGCGGCTGTAGGGTTTAAATACCGCACAACCGATAAATCACGCGAAACAACTGAATTAGAAAGGAGCGAATGGAATTCGCACATACTATATATCCTGAATGACGAAATCAGTGACGTCACAGGTAAAATGTGGAACTTGTACGAGGTTAAGGAACACGTGCGAGAAGACCAGATGCATGGGTGCGAAGATGTCGCACGTAAGATCCGAAAATAGGGGCTTTGTTAGCTGTCCTCCACTATGTAAAATCCCTATATATAGGACCAGCCACCCTTGTGGTGAGGAGAGAGGTATTTTTGAGAGTTAAGATAGAACTTTAGGAGAGAGAAAGTTATTTGCTTCCCAAGTTAGGGTTTTATCTTCTTTGTATTGATTTCTAAACTTAATAAAATCTCTTTAAGTGTTCTTCACAATGGTTTCATAATTTACTATATAGATTGTTTAAGGAGTGTAGTAGTTGGATTTTCTACAACTACATTTTGGCGCTAGAATACAGCTCGGGAAGGGGATTACACCTGCTTGTGAAAATTCTAAGTTGATTTCCCTTTTGAAAATTTCTTATTATCGTTGTTTTTGTGAAAGATTTTGATCACTTCTGCGAAAATTAAACATTTGGGTTCGTTCATTCAAAATACATTTTTCATTAAAAAAGGAAGTTTTAGTTTACTTACATTTTAGCTGAAGTTTTTGTAAGTTTGCATAAATATTATTTCAAGAACACAAAATAGTGAGACAAACATCTGCAGGAGAAAACACAACACCGAGTCGAAGAATTGCAGGTAGAAGAAGAGGTGAAATCGCAGAGACATCAAGAATGGGAGAGAGGAACAACATATCTCAGCCGATCAGATCTCAGATCCAGCAGGAACCAAGGGCGGACGATCAAAGAAATTACGATGCAATAAGTGTCCATACTACAAATTCAGATACCGCCGAGGAAAATGAAGAAAGGACACATGAAGAAGGAGCTGTAGGAGAAATTGAAGATAACACGACCATCGCAGAATTAAGGCAGCAATTGGCAGAGGAAAGAAGAAGAGAAGCGGAACTACGTGCGAATTTGACACGACAAAATGATGAACTAAGAGAGAAAAATCAGAGATTACAAGAGCAAAGGTCACAGTCAAGATCCAGAACAACACGTGTGAGCTTGAGATCAAGGACAAGCAGGAGTACCACTAGGAGGACTAGATCTGAGCATGGGGATAATACACAAGGAATTTTTTTGGATAATACTTTTCAGGTAAACGAAAACTCGTAGGAGGAGCACGAGGGTGATCGCGTGGAAAATAGGTATATCCAAGTGAGTGAGGATGAAACCAGGCGAAGACATCGTAGAGAAGGTAGATTGGAGCGAAATGGAGAGAAAAACCGCACGCATGATGATGAGCAGCGAGAGAATGATGCAGGACAAGCAAGGATGATACTCCATGGAAGAGAGATGCTGAAACAACAGAATGAGAGAGATAGAGCAGCACAAGAGCATGCGAGAAATGAAAGGGAAAGACGAAGAGAGAGAAGAGACGATGAAGAGCGACAACAACTAGACGAAGCCATACGACAAAGCAAACATGAAAACAGAGTGAGATAAGCCCGGTTGAAAAGACCAAGGCAACAACAAGAAGTAGACATATTCCCAAACGCTGAAATTCGAAGAGAAATAGCGGAGTTAAGAGAGTTAGTAACTAAAGGGAAAGATGGAGAAGACAACTAGAGGATGCAATAAAAGAAGCAGCAAGGACACCCTTCGCACGAAGAATACAATCGGTAACAATACCAAGAAAATGCGCACTACCCATGTTTCCTAGCATCTTTGATGGATCTACATGCGCGATTCAGCATATAAAGACATACATCTTAGCTTTGTTAGAATATGAGGATAATGAGGCAGTCTTATGCAAATTTTTTCCAGCCAGCCTCGCATGAGAAGCCTTGAAGTGGTTCGATGGGTAGCCAGTAGGAACAATAAAATCATTCGAGCACTTACAGAATCTGTTCTTGGGGAAATACATTAGCAGTAGTATGCTAAGACCAGGAATTGAAAAACCATTCAGTCTGCGAAGGAGAACGAACGAAATCCTGCGAGATATAACCAACAGATGAAGGAAAATGAGTAGTGAAATGGCAGGACGAGTGGATGAAAAAAAATCTCATCTTGGCCTTCATCAATGCGTTGTTACTAAGTGACTTGTTATTTACACAGATCTTTAGAATAAAAGACAAAATAACGATGGTTGAGCTACGCGAGTATCAAGAGGAGTATATCGCGCTTGAAGAAAAGCAGGGAGATATGGAGTCTCACCCGATCACAGTAACAAGCGAAAAGAAAGGGAATGCAAGTTTATTACCAATAATGGAAAATGCCGTTGCGAGTACTTCTCAGGGAAGCAAAGAAAAATTAATCGTAGAAGGTCAACAAAGGCAGGTTGCTATGAGTAGCAGAGACCAATAAATGTACGAGCAAGAATACAGAGAGATGCAATACAATAACCATGGAAGAAACAACAAAGTGGAAAGATATGATAATCAGGGAGACGGATATGGAGGGAATATGAAGTATTACAATCAGGGTGCGAACTACAGAGTCCATGAATAGGTCAGGATGCCACCTTTTAACACAACAGTGGAGAAAGTTTGGGAAGCTGTTATATTAATGGAGGATATAACACCACCACCTAATCTTGGACAAGAACCACCACCGGGAAGAAGAAGTAAACAGTTTTGTGCTTATCATCGTTTCCACGGCCACACAACAAATAACTGCAAGAATATTCAAAGAATAATATTAAGAATGATTGGACAAGGAAAGCTTAATCACTTCCTAGATACGCCACTACCTCCACCACCACCACCAGCGCAACCAACAATAGGAGGGAAATCGTCAGGAGTAGATAAAGGCAAGAACACCTTTTTAATAGAAGTAAGAGCGAATGCCAAAAATCTACAACGCAATTCAATAATACACTCGTTCAAAAGCATTGAAGACTTCCACGACAATGTATTGATTCGTGTATACGCGAGAGATGCTGAAGGAAAATAAATACTGAATTTAGCAAAGATACCAAATCTCAAGGAATGACAGAAGCAACCAATAACATTTAGCGCAGATGAAGTACCGGGAGGAGGCGAACTTCATGAGAGTCCATTAGTGGTCAAGCTGGAGATAAAACTAAAAGAAAAATTGGACAAAGGAGAAGGCGAGGAGGACGTCACGTGGGCGATAAATAGGATACTAATTGACTCGGGGAGTTCGGTGGATATTCTATTCTATCATACATATAAGACAAGGGAGGAAAAGATGAAGCTTTGATCCCGTCAACATATAAAATATACGGCTTCAATGGAACGGCAAACAAGCCAAAAGGAGAAGTCACCATGCGAATACCTCTTAAGACAATCTTTACAGAAATAACATTTTGTGTCTTAGATGTTGAATCTCCATACAATGCATTGATTGGAATGCCGTGGTTACATAGCATCCTGGGTGTAGCTTCAACATATCATCAGTGCATTAAGTTCCCATTACCCCAAGGTATTGGAATCATCAGAGGAGACACAAATGAAGCAAAGACATGTAATGAAATCGATGTGGAGAAAAGTGAAGCGCGTGCGATCAAAAGAAGAAACGTCGGAAAAAAGATGTAGAAGAGAGCAAGAGGTGTGAAATATTGATGGTTCATTTCATAAAAAAAAGAAGGAGAAGATGATAAGAGTAGAAAATCCTCACATGAAGAAGGGAGTAGCAGTGATCTAACTCAAAAGGGAGTTGAAGGAACAAAAGGGCTTAAATATGCGAAGTAGTTTAAAATGGAAGACTTTCAACCAGAAGAGTTAGTCATGAGCGAAGTACCACCTTACCAAAAACAAGGAAGAATGAAGAAAGGAAAAATAATATGGGCTGGACCATATGTGGTGAAAAAATATGTTGGTGATGGGATGTACCAGCTAATGGAAAGATATGGAAGAAATATGGAGAAAATGGAGAGTAGACTTTACAACAAGAAGTATCTGAAGCAGTATTATGGTTAAGATATTACATACATGCGAAGTGAGTGAACGAACAAAAGGGGTGAAGCAGCGAGTAAACTATTAAGTACTAGTAGGATATTTATATGTGTGCGAATAGAAGAAAAAGAAAAATCAGATGTGTACGAGCAACAATTATTAAAAGAAAAATTTTATTTCTTCTACAATGCGTATTTTTAATATACAAAAAGAGAGCGAGGAAAAACAATACCTCAAAGTAAGACCTCAATAGGGGGCAATAATTTTTTTTTAAAACCTCTAACTAGGGAGGCTAGGTATCCTATTATGGCGTGCACCCTAGTTCGCACTTGTGCAAGAGGCAATATACATAAGACCTAACACGCGTCATAATTGGATAAAACCTGGTAATGCATGGCTCAGACGAAAGCCATACCATCTCTGGGATCTGAGTCATGGAAGGTGGGGGCGAAATAAAAGCCCATCCGGTAGAGACTCCTTAGTCGAAAGTCTAAGGTACCAAGTTCTCTATCATGGAGTGTAGAAACTCGATCAGGGCACCGCGGTACTCGGTTGAGCCAAGGGTGCCGGGGGCGTCTGGAGCGTACCTCGCCGCTCTTGGCAAGTCCTGGCTATGATACACTCGGTCCTCAAGAAACCCCACTTAGGGAGCAGACTCGAACGAGTCTGCTAAAACAACTGGTTGTTGCATCACTGGATGGGAGGAGCCCACCCTAACCCGGTAGGGGTACGTCTACTTGAAAGGGCAATCAGGGGGAAGATAAGTACGGCACCCTCCATTAGGGAGCTGAATTGTGTCAAAAGACGTATGTATCATGGGACTAGAACTCAAACAAGAGTATAGACCTGTCGTATTGGCGCATAAATATATCCTGCAGAGGCAATAATATGAAAGATGATAAGGCGAGATCATTGGGTCAATACGTGAAAGCGTAAAGACCTCCTGCGATTTCTTCGCACGACCCAAATGAGTACCCTGAGGCAAAAATAAGTCCTATTAACAGGGGAGGATGATTAAGACCTCTACTCAGGGAGGATCAATAAGACCTCACGAACAAACACAACAGACCGCACTAACACTATTTTTACAGGCATAAAAGCAGAGGCAAAGGGACGATCAAAACGTGAAATGCAACCATGCACGGGTAATTACAAAGGTAACTTGAAAACTAAGGATTTAACAGAAGCAATTACACTGCTTCGAATATCAGATGCAAGAAGGGGATTATAAACACAATAAGAATATGATATTCACACTAGCATAATTGCCTCGTGTCAAACATGATAGTAATTGCTCGCACATATGATAGGCTCCTACACATGTATTATTATATTCGAACATATGATAAGCTCCTACACATGTATTATTATATTCACACATATGACAGGATCATAACATGTATTATTACATTCGCATACGTGATAGACACATATACATGTATTGTCATATTCGTATGTATGATGGACTCACGCACATATGTTATTATATCTGACTCTATAAGTTACCCAGAAACTGACACAAATACATGTGTAGGAGCCAGAAGAAAGAAAAGCATCGTTCTTTGATCAACAGCCAGAAGAAGGAGGGAGAAGAATAAAAAAAAGGGGTGGAATCTATTAAAAGTTGGAAAATATTCAAAGTATATGTACAAAGAAGAAAATATCATACAAAGAGCATGAAAGAAGGAAAAAAAGTGAACAACTAATTCTTCCCAACATTATCTCTATCAACTTCAGAGTCATGATCCTCTTCACTATCTTCATCAACTTCAGAATCACGATCTTCTTCACCAGAATCCACATATTCAAAGTCACTATCGGAGATTTCAGAAGTTTCTTCATTGTCCGAAGGAGCCTTAAATTCATAATGCAATAGAAAGGGAATGTCATGTTCAACACATAGATCACCCACTTCTCCTTTTATATCCTCATCACGCATGCGAATAGCATCCTTGGTCAAATTGGAAACGGTGACTTTGAGATTTTTCTTGAGACGACGGCACTTGGTATCACGAGCTTCATAATTTGCTTTCATCCTTTGAATTTCAGCATGGGACTTCGCTTGTAGACTTTCAATATCTCGCAGATACTTCTTCTCCTTTTCGAGAAATTCCTTCTCAGAAGCTGCGAAGAGAAAAGAACAAAAGTTACGATCGCACATAACTTAAAAAATAAAAGCGAAAGCAGAGACATAAATCAAATGGGAAACCTTCTTTTTCGGAAATGATGGTTTCAACCAGGGAATCATGGTCATATTTTAAACTAACACTCGTAGCCAACTCCAATCTAGCATTATCAAGGACTCTAGCAGCCCATGCGAACTCAGCATCATTCTATATTAGAAGATGAGAGCGAACTTCATTCTCACTTATGGCACGGTCCCTTTCAACTTGAATCTTGAGTTGAGCTTCATGAAACTACTTCAAAGCCTTCGCACCATTAGAAGTTACTTGCTCTTTCTCAGTAATAAGGGTGTTCCTTTTGGCATCTAAAGTTTTAATTTTTTTCTTTATCGTCACGAAGACGACGTTGGAAGAATCTCATACAAACTAGCAAAGGTCTATGGTCACAAATAATGGCTTCATATTCCGACCTCAGTTCTTTATGACTAAGACTTTATAAACTACGCATGGGGAAGTTATCCAAAGATGCGTTAAGAAGCTCAAAAAGAGCATCGCTATCATTGGGAAGGCGAGCTGCCTCATCAGTTAAGTTATAAAGTTATGCCGATTTAAGTAACAGAAGAAATATATGAAGACATAACAAGATTTCACAAGGTATGAGAGAGCGAAAATAAACACACCTACTAATTGATCATTTTGTTGACGAAGGATTTCTGCCTCTCGCGTCTTGCTTAAAAGTTCCTCATTAAGCTTCGCACACTCACCCTCCAAAGGTTGGTTTTTCCTATGCGAGTCAGAGGAAACTGCATGAGAAGCTCGCGTCGCCTACAAGAATAAAAGAGCAGATGAATTCAAAATCGACGAGGTGTGAAGGAGGGATATTAATTAATCTCGGTTTACAAAAGAAAGATAATACATACCATGGAACCTAGGGAAAGTAGATACTCGAGGGATATGGATGAGGCAGCTCCTCGCAGAGATTCATGACTCATAATGGGGGCATTGCATATGTTAGAAATCATTCGATAGGTGCGGCATAGGTTGTCATCACAAACAGCTGCGAGGGAGTCTTTGAAGATCTGAGACAGCTGAGTCATGGGAGAAGTTGAAGAAGATGCATCAGGGAAGGGCAACTCATTTCCTTGAGGGAAAGGAACTGAAGGAGTAGGAGAAGAAGTACTAGAAGTAATCTTTCTCTTCTTGTTGGGATTATTCTTCTTGTTAATATTCTTCGAAGGAGCTTTGGAAGCAATGACTTTTCCCTTAGACTTCGCACGAGTAGAAGCCTCCTCCTCGCCCCAGAAGAATCTTTATCGTCAGAGTCCTCGATATTTAGTCCGCTCACCTTCGCACACAGATAAAGATAAGAAACAGAGGCAACAATATTGTTAAAGAAAAGCTAAAGGGTATTTCTTACTTCATCAGTGATCGAACGTAGCACATTTAATGTGCCTTGTTTTCCTTGAGCTTTAAATCTTTCTTCAACTTGGTAATCTAGAGGTGAGAAAATTAATGAATAAATGAAAGAAAGAAAGTAAATTGAATAAAGCTAATGAATGAGCGAAAACATACCACATCATCTCGCTCAGGACAATTGAATACCCAAGGGGAACAGACGGAAAAGCCCTCGGGGAGAGGATTTACCGATTTATCAGCACCAAAACCAGTGATGTAAGGACCCTCAAGAATGACAGGATAAACGTCCCAGCGATTGTCATTAGAGTAACGTGCGGTGAGATTAGACTTATCATTAAAATCAACATCTTGCATAATCTTCTTATCCTATGCGATACCATCTTTCCTGACCAGACGAACAACCCAACGAGATGATTCATTCTTCATAATAGCAATCTTGTAATTTTCAAAGAAACTCTCAACTGTATAATCAGAAGGATCAATTTCTAGCTCAGCATATGCAGGATTCCTGTATTCTTTAGGGTAGAGAGATCCTAGTTCAGCCGAACGACGAGCGAACTCCAATATAATTCGGATAGAATCCCCACTCAACTGGAAGATCGCACGCTGGAAATCAGCATGAGATAAAATTTTGTAAAATAGAGGAATTCGCGGGTTAAAGAGAGGAATGGGGAGTCCAGCGAGAAGCTGTCCTATGGAAAGGATGATCTTTCGATCATTCCACTGATCAGTCTCAAACCATTTAGGGTTAAATGTCAGGGTATGTCCCGATGAAGGAGGAACGGATAATTTAAAACCTTTATCTTTGAATTCAACTTCAATCTTCTCAAACTCTTGAACCATTCTCCACCCTGGCTTATGCCCCATTGATTTCCCTAACAGAAGGGGATTATAGATATCAAAACTGGTTAAGACGATCAAAAAGGCGAAGTAATATGTGATGGGAGATTGATGCAAAGAAAAGTGAGGAATCAAGATAGAATGGAAGAACAACAGTAAGAAAAGGAAGTTGCAAAGGTCGAAGGAGGAGGAAAGAGAGTAAAAAAAGAGAGAAAAAAACTGAGAAGGGGATATATAAAGGATTTTGTTCCCACCGATGAAAATTTGGTTTTATGAAAGAATTAATGGGTGAAAAGATGTGAAGAGACGGTTGCAGATATCATCCATAACATGTCCAAAAATAAGACGAGGACAGTAACGCGTGGAGTAATTGAGATCGAGATCTCGGAATATTGTCAGTTAAAGAATATGGACAGTTGAGGGGGTGCGAAGGTCATCATGTAAATGAGCGAAGGCGACTAAGAAAAAATTTCTCTCACCGCTCTTTCTTCAGCAAAGATCGCTAAGAGAAGAGGAAAAATGTAGGGGTTAAATACCGCACAACCGATAAATCACGCGAAGCAACTGAATTAGAAAGGAGCGATTGGAATTCGCACATAGTATATCCTGAATGACGGAATCAGTGACGTCACGGGTAAAATGTGGAACTTGTATGAAGTTGAGGACCACGTACGAGAAGAACAGATACATGGGTACGAAGATGTCGCACGTAAGATCCGAAAATATGGGCTTTGTTAGTTGTCCTCAACTATGTAAAATCCCTATATATAGGACCAACCACCCTTGTCATGAGGAGAGAGGTCTTTTTGAGAGTTGAGATAGAACTTTAGGAGAGAAAAAGTTATTTGCTTCCCAAGTTAGGGTTTTATCTTATTTGTATTGATTTCTAAGCTTAATAAAATCTCTTTAAGTGTTCTTCACAATGATTTCATAATTTACTATATAGACAAGCATCTAACCCGGTGCATACGCACCGGCTGTTTCGAGAGCGTCTACGTAGGTGGCGGAAACTTGATTGTTAGACGTAGTTTATCGCTTCTTTTTTTTTATCAGAATCTTCAAACCTTCTCTTGATGCTGTTCTAGACACTCCCATATCCATGAGTTAAAAGTGGATTTGGAAAATAAATGCCCACATATTCTGTAAGGTTTAACCTTGTCTCTTGTTGATTGTCATAGCAAAACTTACTTTAAAAGGAAACCGCCTTCTTCTTGATACAAAAGGTAAGTTTTACGTTTTGCAAGTGATTTCTCATTTTCTGTCTCCAACATTTCATGGAAATTGGTGTAGTTAATCATTCCTCTAATATACAACTTCAAATGCTTACTAAAACAAACATCATTTCTCTAAATGCTTTGTTTACGAATCCACTGCACAAAACAATGGAAATTGTCAACCGTTTTGCACACACGTATGATCCAAAACTCGCATTGATGAGTTTCATGAATTTGATCAAACTTGTGCGATTTCAGAATATTCAAAGTAATACAGTTGTCAAATATATTTTGCATACAAAAATGATTCAAAAATTCGCAGTCAGATTAGGAGATTAAATTGTTTTTAAAACATAATTACATATGATCGTGCAACAGGAAAGGAACTTTAAGAAATGTTACTTACTTTTACAGAAGGAGCAACTGGGAAATGGTAAGGGTTTGAAAACAAAACCACTGTTAATGATTATGCATGCCTTGTTAGAATCAGAGTAGGTACTTCCTTTTCTATATAATGAATGAAAGAACTCCATCTTTTTATCGATCGTTGGATCATACATACACATGGTGTCAACGATCATACACATGTAACATATTCTCATGGTGTGTCCATCTCTGTTAAAACCAACATTTTCATTTTGCCCAACTTCCTGCCACTACTTCTATATTTGGTGAGACAACACAGTCCCCTAAACTTCCTGATCCCTAATATCAATATTTGGTTTCTAAATTACATTGATAACAAATTTTATTTGTTTTATTTTTCGGAGTTGCTGACTGACGTTATTCATCATCCAATTATGTATGTTGCATCCCTTTCAAGCCGTACGTCACTCTCATCCACCTCTCTTCTTAGTGGGCAAAGTTAGTGTAAACTTTGACATCCATTTCGTTAATTACATAATGTATAATATGATCAGATATGAATATGGTCAAATACGGTATGTGCAATTTAGAGAGTTGAATAATGAAAAATCATTACCTTAGTTTCATGTTTTTCGGCCTTTTTGGTAAGAGATTTGGGACATTGAAGTTCAGGTTCAACTCAAACCAAAAGACGTATCTTTTCCAAGTACACAACGTGTCCTTTAGCATAAAATTCAAATAAAATGTATCTTTTGAGATCTCGAACAAAAGCAAAGAACTCGAACCAAAACGTAACTGTCCAAAGATCGTTCATTTGTGTTGCGCAACTTCAATCCTAAAAAGTAGAAGGAAAGAGTGACCAATATTAAAAATTCAAAAAAACACGGATTATCATATCTAAAAGAAAGAAAAATAAAAGGCTTTACTTTCCTAGACTCCAGTATCCTAGAATGCGCAGTATTAATTGGAAATGATCGACGTTTCAGTTTATAGCTTCACAATAGGATGTATCCTTTGGTGTGTGTCTGTTGTGCTGCCACAACACAGTGGCGATGCACCTTTGGCTTGCGTCTATTGCTATATTCCAGTCTTCTTGCACAGTTGTATTGGTGACTTTTTCTTTTCAAATGGATGTTTCGTTCTTAAAAAGGACGTTATCTTTAGAAAGTGACCCTTTAAGATGCCAAATGGATTGCATCTGAATAAGAGTGCTTGTTAGAGTGGTGGCCAATCATATGCCGATGACATGGAAAGTTCATGCTGATGTGGCCTCACCAAATCCAAGAATAATTGCAAGCCTCTAACCCGGTGCATGTGCACCGGCCTAACCAAATTGTATTTGTAAATTGGTGTATTTACATCAGTAATATTGAAACCTCTAACCCGATGCATAAACCGGCCTAACCGAATTCTATTTGTAAATTGTTGTATTTAAATGAGTAATTGAGATGCTTGCATCCTCTGTTCAGCATTGCAACCATCTTGTAGTCGTTTGTAAAGTGAGAAACCGCTAGCATCACCATTGTTTGGTTACGATTTTCTTTGTTTGGAAAATGATTTGAGATATCGTGTTGTTTTCCCTGGGTTGTGCAGTATACATTGTTTGGTTCCATGTGCATCGTATATTGTATTCCAACATCGATCGGAATTATCCCTTTGTATCTGCATTTTTGTTTTTATACCTGAAACTAAAATTACTTTCTTTTCTATGTGCACCTTTACTAACTCATCTTTCAGTGGATGGCAAAGTTAGATTGGGTGGTGCTTTAGAAATATTCCAACCCATCTTAATCGAGACACTTCCTTATGTGCATCGACGTCGACTAAATACATAGAGCGAACCCCAAGAATTATAGGAAAGCCTTCATTTTTCTCTTTGATGTGCAACGTGCGTGCACGTAATATTACCGCATGGTGACCGCCTTATGCTTTTCTCCTTGGATTCGTGTGAAATTAACATTGGTATGACAAAGTGAATGAAAAATGAAGAACATTATGTTGCTTTATACTTCCAAAGAAGATTATGTTGCTCAAAAGTTATGTCGCTTGGGAAGTGATGTGAATTTTTGTTTCAGTAGACACCATATGATCATGAGAGCGTGATATGAAAGGGTGTCTCTAAGAAAGGGCGGTATGAAAGGGTGTGTCTAAAAGAACAGATGAGATGAACATGCATGTACTAATTGTAAAGGGTCTTACACATCGGGTCTACCCATAAACACTAACATGTGTCCGCGTATCATGTTTGTTTCTATCTGATTGAACTTGTCTCTCTAATTGATATGGATAAATACTTGTCTGGTAACAATTTTCCTTTTAGAAAACATCGAGGATGTGACGTTTTGTGATGAGTTCCCAATAAACTTGTAAAGATTTCAACAGTTACGAATGTTATGAGTCAAGAGTTGCGATGAGGTGGCTAACGATGACATGTAAATGGGTGTTGACATGGCTTCACCACATAACAAAATGATTGTGGTGTCGCCATGCGGACTTTTTGGGGTCCCTTATTATAAAGAAAGATTGTTTAAGGGGTGTAGTAGTAGGATTTTCTACTACTACAGCGGCAGTTTGCTTTATATTAGCAAAGGATTTATGAATCCTTTGGGTGCAATTCTTTTCTGGCATTATGAGAAAATTCATAAATTTTAATATTTACATGCATCATCAGTTTTATAGTGCAAAAGGGGGTAAAGAGTACGATAGTAGGAAATGAAATGAACTTCAAGGTGGAAGCTGAACTGGGCATTGACCAAGCGCTGGTATATGGTGATGCCGGGAAATGGGCGTATTAGAGGTAGCCGGATTGCCAACATTTTTCCCATAAAATACTACCCAACGTTTTGAACTTCAATAATCCTACTGGTTGTTCAAATAAATCTTGTTAACGAAAAAAACAAATGAGAATTAGAAAAAGGGCCATTTTTCATTTTCTTAACTTTATAATGTGGTTTCAGCTTTCGGGCACTTCTGCAGATGGTAATACGGAAAAACTTTTATAGCAACAACACAACATCGAATTTAAGTCTATGAAAAGTCTCTGAAGCTCCTAACACGGTTCAAGTCGGCAACATGTATGACAAATCAGCGGCACAAACTAGTTCTAATGCTTTCATTGCTCGTTATATATGTAGGTTAGGTCGGTGTTGAGTTTAGGATAAACTCAAACAGATTTTTGGTCGGTTAGTTTAAGTTTATGAAAACCAAACTAAGTTTGGGATTAAGCCAAATTTGTTTACTTATTCCTAAAGTCTAGGAACTTAATAGCTAAGTTAAGGAAACCCTATTCTTGTAGGTTAAGTTTGTGATTCCTATAAAAGGAGGCCTAGGCTATGAGTTTTAGCAATGGAGTTCTCAAGGAAATTTTCATTAGAGATGTGAGGAATTCATCCCACCTCTCGGGGTGGATGTGAGAAACCATCAATGGTGTAAGGAGTACATCATTATGGTGCTTATGAGATACTTATCGATGTAGGAAGATATGTCGTTATCGAGTATTCATATGAAGATGTTGGTAAGATATCTTGTTAAGGAGAAGATCATCTTGGTGGTGCTGGATTAGATTATTGGTGTTGAACTGAAGCCGTCCATGGTAATCTATGTCAGGGTGTGCAGAGAAGGTTGTCTTGTTGTGATTGATAATGTGGTAAACATTATCTCGTATGGGTGAAGATACTACTCTGGATTTATAGGGCGTTGTGAGAGTTCTTGTGTTCGGTCACATTGTGGTGAGTCGATTAATTGATTGTTCAATTCTTGTATAATTCTCAATTAGTGGTTCTATAATAAATAAAGAGGTTGTAGCCATTTGGTGGATGTAGACAATATTCACACATTGTGTATATTGTTGAACCATATTAAATCTGTGAGTACTTTATTTCTTGTTGATTTTGTTTATGGCTTGCATATGTTTGGTTCTCTTTCTCTTCTTCATATCCTAGATCGTAGTGAGGTTCATGGAGCAATCCGAGAGATCAAGTGTTTCTTGTTAGCTTTTTTTTTCCCCACAGTGTTAGCATGTAGATGGCTTTGAACCCCAACAATTGGTATCATAGCCTTAGGATGGATAAAAGGTTTGAAGAGAGAAGTTTTGGGTTTTCTGGATCGGCAGAAAATTTTGAAGACTAAGGATTTGGTTTCATCAAGTATGTGAGGATTTGATGTTACAATTTCCGTATATGCAGAGTTTGATGTTATCAAGTGTGTGTATGATTTGATTTCATCAATTTTATGAACAAAGAAAAGTTAAGCGTACTCCGAAAAGAATAGGATTATATCAGGTGATCTGCATTCGACGTGGTCTTGATATTTTGGTGCTCTACGTTGGAGATTTGGCATTAATTCTTATTGGAGCATAAACCCTATGCATGGCTTCAAGTAAGTTTATTTATTCTCTATACTTCGTACCAGATTCTTGTGAACTGTTTGAAATACCTTCATAGATTGTTTTTCGATTAATTGGTGTTTGCTTGGCAAGACACAAGAAGGCAAGAATATTGTAGTTGGGGGTACAAATATTGGTTTGTATGTTGGTGGAAGTGAAGATGTAATATTAGCATGTCAAAGTCTCATTATTGTTCCAAACCAAGGGAAACAATAATTTGGTTATCAATCGTCATCGGTTGGATCATGTTGCTGAGTTTCTTTAACCTGAAGTTTAAGAATGTGAAGATGAATTCATACTCGATCTGCCTTAGTTTTTTGTTACAATAAGGATTTTGGAGAAATCTCGTAGTAGGTTTCGTTTTGAAAGTATTTATCATTGGCCATAATCTATACGGTCGATGTGAAAAGTTTGATTTTCAGTCTTAGTATTTGAAGCATGTGGCTACAAATAAATTGCAGGACAATGATCGTTGGATGAGATGTGATATTAGTTGTGGTGGAGCTATAGTTTCTTATTATTGTATAAGAAGCAGTTTGTCGACACAGTTTGTAGGGTTTGTTTGTCTGTGTTGAGCATGGCATTTTGTCTGGTAGAACAATGTTTTCTGGAGTTTTTCTCACATTATTTCCGAAAAATAAGCTCAATAGTTTGTGATCTTTTGATTCTTGCCGATGACGTTCAGTCGAAGAGTTGTGTTTGGTTGTACACCATATGAAGTCGATCGGAACAAGTTGAAGTGCAAGACCATTGTGAGAAACAAGTTGGTATATTTGTGTTGCGGATACGTTCCTATTTTGGTAAAGACCCGTTGTGAGGAATTAAAAAGGTATCGCTTGGGTACTTCAAGAGTTTAAAGAATAAATATGCAATACTACAAAATATGTGTGGTGGTGTGGCTATGTAAGCTAGCACATACTACAAGGAGAAAACATGGTGCATGAATTTGATAAGGGCTATGATTCGGCGTGTTTTTCCAACAACCTTTTATTATCCATTGGCTATTTGATTTTATGATGGTCAGTATGAGACTTTCTGATGGAGAAAGTTATATTATAGCAATGGTAATATTTGGGGATTTGCTTGTATGCTACGGTTATTGAATTTAATTTCAATAGTGACAAAGCCTGTAGAGATGAAGGTAAACATTTCTATTGAGAAATTTGGTTCAGCAACGATTTAGTTTCCGTCAAGTTATTTTCTCTATATAGTTTGAGAAGATAAACATAACAACGTCTTGAATTGCTTGGAGCTTGGAGGAAGTTACCGAAGGTTTCAGATTATGGATGGGTGTGATTGGGTCTTTGTGTGAAGGACGGATTATCAGATTTCGAAACGTTGGTGTACGTTTGGAGAAAGATTAGAAAATGGATATGCACAAGAGATAATGTGTGACATTATGTATTGTTACAAGGGTAACAGTGAATTCTTCGACGATGGTCACAGTTTTATCCGAGTCTGATTGCGTTGTGGTTTGACTGTCATGAAGTGGAAACTACATGCTTGCTTAAGAAATTGGTAAAAGACTATATTCACAAGTTTGTCAAAACCCGTTAAGGTTGCTGAAGTGGTGTAGATGATTGGTGTGTCAGCTGTCAAAGTCTCTATGAAGCTGAGAATGTTTGTGGTATGTATGCATTGGTCGAAGATATGATGAGCTTTTTGAAGGAGTAAAACTCAATTGGGAAATATGGTCGTAAAATCATGATCCAATCAGAGATAAGCTCGTAAAGCAGAATTCATAGAGATGAGATCCAGATTGGTACGCAGTGACAATGTCCGTGGATTTGTTGTATTTGGTGCGCAGTTAGAGTCATGCTCAATATGCTTTGGTACATGCAAGATGATTATTTTTTTGGAAGCTAACATGGAGGTTGGTTTATTACAAACTAACGCAAAGTTTCTCGTTAACTCGCTTTGGAGGACATGCTCTTGGAAAAGAGAAAGTGTGTGACCAGTTGTTTGAAGAAGCAATTGACTTGGCTGGAGTTTAGAGAAAAAAAATGAACATTGAGGGTTCTGCTAAGGTAATGCTTAGGAAGACGCGTGGAGGCTACTATGGTAGTTTTATTTGGTGATCGAGTAGTTATGGATGTCAACCCTAACAGATGTGGTGCACAACTTGGAGTTAGTGGCTCAGAATAACGGAACATTAACTCATGTGGAGCAAGGACAGTCAAGACGGAGCTGTGTTTGTAGTATGGAACAAGTTCGAAGGTGGCAAAGGCTCAAGGGCGTATAATGACTGTAACTAAGTTCGATGATATCATATGAACAATGACCGTGTATGATCTGATTGAGTTGGCATGCAATACACCTATAACGATGCCAATCAATGTGGAGTTGTGAACATAAAAGGAGTAAGGTGTATTTTCTCAAGATGTTGCATAACGGGTAATCATATGATGATTGTTGGTGAAATGGTCAGGATTTTTCACCGTGGTGGAGATTTGTACAATCACCGGTAAGTTGGATTGTCAAGTCTGAGTTATTGACGTTCAAGAATGGTTTGCTCTCTTCTGGTGGAGGTTCTACAGAACAATTTGGGTGAACTACATTTTAGTTTGATTCCTATTGAGGATATGTAGGCAACCAGTGATGGTGCAACCAGTGATCGTCTCATGCATGAATGCATGATCCGAGGTGGAGAATTGTAGGTTAGGTCGCTGTTGAGTTTAGGATAAACTCAAACAGATTTTGGGTCGGTTAGTTTAGGTTTAGGAAAACCAAACTAAGTCGGTCAAAGATTTGGGATTAAGCCAAATTTGTTTACTTATTCCTAAAGTCTAGGAACTTAATAGCTAAGTTATGGAAACCCTATTCTTGTAGGTTAAGTTTGTGACTCCTATAAAAGGAGGCCTAGGCTATCAGTTTTAGCAATGGAGTTCTCAAGGAAATTCTCATTAGAGATGTGAGGAATTCATCCCACCTCTTGGGGTGGATGTGAGAAACCATCAACGGTGTAAGGAGTACATCATTATGGTGCTTAAGAGATACTTATCGATGTGGGAAGATATGTCGTTATGGAGTATTCATATGGAGATGTTGGTAAGATATCTTGTTAAGGAGAAGATCATCTTGGTGGTGCTGGATTAGATTATTGGTGTTGAGCTGAAGCCGTCCATGGTAATCTATGTCAGGGCGTGTGCAGAGAAGATCGTCAAGTTGTGATTGATAATGTGGTAAACATTATCTCGTATGGGTGAAGACACTACTTTGGATTTATAGGGGGTTGTGAGAGTTCTTGTGTTCGGTCACATTGTGGTGAGTCGATTAATTGATTATTCAATTCTTGTATAGTTCTCAATTGGTGGTTCTATAATAAAGAAAGAGGTCGTAGACGTTTGGTGGATGTAGACAATATTCACACATTGTGTATATTATTGAACCACGCTAAAACTGTGAGTACTTTATTTATTGTTGCTTTTGTTTATGGCTTGCATCTGTTTGGTTCTCTTTCTCTTCTTCATATCCTAGATCGTAGTGAGGTTCATGGAGCAATCTGAGAGATGAAGTGTTTCTTGTTAGCTATTTTTTTCCCCGCAGTGTTAGCATGTAAATGGCTCTGAACCCCAACAATATAGAATGATCATATGAGGTGTATGCAATTTTAAGTATCAAGGTAAACAAAACCACTGTTAAGATTTTTGCATTGGCTATAATGTGTATAGCATTTGGTAGCTCAAGTAACAAGAACTTGTTTCCGCAAACGAAAGAAAAGACTCATTTTCATGACAATACATTTAAATATGCGATAATTTTTATTCTGATCTCTCTAGAATAAATATTATTTTCTCTTGTGCCCAATTCTTGGTTGATGACATTCATGTGCATTTTAATAGTCAAAATCCATAGGCTGCTCTGGTTCTTTACCTCTTTGGATAGGACATGGCAATGGCATGAAACTACTCATAGCGCTGTTGAAATTCAAAGATGATAAAGTGAAACATAAACCAAACTTTCTTGCTAGAATTTAAATCTTTAGCGCATTTGTTACTGAGCACTTGTTCCACTGTAATAAATGCGCAAGTCCTACAGATTTGAAGTAGTATTAGCTTTCCTATGATGAGGGCTTCAGTTTGGCTAGATGCAGAAAAATCTCCAAATCTGTAAGTTAACCCTTACAGCAATGCCTCAATACTGAAAAATCTTTAAGAATGCACCACTAATGAAATCTTAAACTTAATATTACTAGTATTCCAATGTAAGAAATGTTTTCATATAAATAAAAGGAGTACAAATAACAAACATGGTCAGCCATAGCTTCCTTTCAGGCTTTTCATTCATACAACCTGATATTTCCCTTTCCCTTCTAAAATTAGTCAAAGAAAGTATACAGTTACAATGATTAGAAATCAATAAGAATATCTAGTTATACAGTATCATCTGAGCATGTTGATTGACGTGAACAAATCTTTGTTCGTACTCTGACCAGATTCACCGGAGGTGTAAGAGCTTATTGGTCCAGAATCCAGATATGCTCGCTCATCCAATAAAATCTTATGATGATTATGGACTTCAGATGAGTCGAGTGTCTCTATTTTACTCAAACGTTATAGCTCGGTAACAACTTCCTTCATTGTAGGTCTTTCTCCACTCCTCAAGTTGAGGCATCTCATTGCAAGCTCTGCCACTGCAATGACCTGTTCCTGATTTCCTTCATTTGCTATTCGAGGTTCAATAACTTTGAGCAAATCATTACTTTTCATCGTATATATGAAATATGAAGCAAGACTTCTTTGTTCTTCAGGCCTCGTAAAAGAGAGCGGTTTTTCTCCTGTTAAGAGTTCGAGAAGAACCACACCAAAACTATAAAACATCACTTTTATTCGTTAGTAGGTTGGTACTGTTTCCAAAAGTGTTGTGCTTGGAATTTTAATTACCAATAATGTTCACTATTTTCTAAATTCCTAAAAATGTTTTATGGAATTTTTTTGCCTATTTTACCCTTGAATTAAAATTGTTATGACTTCTAAGTCCTCCACATTATATTTCTTTATATATTTTTTTGAAACCTTTTTAGAAATAGTATGATTTTAATTAATATTTTAATAGATATAATGTGTGCCCATTGTTAAACATTGTGTGCACAATGCCAAAAAATCATTTTTATTTTGAAGATTGTGTACCCACTGGTTTACATTGTGTTCACAATAGAGAATCATCCATTTTTTGAATTTAGCATTGTGTCCACAATACGAATGTTTGGTTCCAAAACAACGATTAACTTGGAATGTGTACCCACTGTTCCCATTGTGTTCGCAATAAGTCATATTTTTCATTTTCATATTTTCATTTTAATGAACAATAAGAATGTGTACCCACTGTTTTCACATTGCATTCACAATATGGGTATGATTTGGAATGTGAACCCAATGCTCCAAATTGTGTTCACAATGTGATGATATCAATGTATACCCATTGTTTTCCATTGTGTCTACAATAAGGTATAATTTGGAATGTGTACCCAATGCTCCAAATTGTGTTCACAATGTGATGATATCATTGTGTGTATTCATTGTTTTCCATTGTGTCTACAATAAGGTATAATTTGGAATGTGTACCCAATGCTCCAAATTGTGTTCACAATGTGATGACATCAATGTATACCCATTGTTTTCCATTGTGTCTACAATAAGGTATAATTTGGAATGTGTACCCAGTGTATCCCATTATGTTCACAATAAGGGTATTATTTTAATGAATAATAATAATAATGTATACTTTCCCGCCAATTTCCTTTCTTTAAACCGAGGATAAGGGGTTGCCCCTTGTCCGACTGATGGGGTGCAAATAGAAATTTGGGTGCAAATAGTAGATGGGTTACCCCTTATCAATTGTGTGCCCCTTATCCAAAACGGAGGTCCGTATAGTAATTTTCTCCCACGAGCGCAAAAACAACTTTTCTAGCCAAATTCGCCGCAAAAGCTTATTTCTCCAAAAACACCTACAAAGACATAAAATAACCAAATAAGTACAAGGTCGAGCACTAACAATATACATAATTGAGATCCAAATAGACACATAAATGCGTCTATCAAATACCCCCAAACTTATTATTTGCTAGTCCCGAGCAAATCAAATCTAGAAAATAAAATGACTACACTTAGCACGTGCAGCAAGCCGTTAAACCACTAGGTGGCCCTAGTGGCGGAGTGTTGTCTCCGGAGGGTTTACCAGAGGTGTACCCACAAAACCTTTACTCCAAACCCTAGCTATCTACGCAGAACCTTGGAAGGCACTAAAGAATCTCCTTGGTTGGCATACTTATTGACTACAGGAGGAAGTACCCTGATGCGAAATTCCAATTGTTGTACACGAGTTTGCACTCAAGCATACTAAAATTCATATAAAGTGACAGAGCTCTACTCAGATAGTTTCTAGACATCATAAACCGGAGTCAACCAATCACATGGATAGATTAAGAAGATGGATGTAGAAAAACGTAGATGATGTTGACTAAGGTGAACCTATCCTAATGGATCGAGATACTGGTTCTGGACTAATATCAACACACCGGCATATACAAGGGAACCAAAGTGGTCGATAAACCTAACTCTAGGTCAACTCACTGGCATATACAAGGGTACCAAAGTGGTCGACTTTATTGTATTTATTAGGTTGGTCTAATGGTCCTGGTCTCAATTTTTTTTTTTTTTTTTTTTTTTTTTTTTTTTGAATCTCAGTCACTCTATTTCACCCTAGCAATGGTAAAAAAAAAAAAAAAAAAAAAAAAAAGTGATCATGACTCTTTCGATGTTTCCATCTCGACGATATGGCGAAACTACCATGTTTTTAACCTTAACCATAGGATGGGTTTCTAACACCTGAGCTCTGTGCTTTTATGAATAGACTCTTCTAGATGTTTCCATCTAATCAGATTGGTTCCTCAACTCCTACAACCAAGATGTTCCCATCCACTTAGATTAGTTAGTGCCAACCTTAATAAGCATAAATTTCTAGGCTCTGGAGTTTATTTACTGCAACTAAAAAGTTTCTCCCATACTCCCAAACTTAAATCTAACATTGTCCTCAATGTTCTAAAGATGAAATTAAAAGCATGAACAATGAGATACTTTTACCACTTGAAGAGAAGAGTAAGGAAACATATTACCGTGTTGCATGAGCATGGGTTACCTCCCAAGAAGTGCTAAGTTTAAAGTCTTCAGCCAGACTAAGAAAGAACTAGTCACCTCGAAGAATCATATAACAGTAACCGGAATAACTGTGGGTCATCTGGATAAAAAAAGTATTACCCAAAAGAAGAGAAAATTGCAATAAACCATGAAGATATCGAACATACCCTTATTCAACTCTTTGTTTAAGACAACTATATCTAGTTGTGGCTCGAGTTCGAGCTCTATGAACGGGTCTAAATAAAATGTTTTCATGGGATGGACTTCCTCAAAAGAAGGATTCTTAAGATCAGGTTGTAGAGTCTGGAAATACTCAAGTAGGAACTTAGACGCACATAACAATAACCTGAATAATTGGGGATCCTCTAAGTCAATCAGATTTGACTCACACGGCTGACCACAAAGAGAGTGGTGGTCTTCCTTAAACAAATGTGTCGACCCTAATATCCTAAAATAATTAGGTTTAGTCTCAAAACTTAATAATTGACACATCTGAAACTTATACGTTCCCACAATTGGAAGGAAGGTTTTTGGTGGGAAAACAAAATCAATCGTGGTTAACCACATGAAGGATAACAAATTGAACTTCTTTATGGACACAACTAGGTTGGAAAACGTGTATGAAGATAATCTTGTAAAATGGTTGAGGCACATATGTCAAGTCCCAAGTGAGGGATCTCTGTAAGAGCTAAAGGTAAGGCACAAGGAGAGTGATAATCACCCCCAAACTTAGAGTTTTGGGTGTCTCTAGATAGACTAGCTACAATTTCCCTAATTTCTAGATCATCGGAATCCTGAAAATGGTCAATTGCTTCTTTTAGGTTATACTCAGGTGATGCATCCTCACTCATATTTAAAAGCTCTACGAGTTCATCTTCTTCGTCTAAGACTATTGTTTCTAAATCCTTGGACTCTAAACAGTATTCTCAGGATAAACCCGTTCCTCTAAACCATTATCGACTTCGTAAACAGGAAATACTACATCGTCTAAAACAGTATCTCCAGTCAAATCCTCATCTTTTTGAATAGGTGAATAATTGTTAAAATTATTAGGATCTGAACCAGAAATAACTCTATTATTATAAAGCTCAATTGGAGTAGCAAATTCCTGATCACTATGCCTATTTATTTCAAATTCTTCATCAACATTATCCTCATCATAATCATTATTATAATAACATGAAAATGGTTGAACCTCATCTAAACAAGTAGTGTTACCAATTCTAACCTCATCATCTTGATTATGTGAATAACTATCTTCATTCTCAAAGGTATTATTGGATACACTATATTGGAAATTCAAGTTATTTCGAGCAATACTTTCATTCGTCTCTAACTCAAGTCTACGTGTCGACTCAACTATCCTCTCAAGGGTCTCCTCCAAAGAAAGTTCCCTTAGTGTTGGATCTAAGTTTTGAGTTAATCTATTGAGGATATCTTCTAAAGATTCGGTCGTTGTTGCAGATCCTTTCGTCCATAACTACGTTATTTACCTCGCCTAACTTACATGTTGATTCAGCTAACTTTTGTGTCGACTCAACTAAACCCCTGAGGGAGTCTTCTAGAGAAGGAAGAGGAACATAAGGATCATAATAAGGACTACTTTTCAAAAGTTTGATTGTATCCTCTAGAGACGAAGAACTATTACTATAATCTTCTTGCTCGAATGACCGATGCACATGTGGATAGTAATTGGGCTCACCATGGTATGACCCATAACCTTCCAAAGGTTGGCGTTCCCAACCACTATTCACACTATGGTCATAAAAAGAGTGATGTCCATAATGTTCAGTTGGATATTCATATTCATTGTGATGGCTATTATAATACCAGTTTGATATCCTAACTGCAAGGGAATTCTACACAAACACAAACAAGGCTGACTCGACCAAAACAAACCTACTGATTTCTAGCAAACAAAAAGCATGATGGCTCCACTTAGATTGTTTCTAGACCAGCTTCTAATCCTTCGAAAGGGAATTCGTTACAATCTGAGCAAACCCCTCTGGAATCAATCCGAGTTTAAGTAAGTTGAATAGAGGTGAGCGAAGCTGTGTGGATCTTTGATACCCAAGGACTCACCGCATTACAAGGCGGCGCAGTCACGCATTCAACTCACATAAACCATCATGAACTTCGAAGTATGCTTAAAGAGTAACCAATATTTTTCGAATGACTTTCCTATTAAGCTCGTTACCCTATCGGTCTCGTTCTATTCAAAATTTTAGGCTTAGGTTCGCGTTTGGTTTTGTTTTCCTAAGGCGGGCAAGAAGAGAACGGTGATGAAATCCGAACCCTTATCTTGTATGGCAAGTCCTTGCCCTTTACTAGGAAATTAAAACAACCGTATTCAAGACCTCGACATATATGCATACAAAATCATCCAGTAAACCCGCTGGCAGGGGATTCGCGGGTGTTTAGAATTCTTACCTCCCATCCAGACGGGGGATGGACCGTTGAGGTCGACTCGGGCCACGACTCCTATGTCATGTACGAACCCGAGGGGCCGAGGTGATATCGTAATCATTGTCCTTCCCTGTGCAGTTTATATTTAAATTAACCCTTCCTTAGGGTTTAAAATTTATAATGTCCAATAGTCCAAAAATAAAGTCCAAAAATTAAAAAGTCCAAAAATAAAAATTACAAAAATAATTACCTAATTACAGTTTCTAAAAAAAAATAAAAATAATAATTACATTATATACAAAATTTTCTTCATCACTCCGTTCGGATCTCTCTTTTCTTTCCTATTTTGGCTTTGCTTTTCTTTTCAGCACTTTCTCTTTTTCTTTCGCTCCACTCCAAATCTGAAAGCAAACAGAAATACCAAAACGCGTAAAAAAGAACAAAAAAAAAAAAATTAATAATAAAACCTAAAAACTAATCTATACACAAGTCCGCGTCGGCGGCGCCAAAAACTAATGGGTTATTTTCAATGATGTTGTAGTAATAAGGGTTGTCGTTCACTCGGACTTGACGAGATTGATTTTAAGAATTAATAAAAGAAAATAAAAGAAAAATATATACAAATATTGTCACGGGATGAAGAGTTACTAGGACGCAGGATTTCACTACTTTTCATATTCTTGTGGTTTAGTCATTAACTCGAGACAATAAAGCTCAAACAAAAGAAGTTGTGACTCTAATTCCTTGCCAAAAATAGATTTCATAAAACATTATCTGTAAATTGTAAGCATGACGCATCAAAAGTAATTTAAACTAAGCATGCGACATCAGACAAAATAACAGATAATTAATAGAACTCATAAAACAATTAAATCTATGCAAAAAGTCATATAAAGAATTAATTCATTTACCACAATCATGAAAAGTTGCTTCCTCCGTCGTCCCAGTGATGGGTTCTAGCTCCGCGTATTGGAAACACACTCAGAATAATTTTTCATTGCTCAAAAAGTGTTTACAAGAGGTGAAAATGGAATGAATATTGAAAACCGTGTTTGTAACAATTATATTTGTTACAAACCAAACTGTTACAGAGAACGATACATATGATGTGTTGCTGGCACTATTCAAAAACGACTTCCTTCTTAACTACGACCCACAGCTCTCTGTCTTTGACACTGTTGAAGAACGACTGTCTTTGACAGTCTGTTCTTCGTCTTCAATGGCAGCAGCAGAGACGAGCTCTGCAACTCTGATTTTTCTTCACTCTCCACTCTATCTTTTGGCCCCAAACTCTCCGTCCCCCCCTTTAATGACTTCTATCGACACTATTTATATATAAAAGGAGAGTATCTCTCAATCGAATGCTCAAATCTTCTCATTATTCCTCGGATATCTCACGTATCTTCATCTGTTATTTCCGGGGATAATATTCCCTTTTTTATCTTCTCACGCAGTTCTCTTCCGTCTAGCACACTCCAGATCGTTGATTTCCCGACTCAGTTAGAGTAAAACTCTTGCATAGCTGTTACTTCCACAAGAAAATCCCGTGTATATCTCGATGTCATGTTTTATGGAAGATACGTGGAAAATTTATTTCTTTACAATTTAAACACGACTAACTACCCTGTTTTGATGTAAAGGGTAATACCAAATCATATCCAGTCAAAAACTCGCAAAAATCTCGTCCAAAAATCATCCAGGGAAGTACGCAGGCGAGGAAACTACTTTCCCGCCAATTTCCTTTCTTTAAACCGAGGATAAGGGGATGCCCCTTATCCGACTGATAGGGTGCGAATAGCAATTTGGGTGCAAATAGTAGATGGGTTACCCCTTATCAATTGTGTGCCCCTTATCCAAAACGGAGGTCCGTATAGTAATTTTCTCCCACGAGCGCAAAAACAACTTTTCTAGCCAAATTCGCCGCAAAAGCTTATTTCTCCAAAAACACCTACAAAGACATAAAATAACCAAATAAGCACAAGGTCGAGCAATAACAATATACATAATTGAGATCCAAATAGACACATAAATGCGTCTATCATTGACTGGTGGGTAATCAAAGGCACAGAACCTAAACACACTTGTGATAAGAGCAAGAACAAGACGGACCCTAAGTATGCTATAAAAGGGATGGGTCGTGCCATGGAAAAACTGTTCGAGTCAGATTTTGGAAAGTGTGATAGTCTGTATACACCTAATGATTTGAGAGCAGACATGCTTCGCGAACATGGTATAACAATCAGTTACAAACAGGGCCACACTGGTTGTAAACGCGGAACCGAAGCGACCAGAGGTACGACAGATGAATCATATCAGCACCTTGTTAGTTATAGTTATGTGCTTGAGCATAATAACCCGGGGACTGTTACATGTATCGAAACGAATTATATGAATGAGTTTGTGTATTATTTCATGGCACTAGGAGTATGTCTTGGCGGATTCAAGAATTTCTCGAGAGCAGCCATTTCTGTTGATGGCACGCACCTTATTGGGGAACGCCTGGAGTCCTACTATCAGCCATAGGGTTGGATTTTAATGAAGAAATATATACAGTAGCGTTTGGCATCGTCGATTCTGAGAATGATGATTCGTGGGATTGGTTCATTAAAAAATTATTTGATGCGCTTGGGAGTGAATATTTAAAGAAGAATCCAGATCTTGTAGTGGTTTCAGATAGATCGGATCACATTCATAGAGCCATGAGGAACCGGTATCCTGCTGTGTGCCATGTTTTTTGCGCCTACCATATTAAACGTACTAAACAACACCACCTTATATTTTATTCCCAGTATCATGAGTTTTTTTTTTGTTTTTTTTTTTTTGGCGTTTGCATATTCAGCACTCTGGTATGCTAATTGGATGTTTTTCATTGCAGGAAATCTCCTTAAGAAATTTCATGACGGCGACGCGGCGAATTAATTTATCATAGCTGCCAAAGCATACACTCTCTGTCATTACAACAATGCTATGAAAGATTTTTTAAAACAAAACTCCGCAGCAGTAAGGTATGTACAGGATATTGGGAGCATAGGTGGTCCAGGGTGGAGGCTGTAAGAGCACGTTTTACTCTGATGACTACTAACATAAGCGAGAGTTGGAATGCAAAAGTTAAAAAGGCTAAAAATCTGCACATTTGTCATTTAGTTGATTTTATTCGGAGATCACTGATGGAATGGTTTGAGGAACTTAGAGAAAAATCTCTTCGCTGGACACCTCCATTGACTCCGTTTGCCGACAAAATTTTAGAAGAAATGTGGGAACTGGAAAAATTGTTTTCGTCTTGCCGTATCATCGAACATGAGTACGAGGTCATCGAGCGTGGTATCAATGATCAGCACCAAGTCAACATTTCGGAGAAGTCTTGCACCTGCAGAGTGATCAACTACGAGCATTTGACGTGTCCACACGTGCTTGCGGTATGTGAGAAATATAAGCTGGACATAGTCCCTCTTTGTGGAGAATACTACCAAACTTTGAAATGGCGACCAATGTATGCACCTGCAATTTACCAGGCCTTGAGTTCAGAATATTGGAATGTCCCTGAGAGGGTTGCTGCGCGTATAGTATTGAATCCCAATACAAGAAGAGGTAAAGGTCGTCCGAAGGGAGATCGCATCAGGTGTGTCTCTGAGAAATCTAGGAAATTGAGCAAATAGCGAGGTTGTTCTAACTGTCATCAGCCCGGTCATTATGCCACTACTTGCAAACAAAAGTAAAAAAAGTGAGATTAGGAGAATTTTATTTCTATATATTGCATTTGTAGATTATCCTGCTATTTCTCCCTGTTGTTTTTTTATATGGTGGATGTTGTTGGTTTGAATTGATATGAATTGATATCGATTTTTTGTTAGGGATTTTTAATAAAGTGCCCATATGGGGAAAGGCAATTAAGAAAATGCCCACGTTTTTTTGAAAATTTATTTAATGCCCATACCGTTAATAATTCTATCATGTCTAACTTTGTTGGTATTTTCTAATTGACTTGGTCAATATTCAATGTCGCAATTACAGTATTAGCCTCTGAACCGAAACATAGTCGTTTCCATCTTCCCTTCTCTTTTCCATATTTTTTCTGCCTCCTACCCCTTCTGTCCATTTTTTTCTGCCTCCTTCCCGTATCTGTCCAAAGAGACGAATTTTGGTGAATGGGTTTAATGATGCAACGATATTCTTCTGCTTATCTTCTTTTCCAATTGAATTACCACCCACAGCAGCTTCTTCTTCTCTTACCATCAACTCCACCAAACATCTTTATCTTCTTCAATTTTTCAATATCATGATTTCTGAAATTGGGGGAAAATTTTTGGTGTTTGTCAAAATTGGGTTTAATTTGTACAATTAAGGTGGTGTGAAGAATAGGGTTTAACTTGATTTTCATTCTTATTAATCATTGCATCACTCTCGATCTTTCTCTTGAATGCATCATCTTCTTGTCGCCGGTGAATCATGGATTTGGGTGTTTATGTGCAGAGGTTAGGGCAGGTTTTTGGGTTGGGTTCAAGTCTTTGATGAATGGGTTTGCAGGGAAGGAGATTGAAGATCATTAGAATTCAACAGGAGAGATGTCTCCATCACCAGATCGGAGACGCACACAACCTGTTTGGGAGAAGATCCAAACGACCAGTTTTGCAGCTAGCATCATTCCACCACCACCAGCTCACATCATTCCACCATAACCATTATTTGAGTGTGTTTTAGGGTTGTTGTAGGCTGGAAACTAAAGCTAAAAAAATTAGCTGATAAACTAATGTTTGTTGCCGTGAATTTGGGGTTAAAAGTTGAGATTATATATATTAGGGTAAGTAAAGAGAAGAAGAAGGTTTAGAAGAACTATGTTCTGTATTATTGAATGTAGTTTTCAATACAATATTGCAAGACCTTAATAACATATTTATACAAAGAACAGACTCTACAGAATTCTAAACGAGGTAAGACTTGGTAAACAAGTATGCCTAATATAATCCTTTCCTAGAATACACAACATTCTATATATACAAGGTTCTAGAATGTTACATAATTGATGATGCTCTAACACCCTCCCGCAAGCGCAACGGGTCATCTTGAACCGTTAGCTTGATCCTTAGAGAAGCAAACCGGTCTCTAGAAAGGGGTTTGGTAAATATATCAGCCACTTGATCTTTAGAAGAAATGAATCGAACATCCAACTTTTTAGAAGCTACTTGATCTCGAACAAAATGATAGTCTATCTCTATGTGTTTTGTTCGAGCATGAAAAATGGGATTAACCGTAAGATATGTAGCTCCAAGATTATCACACCACAAAACAGGTGGAGATTTAGTTGATACATGCAACTCTGAAAGAAGAGATTGAATCCACATGATTTCAGCAGTAGCAATAGCAAGACCACGGTATTCAGCTTCAGTGCTTGAACGAGAAACTATCTTTTGTTTGCGAGCACTCCAAGAAATAATATTATTTCCTAGAAAGATACAATATCCACTAGTAGAACGACGATCTTCCAAAGAACCAGCCCAATCTGAATCCGTATAAGAAGTGAAAGACAATTGGACGGTGTTGGCCGGTTTAAGAAAAATTCCAAAAGTAGAAGTATCTTGTAGATAACGTAATATACGTTTAACTAGACTCCAGTGATGTTCCGTTGGAGCATGCATAAATTGACAAACTTTGTTGACTGCATAAGCTAAATCAGGACGAGTAAATGTCAAGTATTGCAGTGCACCAACAATACTTCTATATTCAGTAGCATCAGTTAATAAAGTGCTACGATCAGAGGATATATCTCCAGTTGTACTAAGTGGAGTTTTAATTGGTTTAACACCATCCATTTTTGCTCTAATAAGAAGATCATGAACATATCTCCTTTGTGTGAGAAATAACCCGGAAGACGTACGCTTTGCTTCAATTCCAAGAAAATAAGACAAAGCACCAAGATCTTTAATTGCAAACTCAGTTTGTAAAGAAGCACGAATAGACTGTAATCCTGAAGAACTTGAACCAGTAAGAATAATATCATCAACGTAAACGAGTAAGAAAACAATACCAGTGTCATCACGTCGAATGAAGAGTGAAGAATCACACTTTGAAGTAACAAATCCATTCTGCAATAAGAAAGTACTGAGTCGATGGTACCAAGCACGTGGAGCTTGTTTTAATCCATAAAGAGACCGATGCAGTTTACAAACATACGTAGGAAAATTGGGATCAACATATCCTGGTGGTTGTTTCATGTAAACTTCCTCTACAAGATTACCATGTAAAAAGGCATTCTGCACATCAAATTGATTAATAGGCCAGTTATGAGAGAGCGCCAGTGTAAGAATAACCCGGATGGTACAAGGCTTGACAACCGGACTGTAGGTTTCACCATAATCAACACCTTCCTGTTGATTAAATCCTTTCGCTACTAATCGAGCTTTACGACGTTCAATAGAACCATCTGGTTTTCTTTTAATACGATAAACCCATTTGCAACCAATAAGATTCATAGAAGGATGATAAGGTACTAGAGTCCACGTACCATTTCGAAGTAATGCATTATACTCATTATCAGAAGATTCACGCCAGTCTGGATTTGCCTGAGCTTGTGGGTAACAGGTTGGTTCTAGTTCAGAATCTGCAACAAGAGCATACTTGGACGTATTAGGCTTAAAGATCCCATCCTTAGCCCTGGTAATCATTGGGTGACCCACAGTTTCAGAAGCGCTTGTAGTAGGCAATGTAGTAGGATGTTCTGTAGCTGACACAGTAGCGGATGTAGAAACCGTCGAAGGAGCTGACGAGGTAGATGACGCAGTGGCTGACGGAGGCAGTGCAGTAGATGACATAGTAGCTGACGGAGGCAGTGTAGATTCTATAGCACCAGACGACGATTCAGCTTGAGACAAACTTCCTAGTGTCATATTAGAGGTACCAGTCGGCAATCGATTGTGCGTACTATCACCAGGAGATGATGAATGTGGCACAGAATTATGAGAAGAGCTCACAAAGAACGGAATATCATGCATAGAGGCAGATGTTACCTGATCAGGATTTGAGGGAGATGGTGTCGACGACGCAGCAAAGGGAAAGATAGTCTCATTGAACACGACATGACGACTCACATAAATCCGACCAGTAGGTATATGAAGACACTTGTAACCTTTATGCATAGGACTATATCCTATAAAAACACAAGGAGATGATAATGGTTCCATTTTATGAGACCGGTATGGACGAAGATGAGGATAGCATAGACAACCAAATACACGCAAAGACTGGTAATCTGGTAAAACGCCAAAAAGAGTTTCATAGGGAGAAATTTGTGCAAGAGATGAAGAAGGCACACGATTCATTAAATAGCAAGCTGTGAAAAATGCATCATACCAGTAAGAAGAAGGGATAGAGGCCATAGATAACAAAGTAAGACCAGTTTCACGAATATGTCGATGACGACGTTCAACTAAGCCATTTTGCTCAGAAGTGTGTGGACACGAAAAACGATGAAAGATACCATTTTGTCGAAGATAAGGAGTAAGTTTGCGGTATTCTGCAGCATTACCAGATTGGAAAATTTTGATTTTCCGATCAAACAAATTTTCAACATGTTTTTGAAACACAAGAAAGGTAGAATAGACATCAGACTTATGAGATAAAGGAAACATCCAAGTAAAACGACTGTGAGCATCAATGAAAATAATATAGTATCTATAACCTTCATTAGAAAAAATATGAGAAGGACCCCAGACATCAGAAACAATTAAGTCTAGAGGATGCAAATATTGAGTCATACTAGAAGAAAATGGTAACTTATGACTCCTATGCTCATGACAGGAGGAGCAAAAGGTTATAGTTTTACTAGATACTGGAAGGGAAAATTTTGAAATAATATGACACACAGTTCGCATCATAGGATGTCCTAATCTAGAATGCCAATTATGCAGACTTGCTCGTTCACCGACACATGCTTTTGGAGAACCCGAAGAAGCATCCAGTTCATAGAGACCACCTTTCCTATGGCCGCGTAGAAGAACCTTCCCTGTACACCGATCCTTTACAAGACAAAAGTCAGGATGAAACTCGAACAACACATTATTCTCACTTGTAAGACGAGCAACTGATAACAGATTATGAGAGATATAAGGAGTATAAAACGTGTTGTAGAGATTTAACTTACGATCAGGTGTTCCTAGGATTGAGGAGCCAACACGAGAGATAGGAATAGAATCACCATTACCGAGTTTGATCTGATCAGGGCCAGTATATTCTGAGTGAATGTGCAAGCGAGAGAGATCATTGGTGATATGATCCGTAGCACCACTATCTGGAACCCATGGAGCGGCAGAGTCATAGTGTGGTGCTTGAGCGACATATGCACGGGGAGCTGAAGAGGATGAAGCCTGTGAACGCCGTGGTGGTTGAGGACGAAAGGTTTTGTCAAAACGCTTCCAGCAGAGATGAGCAGGGTGACCCGGTTTGTCACAAAGTTGGCAAGTCACTGGTTGACGAGCGTTTGCAGGCAGCATCTGGGTAGAGTTTGTGCGCTGTTGATGAGCAGGTCCTGGCAGTGCAGATCTGGCAGAGGAAGCAACATTCGCAACAGGGTGAGAGTGCAATATCTTGTTCTGTTGTTCCACACGCAGCTCAAAGGTTAGAAGATAGGTTATGAAGTCCTCAAGTTTCATAGTACCCATTGATGTGGTAAGAGAAGTAACAATAGCATCATAAGACGTATCCAAACCAGCAAGGATACAATGGCGGAGTTCGGTGTTGGTGACTGTGGTGTCTGCGGCGGCCAAGCTGTCGACGATATCACGAGCTCGATCAATGTATTCCCTCATCGAAAGAGAACCCTTCCTTAAAGCTCTTAGTTCACACTGGAGATGATGGATGTGAGCATCAGATTTGGATGCAAAAAGAGACTCAAGAGATGACCAAACCTCATGCGAGGTAGTGAGACGATGGACTTTCCTCAAAACAGCAGGGGTTAAAGAAGAGAATATCCAGCCGAGAAGAATACGATCCTGTTTAACCCAGGGAGCATATTCTGGGTTAGGGTTTTCAGAGTTTTCTAGAGTAGAAGAAGGGCAGGGCTTATCACCATTAACGTGACCATCTAGGTCATATCCTTGAAGGTAGGGTAAGAACTGAGCACGCCAAAGAGAATAGTTTGTTTCGTCTAGTTTGACAGTAATGATGTGATGTGGTTGAGAGAAGTGAGAAGAGGCCATCATGGATTGTGTAGAACCAAGTATTGTAGAAACTGTAGAGATTGTAGTAGATGCGGAAGACATGGAGAATCGAACGAGGATGATACCAAGTTGAGATTATATATATTAGGGTAAGTAAAGAGAAGAAGAAGGTTTAGAAGAACTATGTTCTGTATTATTGAATGTAGTTTTCAATACAATATTGCAAGACCTTAATAACATATTTATACAAAGAACAGACTCTACAGAATTCTAAACGAGGTAAGACTTGGTAAACAAGTATGCCTAATATAATCCTTTCCTAGAATACACAACATTCTATATATACAAGGTTCTAGAATGTTACATAATTGATGATGCTCTAACATTAAAAGCTAGGACAAGGATTCAAATTGTTTTGGCAGAATTTTAAGCAAGGAAATAGGTAAGAAGTGACCATTATATTTTCATTGCTTTCATCTGTAATGCCAATTTATGCGTGTTTCATATGATTAATCAGTTGAGTTCCTGATTTTTTTAATCCATAAATAGTGCAATTTCTCGAACAAATGTTGTTTTTTTTCCTTCTTTTTTGATACAACAAATGTTGTATTTGTTGTTGCAGGGATCTTATAAACCTGAAATTTATATTCTTTAATCTGCTTAGTTGATTAAGGTCTCTTAATACTGTACGTAGTTTTAATCTGGGAAGAACATGTTAATATTGTACGTAGTTTTGGGGTGAACATGTCTGAATAGGGTTCTTCATTAAGGCACGAGTCAACTCGTTGAGCATGTGTTAATTGGGCCTTGTCAAACGATTTTTTTAGGGGTTTAAATGTCTTTTACTAGGGCTGATTCTTTTCCACATATGCACAAACGGCCGTTACCCGTTTTTTCAAAAAAACGAGACGGAAAAGGTCAATTCATGGGCATTAAATTAATTATGAAAAAAACGTGGTCATTTTCTTAAATGCATTTCCCCACATGGTCACTTTATTAAAAATCCCTTTTTGTTATTTTCACTGCTTATCTTGTGTCCTTACTATTAGCTGCCTTGGGTGAGTACCTGTAATCCTTTATCTATTTTATGTTGAAATTATGGGTCTTTTTTGGTATGTGCAAGAAAATGCAATGTCCAGCTTAAAGGTCCCAGCAACGCTGGATCTGGAAAATGTTGCAAGATAAGTGACTGAGGGTATGAATTAGTCGTACGAAACCCAACTGGAGATGAAACAGAGGTGTAAACCTTGGGTGTAAGGATTTTTGATATTGCTACACTAAACTGAAGATGATATGGTAGTAACTATTTGACACGGTAACTTTTATACCACTCACAACTCATTTCCCAACAAAGGAGTAGGCTGAACAAGGTAACTTTAATTCCAAAAGCAGTTTTTGTATTTTTTTTTACTTTCACAAATTTCAGAAAAGTTATGTTAAATTACTCTCATTTGACTAGAAATGTTGCTTTTGATTGGTTCAGTATTGACTGGCTAGTTGCAAGTGGATCCATACAATTGGCCACAACCTGTTACTAATTGTTTAATTGTGTAAAATTGAAATAACCACATTAAAATTCAACTAACAACACAGAAAAGATACAATCTAGCAATCAAAATAATTAAAAAAAAAAAGCACAACTTCAAAATTAAAATGCAAATTCGTCACATTTTCACACCTAATATAACTTATTAAACTAGGAAAAATAAAACTAGGACTCACTGACTTGCACATTTACAAGCCCATCATAGAAAGCTTGCTTATTTCCTTGCACGTTGGTTGTAATTATGTGCTACAATATCTCCACTCATTCCAATATTCATTAACTCTACCATGATGAGTTTCTCAAATAAATCCTGCCCAAAATTCACCTCCTTAGTATAAATGCCCTTGCCATGATATGGAATGTGACATGAGCTGCACACCGGGATCCCCAACTTGCTACACTCTTTACGTAACCGGCGATCTTCTTCTACGTTTGCAAACTATTCATCACAGAATTGGCTTCCGTTATTTATAGTATAGAAATTAGTTACAACCTGCTTGTGAGAATCAAACACAGGATGCCCATGTATATATTGCCCTCCATATATAGTAGTATATGTGGGGTTTTGGTCTTCATTTTTGTTACCCTTTCTAGAATTTGATCCAACATAAGTTATACTTGAGTTTTGTGAACATGCATACATTTTCTTTGGTTATGGTAAATGATAAAAGATTGGTATGAAAATAAAAATAAAACCGTAAACACTTTTCTTTTCTCTTTTTTCATGTGAAAAGTTATAAATACAAAAGGGTTATATATACCCGAACGAAAGTGGGGACTTCCCAAGAAATGAGGTGCCTTTCTTCGAGAAAGAAAAAAAAACTAAAGAAACACCATACGTAATTGCAAAACTACACAATATGTTGTCTTACCATAACTTTTCCGAGCAATGTCATGTCCATCTGTTTTTCCAGTGCCTCTATGGAAAACATGTTCACCTACTCTTTTGATGGTTTTGGGTTTCGTGAAGGTTCTTTTCCTCGCCACCACACGTTACGTAGTTGTTGTCTAGACCTGCAAATGTATCGTGCTAAAATATATAGAGTAATTCCATAAATGCTAAAAGATAATAATAAAACACAGGGAGAGGGAGTAGAGTACCCGATTAGACCATCACTTCACACTTCACATAATTAATTAAAACAGGGGGAGGGAGTAGACTGATTCCATCCATCACTTCACACTTAACCTCTATCCTTTCACTAGACTAGACCCTATCTCTCTCATATGCATCATAGTCTCTGCTATTTATTATCACGTAAATAAATTATATTCAGTCTTCTATCCATGATTTCATGGTCAGTTTTCTGTCTCTTTCTTTCTTTATCTCTCTCTAGTCGTTGAAAGCTGCAATGGGTGAGACTTTCTCTCCAAAAGAAAAACACAGGGAGAGGGAGTAGAGTACCATATTTTAACAAGTGATGCTGGGATAATAATAATAAAATAAATAATACGTCCAATTTCATGCTAAATGATAAAAAAGTGAAGCTCGATTTCTCAGTGAGGTACAGAGGTGGGTAGAATAAATAAGAGTGAAGTAAGAAACCAATAAGAACAGAGAGAAAGAGAAAAATGCAGGCCTTTACTCATAACTCGTTGAGTTGTCTCGTCATATCTTTCACTGATGGATCAGTATTTTTTATTATTGAATTGGATTTTATATTTTTTTTGCGGCTAATTTTGTACCCTTTGTTGTGTGGTTATTTGATTTTCGTTTCTCGTAAGACCTTGTGTGCAATTTTATGGATGTAAAGAAAATTTACCGTCAAAGGAGAGCAACATAACATCAACTTGCTGAAAATTGTGAAAGTAAAAAAAGAATAAAAAAAACAGATTTTGGATCAAAAGTTGCCTTCTCTTCCTGCTCATTTGGTCCCTTATTGTAAGGCTAAAATAATATAAATAGGTCTGCTCACACCAATTAGAAATGTAAAGAAATATCAACACATTCACCGTTCGTTGACCAAAACATTCAGCGTGATATCCATACCACCACGTCAACAGGATTGAAACATAACAAACATGCATATATGTATAAATACTTCTGAATACTTGTTGACAAAAACTGTCAAACAGTTCACCTACAGTTAAGTGCTTAATTCAGATGCAAGATCCAACTTTGTTTCATGCATATATGTATAAATACTTCTGAATACTTGTTGACAAAAACTGTCAAACAGTTCACCTATAGTTAAGTGCTTAATTCAGATGCAAGATCCAACTCTGTTTCGTAAAACACACCCAAATATATCTATTAGCTTTATGTAATGACCACCATCACAGTTTTTTTGATCGTACACTCGAACAATCACATCATGGCCCTAAAAGTAGATGCATAAACAAGTCTGGAATATGCCTTGGAAACCCTAACAAGCATGGCTGGTAAACAATGACATTGTAACAAAACATAGATGATCACAAGCTTGGGGGAGAAATGAAGTACTGAAAATTTTGAGAAAAACCCAATGAGTGATGACATTCCAAAGTTAGTACCCCTTTTTGGTTCCAAAGTAAGTACCCCTTTTTGGAAAATGTTATACCTCTTCCCTACCAAACAAACATGCCCAAAGAGATTAGTCCAAGAAAATCTGGTGGTAATTCATCTGGCAATCTTTGTTCACCTTCTTCCATCTCAACAATATCTGCAGAAACAAACCAAAATTTTTTTAGAGATCCTACATACATGACCCATCTAAAGGCCTCCCCTAAAATACAAAGATTTTTCTGTCACAAAATATAAGAAACACCATAGTTTGATAAGAATGGAACTCTATTTTACCTCAGGGAAGACAATATCACCAGACTCACCACCAGCCATCTTAATAGTACCTGATATGCTTTAACCACTTCAAATCAAAACCCCACTTCTATAATAGAAGCAGTCCCACCCCACTTTCAATCGATTGTCCAACATTAACAACATAAAATTGAATCAACAAATAGATTAAAAACCCCAATTGAACGGAACCCCGAAATCAAACGAATACCATACTTAAAACCCTGATAGGAATAGATTATTGACTCCAAAAAGAAATTAGTTCTTTCACTTCTGTTCCTGGTTCTTCTGCACAACATAAACATAACAGAAGTCTAATCCGTAAGAATCAAACCATAATAAACATAAAACAAAAAAAAACCCATAGTTCTAAACTCAGAACGAACAGTACCTATCAGGTCACACGGTTGTTCTTTCCCTCGATTTTGTCGTTCTCCTGCACATCATATAGTGACTGAATCCCTAATCATCCAAATCGGACAAAATCAAGTCTGATTAAGATCTAAACTGTAACAACTGTTTATGAGATGTACCTGAAATCAACCAATAAGACAATTGTTGTAAACACCCATGAATTTAATCGAACAGAGGTGTAAACCTTGGGTGTAAGGATTTATGATATTGCTACACTAAACTGAAGATGATATGGTAGTAACTATTTGATACGGTAACTTTTATACAACTCACAACTCATTTCCCAACAAAGGAGTAGGCTGAAAAAGGTAACTTTAATTCCAAAAGCAGTTTTTGTATTTTTTTACTTTCACAAATTTCAGAAAAGTTATGTTAAATTACTCTCATTTGACTAGAAATGTTGCTTTTGATTGGTTTAGTATTGACTGGCTAGTTGCAAGTGGATCCATACAATTGGCCACAACCTGTTACTAATTGTTTAATTGTGTAAAATTGAAATAACCACATTAAAATTCAACTAACAAACAGAAAAGAAACAAAAAAAAAAAAAAAAAAAAAAAAAAGCACAACTTAAAAATTAAAATGCAAATTCGTCACACTTTCACACCTAATATAACTTATTAAACTAGGAAAAATAAAACTAGGACTCACTGACTTGCACATTTACAAGCCCATCATAGAAAGCTTGCCTATTTCCTTGCACGTTGGTTGTAATTATGTGCTACAATATCTCCACTCATTCCAATATTCATTAACTCTACCATGATGAGTTTCTCAAATAAATCCTGCCCAAAATTCACCTCCTTAGTATAAATGCCCTTGCCATGATATGGAATGTGACATGAGCTGCACACCGGGATCCCCAACTTGCTACACTCTTTACGTAACCGGCGATCTTCTTCTACGTTTGCAAACCATTCATCACAGAATTGGCTTCCGTTATTTATAGTATAGAAATTAGTTACAACCTGCTTGTGAGAATCAAACACAGGATGCCCATGTATATATTGCCCTCCATATATAGTAGTATATGTGGGGTTTTGGTCTTCATTTTTGTTACCCTTTCTAGAATTTGATCCAACATAAGTTATACTTGAGTTTTGTGAACATGCATACATTTTCTTTGGTTATGGTAAATGATAAAAGATTGGTATGAAAATAAAAATAAAACCGCAAACACTTTTCTTTTCTCTTTTTTCATGTGAAAAGTTATAAATGCAAAAGGGTTATATATACCCGAACGAAAGTGGGGACTTCCCAAGAAATGAGGTGCCTTTCTTCGAGAAAGAAAAAAAAAACTAAAGAAACACCATACGTAATTGCAAAACTACACAATATGTTGTCTTATCATAACTTTTCCGAGCGAGTGCCATGTCCATCTGTTTTTCCGGTGCCTCTATGGAAAACATGTTCACCTACTCTTTTGATGGTTTTGGGTTTCGTGAAGGTTCTTTTCCTCGCCACCACACGTTACGTAGTTGTTGTCTAGACCTGCAAATGTATCGTGCTAAAATATATAGAGTAATTCCATAAATGCTAAAAGATAATAATAAAACACAGGGAGAGGGAGTAGAGTACCCGATTAGACCATCACTTCACACTTCACATAATTAATTAAAACAGGGAGAGGGAGTAGAGTACCCACACTTAACCTCTATCCTTTCACTAGACTAGACCCTATCTCTCTCATATGCATCATAGTCTCTGCTATTTATTATCACGTAAATAAATTATATTCAGTCTTCTATCCATGATTTCATGGTCAGTTTTCTGTCTCTTTCTTTCTTTATCTCTCTCTAGTCGTTGAAAGCTGCAATGGGTGAGACTTTCTCTCCAAAAGAAAAACACAGGGAGAGGGAGTAGAGTACCATATTTTAACAAGTGATGCTGGGATAATAATAATAAAATAAATAATACGTCCAATTTCATGCTAAATGATAAAAAAGTGAAGCTCGATTTCTCGGTGTAGTAGCAGGTTTTCCCACACTACACCCCTCACTATATTTTGGTTAATTAGTCCATTGAAAGTTGCATAATTGAGAATGTTTATTGATTAATTTCCTGAGTTCTACACAAGAAAAGTAGAATTACACTTAGCAAGTAAAACACTCTTAAACTTTCTCTCTCCTAATGACTTGCCTAACAATTTCTAAAGATCCCCCCTTTACAACAGACTCACTCGACCCTTTATATAGGGTAATACATAGTGGATGACAGCTAAGCTATCCTTTATTTTCGGGAATGTCTCGCGAAGTGTCGCCAGTGTACAACTATTCAATCTCGCGACACTTCTTAACCCTCGCGGATCTCACGTCTTCTTTATGTCTCGCCTGTCGTTATTCTTTGCGTCGTTTATTTTAGCTCTCTGCGACTGCCTCGCGACATCGTTGTTTATTAACTTCGCAAATCCTGTACGTTGCGATATTATGGTCCTACATCTTGCCTCTTTTTCCTTGAATATTGCTTGAAGAGCGATTTTGAAGGAAAAATCTGTTGTTGTAATAATCTTTGGTCTTCGCTGATGAAGGAACGAGCGAAAGAATACTGGACTTGAAAAGTACGTACTTGCCTCTATTCTTTTGCGAAATTCCGAAGCTCCTATGTACAAAGTGTCATTTCTTGCCTCATGTGTTACAGAGAATAATCGGTTCCGCAATCTCTTCTCGCCTATTAGGAAATATGCCATATATTTGAATTCTGCTAAATTTCTTTTCGTCAAGTTTCCTTGGATTTGGGTAATGACCGTTAACACGTGTCTATATTTGCCTCTTTTACCGGCGTATTTAATGTTACCCGGTCGTAATACCTTTTTCTCATCTATTTATAGAAGTGTTCCTTGTGAAGAAATTTCTTTTTCCCTTTCATCTTCCTCATCGTCTGCAAGCTTTCCTCTTCTTCATCGTTCTGCAAGTATTTGCCTGCTGTTTTCCTTCTTCATCTTCTTCTCTTCTTCTGTTACTTCTTATCAGTTGTCATTCTCATGGCATCCAGGTTTGTTAATCTTGCCATATCTAATTTGATCTTGTGGTTAATTGCTTTGAAGTTAGTTTTTCTTGTCGAAATCACACTGGTATGCTTAACTTTATAGTTCTTTTTCTGCCATTGTTGTTTAGCAAGAACCAACCCAAAACCAGATTTACCGTGAAGGACCCTTTTCTTTCTTTGGGCTCGCCATCGGAACCTTCTTCGCAACAAGAATCTCCTTCGCAGCCAAAGCCTACTTCGCGAACAAAATCTATAATTACCAAAAGAAAGCCTGCGAGTGACAAGGTATTTAAGAAACATTTCTTTTTTATGAGCAATATATTGTTGCCTCTGTTTCTTACTTGACTTGTTACTCGCAGAATGATGGAAATACTGATAGAACTCCTAAAAGGCTTCGCCAACCCAAGTCTGTTACTCCCAGCGTTCCATTTCCTTCTTTCAAACCTTCTTCTCCTTCTGCGAAATCTTCGCAGGATAGTTTCGTGCCTCTTCCTTCTAATAACATTACTGGCGACAACACTTTTACGCCTCAACTCCTCATAGACCAAGTTCCTCACAACCGTTCCCCTACAAATGATACTATATCACCCTCTGCTATCAATGTTCCTATTATTTCTCCAACCACTTCTCTCCCTAAGACTTCCTCTTCTCATGAGATTCCTTTGACAAAGGATGACTCATTTTTAGTAGAGCAAATTCCTCTAACAGCAGAAAATTTGGAGGGTATAGATGTGGCCTTTAAGGTTCTTTCAGATCTTGTGAATGATGCCAAGAAAACTTCTGCTGATCCTATCAAATCCAATGTCTGCGAGATTTTAAGTAAGCACCTTGGTCCTGATAAGGTCTCGCAGGCGTCTTTGGTTCAAGAAATTAGTAAGCTGAAGAATGATCTCCAGGTCATGACCGCGAAGTGCAATCAAAAATTTCACAACATCTCGCTGGATTGTGATGACCTTCGCAAGAAGAATGAAGAATTAAAAGGTATGCCCTCGCCGCTCTCTCTCTTTTTTTTTTTTTTTTTTTTTTTTTTTTTTTTTGCAACTCAAACTCTCTGTTCATTCTCCAAGCATTAAACCAGAAACGAATAATGGAGATATATCAGATGGAGTCCATTGTTGAAGAAGTTCGAGTTGAGAGAGATGGTTGGATGGAACAATATAATCTCTTAGATAATCTTCACACTTATGCAGCTGATCAAATAAATAACTTGTCAAAAGAAAATTTAAATTTATCGCAGAAACAAGACTTGTTAAGTAATGATTTATCTCGCCTCTCTTATGCTTTGACTAAATCTGATTTGGAGTTGCAAACTTTATCAGATGAGAATCGAACTCTTTCGCAAGAGAAACGTTCTTTGTTGAATAAGGTGGCGAACTATTCGCAGCAGTATGATGCTTGTCGAAAATTATGTGAAGAACAAGAGCAAGCCAATCATTCTTTGAAAAACCAACTGGAAGTAATTACTGCCGAGAGAGATAAACTTATTCAGGGTAGAATAACTTTGAGTGTAAAAGCGAAGCAATTCCAAGAACAATGTGTCAATTTAGAAAAATCCAACTCTACTCTGGCGAACGAAAATTCCATACTTGTTTCCAATGAAAAGAATTTGCGTTCTCGATTGAAAGGTTTAGTGGGAGATTCATTTGATGATGTCATGGACCGCCTGGGGAATAATTTCGCAGCGTTAATTCAACATCTTTCTTCTCAAAAGGAAGGTAGTCAATTTATTTGACTATCTTAATTCATATGTTTATTCCATGAATGCTTTACTACCCTGAAAATGTCGATAATGTTCGATAAGAATTTTCTCTGATCTTGTGTATTTGTTATGCAGATTCTGAGAGAAAGCTTCGCTCCACTATTTCCACCCTCAGGTCTGATTATTCCAAAATTCGCAAGGAAAATGGACTACTCACTTCGCATCTTGCTCGTTCTCGTGACCGTGCAGAGCGAAGACTTGATTATATGTCTCATTGTAAGGACATTGATAGTAAGAATCGTCAAAAGGCATTACTACGCCAGTTCCCTCTAAAGGCGGAAGTTCTTGATCCTATTCACGTCGCTCCTTTGGAAGTAAGTGATGATGAAGTTCCTGATGCTCCAGATAGTGATTATGACTATGAAAGCGCGAAGACGTCGCTAATATTGAAGTTATCAACAAAGATCGATGAAAAGCTTTCGACGAGAATCCACCAATTGGCGAGAATAAAGATGCTGAAAATATCTCAGAAGAACGTCCATTGACTGGCGAAGGTGAAGCTGAGAAAGTAATTGGTGAAGACGATAAAATTGATGTAGAGAATTAACTGTTTGATAACTCTTGCTACAACTGTCTGTTTGTTTTGAAAGATCAAATCCCTTGTTGGAGAATCCTCTTATTTTCTTCTTCTTATTTATAACTATAATCTCGCAAGCTTATTCGCTTACATTTTGATGAAATGATTTTTACTTAGTCATCATCATCTTTTCATTGTATTCCTCGCTGATGTCGAATTTTGTATTGCGACAAGGTCGCAGGCATCTCCATGAGGGAAGAAACCTACTTTTCTCGTTTTATCATTTTGGTAGTCTTTATTTTATCTCTTCTTGTGGCGACAAGATCGCAGACCGCCTTTACATTTTCATGCAATGGCTCATTGACCTTGCCTTATCAATTTTGTGTGGTCTTCCGAGTTAGACCTCCCTAATTAGAGGTCTTCCCCTGCCACCTTTTATGGCGACAAAATCGCAGGACGTCCGTACATTTGCATGTAAAGACCCATTGATCTTGTCTTATCATTTTTCAAGTATTTTTGCCTCTGCAGGATGTTTTAGTTGCGACAATATGACATGCCTAGATATCCTTGCGAACATAAAGTCCCATGACATTGCCGTCGTGCGACGAAATCGCAGGAAGTCCGTACACTTTCGTGTAAAGACCCATTGATCTCGCCTTACCCTCGCGTTAGTATTATTGCCTCTGCAGGATCATTGCACAAATATGACAAGCCTAAGTCTCCTTGCGAAAACAAAGCCTCATGACATTTGCGTCTCTGCTTTTGACACCCCCTAATGGAGAGCGTCGCCCTTATCATCTCCCCGGTTGCCCCTTCAAGGAGGCGAAACATCGGCCATACAAGACTAGCTCCTCCCATCCGGTCTTAACAACAACCGGATTGTTTTCGCAGCCTCTTATCCCTTATACCTATATGGTTTATGGTTACGAGATCGCACCCTAAGTGGAGTTTTCTTCGAGCGAAAAAGCACATGCCAAGACTTGCCAAGAATGGCCGGGGTAGGTTCATCCATCCGGGCACTCGGCTCAACCGTGTACCTCGGCGCCTTGTGCATCCACCGACTCCTTGGAAGAGACCCTCGGTCGCCCAACCAGGGTATAACCTACATATATAGTTGGGAATCCAAGGTATCTCCCAGGATAGGCTTTCATGGGCCCCAAATCGGCATGACCCAGTTTCGGAGCGGTGTAACCTTCCACCTGAGCCATGTTAAGAGATACCCCCTTATATGACGCACTTTAGGTCTTACATTTGCCTCTTACGAAATTACCTCTCAGGATTACTCGTATAGCTATGAGACCTCTTGCACGTGATCTTCTGCCTTTTTACTTTTCACCAGCATGTCATCCACGTATACCTCTAGTGTTTTGTGTATCCACTCTGCGAATACATTTTCTACCATCCTTTGATACGTTGCTCCAGCATTTCGCAAACCAAACGGCATTTTAGTATAACAGTATAATCCTCTTGGAGCGAAGAAAGCAGTGTGTTCTTGGTCTTCCTCGGCGAGAGGAATTTGATTGTAACCTTTGTATCCGTCCAGCGATGATACTCTTTCATTCCCGGCCGCCGATTCAACTAGCTGTGGAATGTCTGGTAATGGAAAACTGTCTTTTGGGCAGGCTTTATTCAAATCAGTAAAATCAATACAAATCCTTATTCCTTTGTTCTTCTTTGGAACTATAACCATATTCGCTATCCATTCGGGATATTTTGCTTGTCTAATGATTCCTGCGTCCAACATCTTCGCAACTCTTCTTCTATCTCGAGGGTGATATCTTTGTTGCTATCTTTCTAATTCTTTGTTTGAATGGCTTTACATTTTTATCAATTTCTAACTTGTGACAAGCTACCGATGGATCTATACCAGGCATTTCATCCATATCCCATGCGAAGATATCTTTATAATCTCGCAACAGACCGACAGTTCTTTCTTCTTCATCCGCTCCCATGTTAGTTCCAATTTTTAGCATCTTAGGTTCTTCCTTAGTTCCAACATTCACTTCTTTAGTTTGCTCTGCCGCGACGTAACTGGCCTTCGGTTCTCCCATAGGGGTTGGTCCTTTTGGTTCCGTCGCGGGATCATTTTCTTCTCCTGAGATCTCGCTAGGTATTCCTTTTCCTTCTTTCGCTTTGATCATGTAAACTCTGAATTCTTCTTCTTTCTTAGTCGCCTTCGCCATCTTTTTGCGGTATTTTGATATGTTCTTTCGCTTGTTTATTTGTTCCTCGCAACATTTTACTTCATTTTGATAATATATTCTTCCTTTGTCGAGCGTCCTCTCGATCTCGCCGATTCCGGTTGGTGTAGGGAATTTGATACGTTGATGAAGCGTCGACGCCACAGCTTTTATTGCATGTACCCATGGTCTTCCTAGCAACATGTTGTATGGTGATTCCATGTCTACCACACTCAATGTCACCTGTGTTTCAATTCCTCCTAACGGAATACGTATTTTTATCTCCCCTTTAACTTTTGTTATGGATTTACCAAAACCTTGAATATTGTATGCACTTGAAAATCATATCTTCATCTTTATATCCCATCTTTTTGTAAGCGTGATAGAACATGATGTTTACCAGACTTCCTGTATCGATTAAAACTCCATTCATCACCCATGTTTTCATCGTATTCTCCGATTTCTCTCCTTCCTTATACACGTTTATTGCAATCACCAGTGGAGATATGTGATCCAAGTTTTCTTTTGATATTTCCTCATTGTGAATGTTATTTCTTGCTTTTCCCAATCTTTCAAAGGTGACGTTATTTCTCGATCTGTAATCTTCTTTCCTTCAAAATCTCGTTTGTGTATCCTTCCTCTGATATTTTCATGAAATTTGTTAGCCATTACTCTCATACCTGTGCTATATGCCATATCTTTTTCTCCTGCTTCATCCGATCCGAGAGTTTCCTTTCTCATTTTCTTGATCTAAACAACTTTAATTGCGATTTTCTTTCCTAAACCAACAAGATTAGGTCCCTGTTTCTAGCGCATATGTAGTAGCAGGTTTTCCCACACTACACCCCTCACTATATTTTGGTTAATTAGTCCATTGAAAGTTGCATAATTGAGAATGTTTATTGATTAATTTCCTGAGTTCTACACAAGAAAAGTAGAATTACACTTAGCAAGTAAAACACTCTTAAACTTTCTCTCTCCTAATGACTTGCCTAACAATTCTAAAAAGATTCCCCCTTTACAACAGACTCACTCGACCCTTTATATAGGGTAATACATAGTGGATGACAGCTAAGCTATCCTTTATTTTCGGGAATGTCTCGCGAAGTGTCGCCAGTGTACAACTATTCAATCTCGCGACACTTCTTAACCCTCGCCAGATCTCACGTCTTCTTTATGTCTACTTTGTCGTTATTCTTTGCGTCGTTTATTTTAGCTCTCTGCGACTGCCTCGCGACATCGTTGTTTATTAACTTCGCAAATCCTGTACGTTGCGATATTATGGTCCTACACTCAGTGAGGTACAGAGGTGGGTAGAATAAATAAGAGTGAAGTAAGAAACCAATAAGAACAGAGAGAAAGAGAAAAATGCAGGCCTTTACTCATAACTCGTTGAGTTGTCTCGTCATATCTTTCACTGATGGATCAGTATTTTTTATTATTGAATTGGATTTTATATTTTTTTTGGCAGCTAAGCTGTACCCTTTGTTGTGTGGTTATTTGATTTTCGTTTCTCGTAAGACCTTGTGTGCAATTTTATGGATGTAAAGAAAATTTACCGTCAAAGGAGAGCAACGTAACATCAACTTGCTGAAAATTGTGAAAGTAAAAAAAGAATAAAAAAAACAGATTTTGGATCAAAAGTTGCCTTCTCTTCCTGCTCATTTGGTCCCTTATTGTAAGGCTAAAATAATATAAATAGGTCTGCTCACACCAATTAGAAATGTAAAGAAATATCAATACATTCACCGTTCGTTGACCAAAACATTCAGCGTGATATCCATACCACCACGTCAACAGGATTGAAACATAACAAACATGCATATATGTATAAATACTTCTGAATACTTGTTGACAAAAACTGTCAAACAGTTCACCTACAGTTAAGTGCTTAATTCAGATGCAAGATCCAACTTTGTTTCATGCATATATGTATAAATACTTCGAATACTTGTTGACAAAAATCACAAACAGTTCACCTATAGTTAAGTGCTTAATTCAGATGCAAGATCCAACTCTGTTTCGTAAAACACACCCAAATATATCTATTAGCTTTATGTAATGACCACCATCACAGTTTTTTTGATCGTACACTCGAACAATCACATCATGGCCCTAAAAGTAGATGCATAAACAAGTCTGGAATATGCCTTGGAAACCCTAACAAGCATGGCTGGTAAACAATGACATTGTAACAAAACATAGATGATCACAAGCTTGGGGGAGAAATGAAGTACCAAAAATATTGAGAAAAACCCAATGAGTGATGACATTCCAAAGTTAGTACCCCTTTTTGGTTCCAAAGTAAGTACCCCTTTTTGGAAAATGTTATACCTCTTCCCTACCAAACAAACATGCCCAAAGAGATTAGTCCAAGAAAATCTGGTGGTAATTCATCTGGCAAACTTTGTTCACCTTCTTCCATCTCAACAATATCTGCAGAAACAAACCAAAATTTTTTTAGATATCCTACATACATGACCCATCTAAAGGCCTCCCCTAAAATACAAAGATTTTTCTGTCACAAAATATAAGAAACACCATAGTTTGATAAGAATGGAACTCTATTTTACCTCAGGGAAGACAATATCACCAGACTCACCACCAGCCATCTTAATAGTACCTGATATGCTTTAACCACTTCAAATCAAAACCCCACTTCTATAATAGAAGCAGTCCCACCCCACTTTCAATCGATTGTCCAACATTAACAACATAAAATTGAATCAACAAATAGATTAAAAACCCCAATTGAACGGAACCCCGAAATCAAACGAATACCATATTTAAAACCCCGATAGGAATAGATTATTGACTCCAAAAAGAAATTAGTTCTTTCATACATTCTGGTTCTTCGCACAACATAAACATAAATGAAGTCTAATCCGTAAGAATCAAACCATAATAAACATAAAACAAAAAAAACCCATAGTTCTAAACTCAGAACGAACAGTACCTATCAGGTCACACGGTTGTTCTTCCCTCGATTTTGTCGTTCTCCCGCACATCATATAGTGATGAATCCTAATCATCCAAATCGGACAAAATCAAGTCGATTAAGATCCGAATCGTAACAATTGTTTATGAGATGTACCGAAATCAACCAATAAGACAATTGTTGTAAACACCCATGAATTTAATCGACCAGAGGTGTAAACCTTGGGTGTAAGGATTTATGATATTGCTACACTAAACTGAAGATGATATGGTAGTAACTATTTGATACGGTAACTTTTATACAACTCACAACTCATTTCCCAACAAAGGAGTAGGCTGAAAAAGGTAACTTTAATTCCAAAAGCAGTTTTTGTATTTTTTTTACTTTCACAAATTTCAGAAAAGTTATGTTAAATTACTCTCATTTGACTAGAAATGTTGCTTTTGATTGGTTTAGTATTGACTGGCTAGTTGCAAGTGGATCCATACAATTGGCCACAACCTGTTACTAATTGTTTAATTGTGTAAAATTGAAATAACCACATTAAAATTCAACTAACAACACAGAAAAGAAACAAAAAAAAAAAAAAAAAAAAAAAAAAAAAGCACAACTTAAAAATTAAAATGCAAATTCGTCACACTTTCACACCTAATATAACTTATTAAACTAGGAAAAATAAAACTAGGACTCACTGACTTGCACATTTACAAGCCCATCATAGAAAGCTTGCCTATTTCCTTGCACGTTGGTTGTAATTATGTGCTACAATATCTCCACTCATTCCAATATTCATTAACTCTACCATGATGAGTTTCTCAAATAAATCCTGCCCAAAATTCACCTCCTTAGTATAAATGCCCTTGCCATGATATGGAATGTGACATGAGCTGCACACCGGGATCCCCAACTTGCTACACTCTTTACGTAACCGGCGATCTTCTTCTACGTTTGCAAACCATTCATCACAGAATTGGCTTCCGTTATTTATAGTATAGAAATTAGTTACAACCTGCTTGTGAGAATCAAACACAGGATGCCCATGTATATATTGCCCTCCATATATAGTAGTATATGTGGGGTTTTGGTCTTCATTTTTGTTACCCTTTCTAGAATTTGATCCAACATAAGTTATACTTGAGTTTTGTGAACATGCATACATTTTCTTTGGTTATGGTAAATGATAAAAGATTGGTATGAAAATAAAAATAAAACCGCAAACACTTTTCTTTTCTCTTTTTTCATGTGAAAAGTTATAAATGCAAAAGGGTTATATATACCCGAACGAAAGTGGGGACTTCCCAAGAAATGAGGTGCCTTTCTTCGAGAAAGAAAAAAAAAACTAAAGAAACACCATACGTAATTGCAAAACTACACAATATGTTGTCTTATCATAACTTTTCCGAGCAGTGCCATGTCCATCTGTTTTTCCAGTGCCTCTATGGCAAACATGTTCACCTACTCTTTTGATGGTTTTGGGTTTCGTGAAGGTTCTTTTCCTCGCCACCACACGTTACGTAGTTGTTGTCTAGACCTGCAAATGTATCGTGCTAAAATATATAGAGTAATTCCCTAAATGCTAAAAGATAATAATAAAACAGAGGGAGAGGGAGTAGAGTACCCGATTAGACCATCACTTCACACTTCACATAATTAATTAAAACAGGGGAGGGAGTAGACTGATTCCATCCATAACTTCACACTCAACCTCTATCCTCTCACTAGACTAGACCCTATCTCTCTCATATGCATCATAGTCTCTGCTATTTATTATCACGTAAATAAATTATATTAAGTCTTCTATCCGTGATTTCATGGTCTGTTTTCTGTCTCTTCCTTTCTTTATCTCTTTCTAGTCGTTGAAAGCTGCAATGGGTGAGACTTTCTCTCCAAAAGAAAAACACAGGGAGAGGGAGTAGAGTGCTAGATTTTAACAAGTGATGCTAGGATAATAATAATAAAATAAATAATACGTCCAATTTCATGCTAAATGATAAAAAAGTGAAGCTGGATTTCTCAGTGAGGTACAGAGGTGGGTAGAATAGATAAGAGTGAAGTAAGAAACCAATAAGAACAGAGAGAAAGAGAAAAATGCATGCCTTTACTCATAACTCTTTGAGTTGTCTCTTCATATCTTTCACTGATGGATCAATATTTTTTATTATTGAATTGGATTTTATATTTTTTTTGGCAGCTAAGCTGTACCCTTTCTTGTGTGGTTATTTGATTTTCGTTTCTAGTAAGACCTTGTGTGCAATTTTATGGATGTAAAAAAAATTTACCGTCAAAGGAGAGCAACGTAACATTAACTTGCTGAAAATAGTGAAAGTAAAAAAAGAATAAAAAAAACAGATTTTGGATCAAAAGTTGCCTTCTCAGCCTGCTCTTTTGGTCCCTTATTGTTAGGCTAAAATAAAATAAATAGGTCTGCTCACACCAATTAGAAATGTAAAGAAATATCAACACATTCACCGTTCGTTGACCAAAACATTCAGCGTAATATCCATACCAGCACGTCAACAGGATTGAAACATAACAAGCATGCATATATGTATAAATACTTTTGAATACTTGTTGACAAAAACTGTCAAACAGTTCACCTACAGTTATGTGCTTAATTCAGATGCAAGATCCAACTCTGTTTCATGCATATATGTATAAATACTTCTGAATACTTGTTGACAAAAACTGTCAAACAGTTCACCTACAGTTAAGTGCTTAATTCAGATGCAAGATCCAACTCTGTTTCATAAAACACACCCAAATATATCTATTAGCTTTATGTAATGACCACCATCACAGTTTTTTTGATCGTACACTCGAACAATCACATCATGACCCTGAAAGTAGATGCATAAACAAGTCTGGAATATGCCTGGGAAACCCTAACAAGCATGGCTGGTAAACAATGACTTTATAACAAAACGTAGATGATAACAAGCTTGGGGGAGAAATGAAGTACTGAAAATTTTGAGAAAAACTAAATGAGTGATGACATTCCAAAGTTAGTACCCCTTTTTGGTTCCAAAGTAAGTACCCTTTTTGGAAAATGTTATACCTCTTCTCTACCAAACAAACATGCCCAAAGAGATTAGTCCAAGAAAATCTGGTGGTAATTCATCTGGCAATATTTGTTCACCTTCTTCCATCTCAACAATCTCTGCAGAAACAAACCATAAAAATTTAGAGATCCTACATACATGACCCCTCTAAAGGCCTTCCCCTAAAATACAAAGATTGTTCTGTCACAATATATAAGAAACACCATAGTTTGCTAAGAATGAAACTCTATTTTACCTCAGGGAAGACAATATCACCAGACTCACCACCAACAATCTTAATAGTACCTGAAATGCTTTAACCACTTCAAATCAAAACCCCACTTCCATAATAGAAGCAGTCCCACCCCACTTTCAATCGACTGTCCAACATTAACAGCATAAAATTAAATCTCCCCAAATTGAACGGAACCCCGAAATCAAACGAATACCATACTTAAAACCCTGATAGGAATAGATTATTGATACCAAAAAGAAATTAGTTCTTTCACTTCTGTTCCTGGTTCTTCTGCACAACATAAACATAACAGAAGTCTAATTCGTAAGAATCAAACCATAATAAACATAAAACAAAAACAAACCCATAGTTCTAAACTCAGAACGAACAGTACCTATCAGGTCACACGGTTGTTATTTCCCTTGATTTTGTCGTTCTCCTGCACATCATATAGTGACTGAATCCTTAATCATCCAAATCGGACAAAATCAAGTCTGATTAAGATCTAAACTGTAACAACTGTTTATGAGATGTACCTGAAATCAACCAATAAGACAATTGTTGTAAACACCCATGAATTTAATCGACCAGTAAACAAAACAAAAGAAAAACATGAAAACTTTAATCTAATACCTAACGATAAAAACAACAAATCAAAAAAAAAAAAAAAAAACTGCCGAAAAACATCAAATCAAACAATAATCGTTAAAGCCCCAGAAGAAAATGGACGAGTAAAAAACAAACAATTTTTTTTTTGAAAACTTATGTCAAACATACTAACTGTACCTGATGAAGATCGAAGAATAACAACTTACGCCGTTCATATCTGCCGAAAAACGACAAATCATACAATAATCGTTAAACCCCCGTGAAGAAAACCAAACAAGAGAAAAAAATTGTAAATTAATTGTAAAATCAAACCTAACTTATTTTTAATTGATAGATGTAGAAGCTTAATCAAAGTTTATTTGGTGATATGGGTCTTAAGCAGTTTTAATATTGAAGTTCACGGTAATGGTGAAGTTCACGGAGAAGAGGCCTAACTACCGGTGGTCTGGGTTTTCTTCTGGATATCAGGGAGAGGAAGAAAGAGGGAACTGAAGGTGAAGGTGAAGGTGAAGGTGAAGGTGAGTAAAATTAGGTTTTGCTTTGTTTATATAGGAGGGCAATTATTGTAAATATTGCTAATCAAAAGGGCTAATATGTTGAAATTTAGGGTTTCTCCCTGGTCCAAAACCAGGAATAACTAAGTCATACGGATTGACTATCCAAAGGTTCAAAACAATTGTGTATGTTCATGCGGATCACGAATCGACGGATCAGAATAAATCTATTCCTATAAGGTTTTCTTTATTTTCCTTTTTTAATGTTTCTTTATATTTATAAAATTGTCTTTTTACTAAATTTTTTTTTAATATTAATGCCAGTATTATTATTACTAGTAAGGCCACATGTGCGATGCACATGCTTGAATTGGATTCTTTAAACAACACCAAATTTGATAATAATGGGGAAAAAAATCTTAAAATAAAAATTTAATATCCTTGTTTGTACTCATTACGTAGATAATTTAAAGAGCTTTCCAAATATATTAATTTTGAAAAAATCCGATGTGTATTTTACAAATATTAACTAAAAGCTTAGTTAATGGGGGTATTATTGTCATGTGAAAAGGCTTCACCAAACAATTACCTCTTTTCTTTATATTAGTACTAGTAAGGCTAAGTCCTATGGGCTAGATTAGAGTGCTAGATTGGCCAAAAAGTGTTGCAAATCATGAAATAAGTGTGGGAAAAAAGTTAACACTAAATCTGGCTACTTCTCTTGCCTAGCATTTGCTCGCAGTCTCACTATCAGCGAATTTGAAACGCCGAACAGTGCGGCGCTCAAAAAGTTACACAAACGCCGAACCATTCGGCGTTGATGGAAAAAATGAAAAAAAAAAAGGAAAAAACGTGGAGTGGATGGAGAGAGAGAGAGAAAAGTGGGGGAGAGAGAGAGCAAAAGGTAGAGAGAGATAAAAAAATTGTTTTAAAAAAATATAATTGTGGAGAGAGAAATGAAAAAGGTGGAGAGAGAGGGAAAAGAGAGAGAAACGCCCGAACGGTTGGCGTTTAAAGCCGAATGGTTAGGCGTTTCGCTGCTAGATTGGCCATCCCATAGGACTTAGGAAGTTGCTCAATCTGACGTGGATGGCCAATCTAGCAGCTAAATATCTCTCCCATAGGACTAAGCCTAAGGCCACATGTGCGATGCACATATTTGAATTGGATTCTTTTAACAACACCAAATTTGATAATAATGGGAAAAAAAAAATCTTAAATTTTTTTTTTAATATCCTTGTTTGTACTCATTACGTAGATAATTTAAAAAAATTTCCAAATATATTAATTTTGCAAAAATCCGATGTGTATTTTTAAAGATATCTAATTTTTATTTTTTTGGATCTATTTTTAAAATAATGGCATTCCTGTAAATATACAAATATTAACTAATTAAAAGCTTAGTTAATGGGGTATTATTGCTATGTGAAAAGGCTTCACCAAAATAAGGCTTCACCAAACAATTACCTCTTTTCTTTATACAGTAAAAACTCCATATATTGATACTCCATATATTAATAAACTCTATATATTAATAAAAAATCATGGTCCCAATTTGGGACAGTTACAAATAGTAATAAACTCCACAGTTTAATATTAATAGATTTTTCTAGTCCCACCTTAATGAATTTACCTCCATATATTAATATAATCAACATAATATGAAAATTATAGATCTTGTTATATCAAAATTTAAGATGAAGGAAAATATTTATCTATAGTTGTTTGAGAAAGGGATGTAATTTTTTGGATTGTTATGGCATCTTTTGATTTGCGTATGCGTAAGACCTCGTTGCTATGTGCACCATCTTGTTGAAGCCAAAACATTTCCAACTTGTCGAGCATGTTTAAAGCTTCTTGGCATGAAACTTTTGGTATCTCTGTACTATCGTCATCGGGATTATATCCCTCCGCTTCTTGTCTAATTCCATCGATTATTTCTTCTTCGGTTGAAGCATATACGACTTGTTGCTCATTGGGATGATTAAGGAAGACGTCCATATCCATTCAATTAGTGTAGTGCAACTGTTCAATTTCCTTAACTATTCTTTGATTTTCCTCACGTACTTCATTTGAAGCCGACGATTCATCGACATTAGTGGTTCGAATTTTGCAGTGTTTAAAGCAATTTTCAATTGTGCGTGGCTTCACATCAACTGACCATAAAGCAACTGCATTTACAATTCCATCAAAAATGGATATCTTCGATGGTTCCAAAACATGGTCTTCAATTCGTCTCAAAGGAAGACGATTAAATCGTTGCCGATAATAACCTTTAAATTTCTAATGATGTCTGCGTCACATGGCTGAATTTTAGAAGTGCTATTCGGTGGTAAGAACACAACATTTGTATGACGAAGAGGAGGGAGATTCTCCTTTTTGCCATGTGCTGTACAATTGTCCATTAAAAGCAAGACATTTCTCTACAGACTACTATCAAACCACTTTGAATTTAGCAAAAAAATCATTTTTTTTTGGGTATTCCTCCCTATATTAATAAACTTCATATATTAATAATTTTGTAAAGTCCCAAGGTTATTAATTGGGCCGACCGAGCGAAGCGAGGGAGGTCCTTTATATGGCCACTTTTTTGTAAATCTAAGTGATCAATTACCACAAAAAGATTGAGAATGGTCCATGATGAAAAACCAAAAATGTCCCTCCCTTTTAGTCCAATTACTATAACTCCTTATGTATCCTATCTTTTCAGGGGTATAATTGGAAAGTAAACTTTAATATAACATATCTAAAAATCCGTACCTTGGAATTTTACAAATTTTATCTTGTTGGAAAGCTAATAAAAAAATCTATCCAACGAGCACAAACAACAATATCAAATTTAGAGTTTTTACGAAAAATTCGGAGGTATTTATCATTTTAGGCACAATTTTAGAAAATTAAATGTATATTCATTATGCAAACCACCACAAAAGATACATAATAATTTATGTAGCAAAATTTTGGTTTATGCATAAACTAAATTTCCGTTCTAACTAATAAAATGATGTACTCCCTCCGTTTCAAGAAAAATGATACTTTAATTTTAGGCACAATTCTCGAAAATTGAATGCATAGCCATTATGCAAACCACCACAAAGGATGCATAACACATCATGCAACCATATTTTGGTTTATGGATCGACTAATTTTCCATTTCTGAAAAATTGTAATTTCACAACCCGTTTAGGGGAAAAGTGAAACTTTCGCTCCGTTTCGGGAAAGTGATACTTTCGCTCCGTTTCGGAAAAAGTGATACTTTCGCCTGTTTGGAAAAGTTCACTTTTTCAAAAGCTTAAAGTATCACTTTTCCGAAAACGGGATTAAAGTATCACTTTTCCGAAACGGGGCGAAAGTATCACTTTTTCCGAAACGGAGCGAAAGTATCACATTTTCTTAAACGGGACGAAAGTAGTCGCCGACAAATTCCATCTTCAGATTCTTCTTCGGTCGGCCCTCCCACCGTGGCAACGGTCGTACTAGTATATGGAGGTTTTACTGTATTAGTATAAGAAAGATAAGATAGTTTGACAACGAGGTCGATTAATGCCATATTCTTCTTCACCATAACTAGTTCAAATGACTCAAATGAACTAGTTAGAGAGTTGTTCAATTGCTTAGATTTTATGTAACTACACAAGACACAATCGAAGCAAAAACTGTTTGATTCACTCGAATCGGTTCATGAACTTTATAGCCACGGTTTGCAAAAGCATTCTTTAATTTAAATAAACATTAGTTCAAGAACAACCGGTTTTAGATACCTTGACTGTTTTAGATACCTTAATTCAAAAAAGTAAAAAAAGTACGGTTAGGATAATTTTATTTCTCTATGTTTTTTGTTTATGTGGTGGACATTATTGTTGGAGCCTAACTATTTTATATCCTGGTTAAATTGGGGCATATCCCAATTAATTTGGGCCTACACTACAGGACAAAAAAAGGTCACTAAAAGTAAAAAGGGTGACCCCTTATCCAATTATTTTTAAAAAATGGCTAATTTACCCCTTGATTAATTAGCATTAATCGGGTGATTAATTGAAATTTAGTCAAATTAAACTAAAAATCAACTAATCTTGATTCATCATCAAAACATGAAAAAACAAAACAAAAAAAAAAAAAAAAAAAAAAAAATTGAAAAAAATCAAACCAGAATCGGTATATGTTCATGCTCTCATAAACCGATTTTGGGTTGATTTTTTCAATTCACAAAAAAAAAAAACAGAATCGGTTTTTACACATGTACACAAAAAAACGATTATTGACATTGCATAACAGGAATCGGTTTATAAAAGTGCTCATGTAATCCAATTCTAGCAAAAAAAAAAAAGATACAGAAAAATTGAGAATTTATTCTTACAACAATCAGTTTACTCGACACACATATAAAATCTGATTCTAGCATTATACATCAACAATCGGTTTTTATAAGTGCTAATGTAATCCGATTCTGGTTCAAATTTCTCGAACCAGAAAACATATCAAGGACAATCGATCTTTGTGGGCATGAACATAAACCGTTTCTATTTGCAATCGGTTCACATATACATTAACGTTAACCGATTCTGATAAACCAGGAAAAATTTGATTTCAAAATTTTCAATTTTTGAGCGATTTTTATGTTACTAAAACCTAGTTTATAGGATTGGGTTGAGAAGAAAAGAAGAAGAATCTGTTGAAGTGGAGATGGAAATGAATTTGATTTTAGTTTTTAATTTTATGATTTAGATTTTGATTTTAGTTTTATGATTTTGATTTTAGTTTTTAATTTTAAGGTTAAGATTTGATGGGGACAAAATAATAGTATTAATATTTGATAGAGGGTAAATTGGTAGTTAGATTTTTTTTGTCCTGTAGCCATAGGCCCCAATTTAGCCAGGTTTTATATGGATTATAAAGCATTTTCGCCACTATACCAACTAGCAGTATGAATTATATTGCGATTCCCAATATGTCATTGCTTTGGCCGATCAATGCCTAACAACCAACTGCTGCCACTTGCAAAAATTATACTAATAAAAGAGTATGAATTATGTAGGCCTAAGGCTAAGTTCTATGGGCTAGATTGGACTGCTAGATTGGCCAAAAAGTGTTACAAATCATTAAAAAAGTGTGGGAAAAAAGTTAACACTCAATCTGGCTACTTCTCTCTCCTAGCAGTTGCTCGCAGTCGCACTATCGGCGAGATTGAAACGCTGAATGGTGTGGCGCTCAAAAAGTGATGCAAACGCTGGATGGTTCGGCGTTGTACAAACATTCCAGAGAATAACGCCGAATGGAGCGGCGTTGAGTCTGGGGAATTAAACTCGATTTTAGATGCAGAGAAGTACTCCTAGCAATTTAGATGGAAGGCTAAAAAGGCAGAGAAGGTGTGCTTCGTGGCATCTGTTCACCGTAGCTGTACAGGTAGAGGTGTAAATTGGGCTGTGCCAGCACGAGCACAGCCCAGCACAGCACGCTAAAATTTGAGCACAACTTGACCCAAAGACGTGACTTAGCCCAAAGACGGCACAACACGTTAGTTAAATGGGACGTCTTTGGGTTTGACTAATTGGCACAAGAGCACAAAGACAAAGACGCGGCACGGATAAGCACGTGGCCCAAATTCAAAGACAACACGTTAAGAGAGCACGTCATAACATGTATAAATACACCATATAACAAGGCATAATACATCACATTTTTTGTATATTTCACAAAAGAGTCACTATTACAGCTAGTTTTCAACATGTTATGTTGGCTTATTTATAACAACACATATAATACCTTAATATTTGGAAAATATATTTCAATATCGTTGTTATAATGTCGTCACCTATATTTAACTAGAACATTAGTGTACATGACAATAATCCAATTTTATATTTGATGGGTTATTTCTTTTTATTGAATAAACTTGTTAATTTTACTTGAAATAATTTCAAATGATATGTTGTCTAATTAAATTCTTGTGATAATGTCTGACTTAATGTATACATTAAGTGATTTCAAATTGTTTATAACACGTGTGCCAAAGACGGCACAAAGACGGCACGTTTATTCGCGTTGTTATGGGTGTGTTGTGCCTAGCTTTTGACTAGTAAAGCATAGCACGGCACAGCACGTTTAAATCGTTGGCACAGCACAGCACGGCACATGGCACGTGAAGCACGCGACTTTGTGTGCCGGGCCGGCACGTTTTACACCTCTATGTACAGGTAAACATCACGTACTGTTAACCTTTTTGAATTCAATGATGTACTGCCATCTGTGCAATAAGGTGTGCTTCGTGGCTCGAGCACACTGACCCGTCTATGTCCAAATACATTTTAATATCCAAATAAATGTCCAAATACAACAGTGATGGGATGGGATGGGATATGGTGATAGACAAGATCAATGGTAAATTATCGAGCGTTGTTTGGTTCAGCGTCGGACGCTGCACGGATCAGCGTTTATCTGCTAGATTCGCCATCCCATAGGACTTAGGAGGTTGCTCTATCTAACGTGGATGACCAATTTAGCAACTAAATATCTAGCCCATAGGACTAAGCCTAATCAGTGGACAAGTATGTGTAACATTTGGACAGAGTATGAACTTGTTGTTTGAGCAAGTTCAAACAACAACTATACACCACTTGGACAGAGTTGGGAGCAACAAGTTCTGAGTTTGAGCAACAGGAGCAGGTATTTCTCCAAAGTATCCTGTGTACAATGGTGAAAAAAATTTATAAGTTACAAAACGGTTGATTTTTAACTTAAGATTGAACCTTACCAGAAGGAAAAAGATTTAATAAAATATTATAAACTGAATACTACCCAATTTCCTTCATTTGATCTCATTTCTTTCTCTAATTTTAGTTCAAACATCGATTTATAATGCTCAAATCACCAAACCCAATCTTTAATTTCTTCTTGTTTATCACTAAATTGAAACTTCAATAAAATTCAAAACCCTAACTTTTCAAATTAAACTCCCCGTCTCTACGTCTTCTCGAATCCTGTTTCCTCTATCAGCATCACCTCCACGAACTAATTCCTCATCTCGATGATAATGGTGATGAATTTGAAGAAGATTCAAAGGAAAGAGTAAAGCTTCAGTGGTGGAAGTCTGGAAGATGGGGAATCGAGGCTGCGAGAAAAATCTTTACTCTTGTATGTAACCCTAAACTCAAAAACAAAAAACGCTAACCCCAATTTATAGATCTGAGATTGTATAAAAAAAAAATCTGAGATTACTTTGTGAAAGTGAAAAGAAACATCAAGAGAAACAAAAAGAGATACTGAGATGATATGAAATAACTATCTGTCTCTTTAATTTCTTGTTTCGATCGGAAAAAATACGAAGGTGGACGCTTTATAAGTTAGGGTTTTTCAGGAGGAAGGGGAAAGTGATGAAATGGATTAGAGAGAAAGAGATGAGCGAAAAGGATGAGAAGTGAGAGAGAAAAAAATCCGATTTTTATATAAATTTTTTTGGACGGATAAGATATTGTCAATTTGTCATACGGATTTTAGATTCTTGAAAATCTTTGGACGATCATGATTTGATTTAAGACATTCATACGGATCAAGCAAGTGTGTTTTCTTTGTGTTTTCTCTATGTGTTTTTGTGCTTTCTCTCTGTGCTTCCGGGTTGAATTTCAACTAGTCACTTAGGTTATGAAGTAATTTCGACCAGTCATACAAGTCATGAAGTAGATTTAGTTCACAATGGTAGACTCAGGTTAGCAGGCCACATCATCGAAATCGATAAATATGAAGCTCAGTGTCGATTCGAACTTCAAATGTGGTGTAACGACATACAAACTATGAACTAGGAAGCTCTGGGTGGGTTCTGACTTCAAAAACTTAGCAGGATACATCATCAAAATAGACAAATATGAAGCTCAATGCCGATCCAAACTTCAAATGTGGTATAACGACATACAAACTATGAACTAAGATGCTTCGGGCTGGTTCGAACTTCAAACTTAGCGGGATACATCATCGAAATCAATAAATATGAAGCTTTGTGTCGGTTCGAACTTAAAATATGGTATAACGACAAAAAAAAACTATGAACCATGAAGCTTTGGGATCGTTATAACTTCAAACTTAGCGGGATACATCATCGAAATCGATAAATATGAAGCTCAACATCGGTTCGAACTTCAAATGCGGTATAATGGCATACAAACTATGAACCAAGAAGCTCCAGGTGGGTATACATCATCAAAATCGTTAAATATGAATCTTTGTGCAGTTCGAACTTAAAATATGGTATAACGACAAAAAAACTATGAACCATGAAGCTTTGGGCTGGTTCTGACTTCAACTTAGCGAATTACATCAATGAAATCGACAATTAGGAACCTCAACACCGATTCGAACTTCAAATGTGGTATAAAGGCATACGAAATATGAACCATGAAGCTCTGGGATGGTTCTAACTTCAAACTTAGCGGGATACATCATCGAAATCGATAAATATGAAGCTCAATGTCGGTTCGAACTTCAAATATGGTATAAGGACATACAAACTATGAACCAATAAGCTCTGGGATGGTTTTGACTTCAAAGTTAGCATGATACATCATCAAAATATATAAATATGAAGCTTAGTGTCGATTCGAACTTCAAACTCGGTATAACGGGATACAAATTATGAACCATGAAGCTCTGGGAGGGTTCAGACTTCAAACTTAGCATGACACATCATCAAAATCGATAAATATGAATACCAATGTCAATTTGAACTTCAAATGTGGTATAACGGCATACAAACTATGAACCAAAAAGCTCGAGGAGGGTTTTGACTTCAAACTTAGCATGAAGTTCAGTGTCGGTTCGAACTTCAAATTCGGTATGGCGGGATACAAACTTTGAACCACGAAGCTCCGGGAGGGTTCAGACTTCAAACTTAGCATGATACATCATCAAAATCGATAAATATGAAGCTAAGTGTCTATTCAAACTTTAGCAGAAGTACGCATACCAAAATATTTTTTAGTAGAATAAAGTCATAACCTGGCTCTAAGATCGAAACCTGGCCGTGAGTGAACCACTATAAGCCAGAAACTTTGTAAGAACGATGAATCCACCCATCTACAGGTAAGATTCCATCAGAATATTCTTTCAAACCTTAAACACACCCCTTTTCGTCAACTTCGATACTGAACCATCTGGATCCGAGCTCGAAATCTGGCCGCAAGTGGACTACTATAAGTCGGAAACTTTGTAAGAACGATGAATCCACCCATGTACAAGTAAGATTCCATCGAAATATTCCCCAAAACCTTAAACACACCAGTTTCGTCAACTTCAATATTGAATCTGGCTCCGAGCTCGAAACGTGACCGCGAGCAGACTCCTATAAGTCGAAAACTTCGTAAGAACGATGAATCCACCCACATACATGTAAGATTCCATCGGAATATTCCATGAAACCTTAGACACACCCTGTTTCGTCAACTTCGATATTGAACATGGCTCCGAGCTCGAAACCTGGCCGTGAGTGGACTATTATAAGTCGAAAACTTTGTAAGAACGATGAATCCACCCATTTACAGATAAGATCCCACCTGAATATTCCTCGAAACCTTAAACACACCCCTTTTCGTCAACTTCGATACTGAACCTGGCTCAATTTTTTTTTTGTCATAACCCTACGACGACCTTTATTAAAGGTTGCGAAAGGGGGTTGTAGAAAGTGGTTTTTATCAGAATACAATAAAAAATTTACAGAAGTGCATACCAAACTAGATTTTCGCAGAATAAAATAAAATTTAGTAGAAGTAAATAAAAATTTAGTAGAAGTGAATAAAATTTTTGCAGAAGTCAAAAAAATTGGCTGGAATTTTTGGCGCCCTAGTTTTTATCTGTCGCACAAAATAATTTTGGTTGATTTCTTAAATTCTAATAGAAACTTTAAAGTTTTAACCTCAATTTGGAACCCTCGTTCTAATAGAAACTTTAAAGATTTAACCTCAATTTGGAACCCTCATACTCTCTACTATGTTTTTGAAACACTAGTCTTTTTAGAACTTATTAACTATCTGGATTTAACATCTGGAGCGGTGATAAGTGCATAATTCATATGATTTTAGTATCCATTCCATACTTGGTTTAGTTATTATTATTCTTATTGGAAGAGTGTATAATTGTTATTGGTCTAAACACATATTGGAAGAGTGTATAAAACTGAAAAATGAATGGGAGGAACATGAAGAATAAAAACTAAATAGGAAAATGGTTTTCGGTTTTCATTAGACACAAATCCAAAGAAACATTTCGGATGAGAATCAATTAGAATATCTAGAAATGGATCTCAAGAAATCAGAAACTGATACATATTTTGGTTAACATTACTAGACTTGGCCCTCTAGTATAATTCTGATTAAATTACTCAATATGTTTTGAAGCGGATTTTGGTTCACATTTAGACTTTCAGTATAGATCTGAATGAATCATAGAAGACGTGAATCATATTTTAGTTCACATTAGTAGGTTGGCATCAAATATGTCAGGAAGAAGATTTAGAATTATATTAAGATTTCAAATTTTGTAGTCGTATTCTGGTTTTTCATCCAAGCTAGGGTTTTTCCAATTATTTTCTCATACATTATGGATAATGGATAATATTTTCTTGAAAATCAATTACGTAAGCAAATCATTTAGATCGAACAAATTTTATAGTCAGATGAATCTACTCAATGTTGGTCGGCCTCACTCAATTTCTCATGAATAAATTGGCGTCTCTAGTTATCCATCATTTTATCCAAATGTCGATCGTCGTTACTCAATTTCGCCACATATAATCTATCAAATAAATCGAATTTTCGTGGCTTCACTTAATTTCACGTGTTATTTGTCAATCTTACCGTATGATATTAACCTGACCAATAGGAAGCGAAAATGTATAATCGACGGATATTAATTCAAAAGGAAGGCTCATACGGATTGCCACTTTATCCAACGACCACAAGTTGGTCATGAATTGGGAAACCTTTTAGGCGGAAAATCAATGATTTTGAATTAAAGGTTCTTTTTTCGCGGCAAAATTTCCCACCACTTTCTGTGAAGAAACTGAGAGCCACGTGTTTGCTTCTCCTTCACGTGTTTGCTAATTCTTTTTGGGTCAAACAAAGACTTGATAGTTGTCTAGTTGACTGCTCATCCTTCACGTGTTTGCTTAAAAAGAGTGTTTACTGTTTAATGAACTGGGGCCAAATGGGACAACCAACAATGTTTCTATGAGAAAATCTACCATTCATTTTTTTAAAAACATCGTCAAGAACGGTACAAATTTTGGGCATATATCCTTAAAATAAATCTACTCACAACAAAAACATAGTAAACAGATTATGTTACAGGGCCTACGGCCCATGGATGTGCGGTCCTACTAGATTCCTAGGGTTGTATATAAAGGAAACTATGTAATGTTTCTACTCTAATCTCCTAATAAGATTGTTCTTCTCCTTCCTCTCATCTTTCTCTCTTTCACCTATAATTTTCCTAAAATAGATAACAAATTTTACAATCCGACTTTTCTTTGTTAGGGCGCTAGCTAAGACTTGGTTGCTGAGATAGTATTATACCAACCAAATATTTTTTGAATTGCTGCCCCATGGTGCCTCAAAGTAAATAGCGATTCAAGCACTTTTGTAGTTGCTGCGGGTAACTTGAAAAAGTGATGCAGCAACTGAACACCTTTATTGGTCGCTATGAAATAGTGGAAATAAATTTACAAACTATCTGGCAGTTGCAAAATTGGTTGCTCGACCATTAAAGCAACCAAAATTTTGGGTGCTTGCTAAGATTTTAGTCGCTTAAGCCATGTTTTCTTGTAGTGAAAACTATAGAAAAGTCCAAAACAGATAATGTTTTTATTTGTTAAAAGATCTTTACTCATTGCTGCCTGAAACTATGAAACTCAATATTCGACTCAATATTCGACTCCTAATTCACATATTTACCTTTCCTCAACAACAACTGCAGGTTTACCTTTTCTCCGGAGTCGGACACCCATGCTTGCAACCTACAAATTGTTCCTTTGCTGCTTTGGTGCTTACGTACATTCAAATTGTTTACAAGTATCAATTTAACATTTCAACAAGGCAGATCTCTGTTACCACATTCCTCGATCAAGATCAAATTAACGGATCGAGAATTTTTCTTCCTCCTAATGAGTTGGTTTCCAGCCCATTAGCAAGGCTAAAACAGTTCAAGTTCAGAAAAAGGTGAACAACACACATACACTAGTTTGCTGAAATAATTTCAAAGATTAAATAATATTCTCATAATACGACAGTTCATATGGAAGGGTGGAAACGAAGTACATAAATAATAACACGAGAACCAAATTTGAAACATAAACTAGAATTTTAGAGGAAACCATTCAGTTCATAAAAATGCAAATGATGTCCACTAGATAATGTGATACATACATAGGACAAGACTTGTTGAACACCATAATTCTGTAAAGAGGTTCTGCTAACAGTCCCATATGTATATATACATCAAAATTAAATAAGTAGATATCAAAAGAAGCTGATATATGCATACGTACAAAGAAGTTTTACTAGTATAGTGGGAAAATGCATTTTCTTGGGTAGCGAAATAACAAGGGGACTGATTAAATTAAGCTCGACAGATTTCGACATAGTACGACACTTCAAAATGCACTACCACCCAAGCATTAGATAAACACATAAGAATACATAAGTGGGACTTCATACAGACAGAAATATATGTGTCCAAACCCAAGTTCAAAATGCAGTTTTGCTACACTCCAAAATCAGACTTTAGCATTTTTCTTTTATGTACACAACAAAATATGATTAAAACTACCCCAGATTCATCCCCATGATATACATATTAAACAAGAGAAAAATACTAACTTCTATGCTTTCCAAGGCCTGCCGTAAGCTCTTCCGGCTTACTGTTGCAAGCTCCTCTCTTCCTATGCGGGAGGAAAAAAAACAGAGAAAAAGGGGTGAGCAATGCCCAGTAGGAATTCATGTCGAAAGAATGGTGCTTGCGGAAACTTAATTAAATACACAAGAGCAGCAAGAACATTTATAGAGAAAGCCTTATGTAATTAAAAATGATAACTACAATATCAAGAATAAGAGACTCTACAAATCTTCGTTGGCGAGTTGCCAATTAACCTAGTTTTCATGGCCAGTTGCCAGTTCTAGATTTCATAGCCAGTTGCCAATTCCTCTAGCTATTATGTCCAGTTGCCAATTGTCCTAGCTTTTACGGCCAGTTGCCATTTCCACTAGTTATTATGGCCAGTTGCCGTCAAAGAAAAGTAACTATACCCATTATAGCAAACAATATATTCACAAAAAGAGTGGGCTTATAGATGACTGAGAACACATATTTCATCCCATGAGAATCTTGTCAAACACAAACACATCTTAATAGCAAATCAAGTGACTTTTCAAACATGATAAAACAATCTTACTCTTGACACATACGTAAATAATTAATTGAGATAAACAGGGACATACATTGGAGTTTAAATGTGAGCAAGCACATTTACTATATCAAAATGATGAACAGGAGGTTTTGAAAAGTGAAAACTAACTTAAATTAGTGCCATAAGGCAACAAGGTTGAATAGAAAATCTTTTGAGTTGCAAAGCTACGGGGAAATTATGGACCTCAGTGAGTCCTTTTTACAAACAATTTAAAAAAATGAATAATAGAAAAAAAATGGTAAAACAAACATGAAAGTGAGTCTGTCCATCAATTCTAAACCCATATCAATGTTTCAAAAACGGAACTCGTTGGGTCATTTTAACAAGCAAGTGACAGGCTAGCTCAAAAATTCAATTCATTACTTCATTAATGATGGAAAGCTAAATTTGCATGGCTGCAATCATATTTAATCTTCACAAAAACGTTTATAAATCCAAAATCACACATGGCTGAATATGTCTGGAATGAGTACAGTGTAAATAAAGTTTCAAGCAAAGTTCACTGTTTTAAACAGGGAGAGATTTGACAAAGTTTATCAACTTCACGGCTGAGAAAAACATCTCAACTAATAAATTTTAGATCCAGTTAAAATAGTGTTTTACAAGAACAGAAAATTGCATTTGAATAGACATGAATCGAAAAATCAGGAGACAAAGGAATAAAAGGAGAAAGAACCCCTACCTTTCTATAGAAGAGCCTTCTCAACCAACCACGTCTGTCGACCTAATTTTTCACCAGAACATGACGGAAAGACTGAAATTTAGGGACAAAAACTTCTATTGTGTACACATTGCCAAATGTATGGCATGACTGTAAATACATAGTTTATTTTGTCCGGTTTATTAAGAAAAACACTATTTAAAACATTTTTGGTAAATTATAACATTTTTGGGAATAACTAAGGGAACATTAATTAAATAATCCTCCTTTCAGCCTTGACCCTAAGAACTCACAAATAGGGGTTATTTTAAGTGGATAATGAAAATGAACTAGATTTTTTTGGATAATGAAAATGAACTAGTATGTTCTAAGAAAACACCAACCTCTACGGAGGTTGAATTGACTTAATATAATCTTAGATGTGCCAAAAAACTATACCCTAAAAACTTAAAATATACCCTTTAGGGGTATTTATAAAGTTCTTAGGGGTGTTTGTGAAGACCCATGAAAAGGAGGGGTATTTATTTAATTCCCACAATAACTAATTAAAACTAGACACATAAGGAAATTTCCAATGAAGGTACTAGTGTAATGTTCCCTGAACTAGTGTATCTATTTGGGTTTGATCCAATGAGTTTAACCTTGAAGCTCCGAAATCAGCTATTTTTGCAGTGAAATTGTCATCTAATAGTATGTTGGCAGATTTAATATCTCTATGTATGATGGGTACAGAAGCTGCTGAGTGCAAATACGCAAGTGCTCCTGCACTTTCAGTTGCAATCCTCAAACGAACTTTCCAAGAAAGGAATGGTTCCCCATTCTTCTTGTTATGGATATGCTCGAAGAGGGTACCGTTTGAAACATATTCGTAAACAAGCAAGGGAACTTCAACTTCTAAACAACATCCCAAGACCTTAACCACGTTTCGATGGTTAACCTGAGTTAGTATAACAATCTCATTGATGAAATGTTCGATTTGAGTTTTATCAACTATCTTCGACTTCTTAATGGCGACTACACGTTCGTCCAATAAAGTTCCCTTGTAAACTATCCCAGAACCTCCTCTCCCAAGGATTAGTTTATCGCTATAATTTTTGGTTGCCAATTCCAACTCTTCTGCTGTAAATATCTTTGTAGCCTCAACACCACCTTCGTACGAAGATATTTTTTGTTTCAACAACAAACCGCCATTTTGTTGAAATTTTTTCTTTTTCACTTCGTTCTGATTTCTTCTTTTCATGTGCAAGTATATTAAAATGGCAACAATAATAGATAAGAACCCGAATCCAATACCTGCATTGACGTCAAGTTTTTTTTTTTTTTTTTAAAAAAAAAAGTGCATTAACAGTTAGTTCATCCATGAAAAAAAATACTTACACATTAAAAATAATACAATCTAGGGAATTAGGACCAGTGCGTACCAAGAGTGACTTTTACTATGGGAAATTCCTTATTTTTGCGAGTGCAACCAGTTCCACGTTTCCTTCCATCTCCCCGACTGTCCTCTGGACAAGGACAACTGTAACTTCCCATGGTATTTGTGCAGGTTCCTACACAAGGATTATTGTCTTGATCCTCACACTCATTCACATCTGGTTATCCGCCCCGCGAAACATAAATGCAGCACACATCAATTAGCGTACATCCACTGCAAATCTAATTAATCTAAATGATAATATTAACACACTACTAGTGCAGATGGGGTAAGAAAAGTAGGTGCATATGCCTTTGAAAAGTGCATTTTTCTTTTTTAACTTATAATCGAGCCTAAAGAACACGAGGCCCTGCTAAACTGAAATAACAAAGTGTTCTTACCTTGGCATCCAGGGCTCAGATAAGGGTTCCCCACAAAACCTGTGTTGCAAGTGCAAGTATAACCAGGAGTACTTTTGTCTGAATTGCGACAATTACTATTTTCTTGACATGCAAACGAGGACAGATCTTTTCGTGCTTCTTCACACGTCTTATTACTAATAGACCAATCAAGCACAACTGGTATATTACTCCCTTTGGTACGAAAACTTGCGCCATCTAAATCCGAAGCCTTGAATGTGTATTTATCCTTCTCAGATATGAATGCATAACTACAAGGACTAAAGGAGGTATTGATCTTCGACGTTCGGTTCGTACGGCTTATAAACCAATTTATACCTTCAGGTACTGATAATTGACAACACCCACTTCCAGAACAAGACCCATCTATTATGCTTTCCTTAGTTTCACATTTCGTGGAGCACATTTGACTGAATTCTTTATAAGGAGTATATAGATGAGCTAACGAATTACAACCGAGCCCAAAAAATGTGTTTTTGGTTGATGAAATTGTAAATGGCGTGCTTAACATATACATAAAACTTAGCGAATTATTTACGGCAGGAACATTAGCAGTTTCATTTTGATAACAAACTGTAGATGGCGCGATCCTTACACGTAATTCACTTTCTGCTATACTTGTCAGTTCAATCATATGAGGTATACCTGTAGTGAGATTTGTACCAAGCCGTAAGAACGGTTTTGGAGGGTGATAGGATGTATCACATGTGACGTTGTAGAATAATAAATCATCCACGATAAGAGAACACCCATTTTCTATGGGACCTATACCAAATGGGTATGTAACTGCGAAGTCACCACAATTGGCTTGGCAACCAGGCTTTGCCTGCGGCAGTACAGTTGTGGATGATGATGTTAGCGCGGTTTGCCATGAGAGCAGCAACAATAAGAAGAATTGCAGAAGCATAATGAATAAGAAAGTTAATCAAAATGAATTAAGCGAGAGAAAACATTTAGGAGGGAGGAGTAATTGATAGACAAGATGAAAGAAGAAGAAGGTAGAGAATACAGATGCTACTGTATTTCTCATTGACTTTGGTTTGTTCTTTAGATATTTTTTGTAACGTGACAGTCATACCTCTGTAGAAGACATTTTCGGGAATGTTATATGGTTGGCAACCGAAGCCATAAATACAGTAAAACTTAGATAAATTAATTGCCTTGGGACCGAAAAAAATTATTATTTTAGCAAAGTTATTAATATATCGAGTATAAATTTAGCCTGTACAAGCCTAGTTGGGACCAATTTTTTTATTATTTTAGCGAAAAAATTAATTTAACGAAAATTAATTTATCAAACGTCTACTGTATATATTATGTGAATGTTAATCCGTCTGTAAATATTCTTTCTTATACAAAAAAAAATAAAAATAAATAAATAAAAGCAAGTGGGGTTGGGTTGGTTCCAGTGAGAAGAATGGCTCAATTTTGATAAGAAATCTGACCTGACCACTACTTGGTCATTTGGCATGGGGTTGGTACGCTCTAGATCATGTGATAAGTGGCAAATTAGTAATTTAACTGTTATAAGCAAGCCCTAGTGAAAAATATACTCCCTCCGTCCCAAAAATATAGGCGGAGAAGGTGAAATCTTTTCATTTAAGAAATTCTTTGGTTTTCATAAATTTTCGTCAAGATATGGAATTTCAAAAATTATAACGGGGAGGTTCAAACTGATGACCTATTGTGTCATAAGAGTGGCCTCTAACCATTGTTCCACCTTGGTTGGAATTGAAAGAAAAGATAAATCAACAGTGGTTGTTTGTTAAACTTAAATATTAATTAGTATAAGTGTTTTATTAATTAGTATAAGTGATTTGTCTAGAGAGAAGATAAATCTATGGTTATGGTTTGTTCAACTTAAATATTAATTAGTATAAGTGTTTTATTAATTGATGTCTCATTAATTTCTCATGATAAATGATTTATTAATTTTACATCATAAATATCTCTTAATTAATATTAATACATATCTTCATCAATAAATAATAATTTTGACAAAAATTATTTCAATAGATATTAGTGGTGGTGGTGGTAGTAGAGGAAGAAGTAAGTGGTGGAAGGTGTTACTAAGTGGTGGAGGCGGTAACATTAGTTTTGGTGGAAGAAATAGTGGTATTTGGATGGTTTTAATGGCGGTGGTATTGGTTTTTTCTTTTTGAATCAAAAATAATAATTTTTTTTACATGATGGGTAACATTGTATTGTGAAAAGTATAGTTGGTTGTTTTTGACACGATCAAAAAAGGCGGATAACAAATACTTTTTGGGATGATACCAAATCATATAAGACAAAATGGTTGTTTTTGGTACCACCGCTATCTTTGGTAACCGTTAAATACGCATGATTTTCGAGTATTAACAAAAAACATATAGTTGAATAAATTAATTGACGACCAAAGTTTTTTAAATCTAAACTTTATACATGACGTGTGGGATTAAAAGTTATAAGTGTGCCCAATATTCTACGAGGGATAGAAAATGGTGGTGGTGGAGAAAGAAGTGATATCTGGTGGTTTGTGGTACTTGGCCTAGGTTTTGATGAGTAGTAATTGACTATGTTAATTATGTGCTGCTACAAAAGGATAACACTATAAATTAGAAATGTGGTTGATCGTCTTAATGCTAATATAAACTCGGTTAAAATACATGAAAATTAAGAAGAAGAAAAAAACATTTGGATGTCACGTTATATAATAAATAACACTAAAAACTACATATTTAGTATCAAGGTTTCTCTGTCTAATAGATAAATCTAAGGTTGTATTGAGATCCCGTAAGCAGAGGGCGAGTTGGTCTTGGATTTCTGAATGATAATGAATATAATGAAACGCTCCCTCTCGGTTTCTCCAATGAAAACCGAAACCTTCCAAAAAAAATAATCAATCGAACAACACTTAGATGGAACGCATCACCACCAGTGTAAACTTCTCTGAATTGCTACATATCCAGTGAAATTTTAATCTGGTGATTTCGTCCTACCGTAGTTTTTAACGAGGCATGCAATTAAATCTCTAATAGTGATTTTAAAGGTATATTTAATAATTACAAAATTCTCTTATAAGTTTTGTTTATGCAAGTATTGATTTAACTTGGATTCTTTCATATTTTTGTATTAAGTTGATGACTTTTTAATTTGAATACATGTTTGGTTAACAAACTTTGATACATATAGGGTATTTTCTTTGTAGAACTGATGTTAGTCTCTCATTTTTTCCGTTAGCACTCTGTTTCGATCCCACATTTGTACACATTATTTGACTAATGTTGGGGTATTTGTTTAATCTCAAGGCCGATTAAACCCATTGTGTGTTGTATACATTGAAGGCGACAGAAGTTTGTGTCGGCTCTACCTTGAAACTAATAATTTTTCTTCGGAAGGTTAGTTGAATTTATGTAGATACAAATATCAATATGACTATGACTATGTAGGGGTGTACAGAAAGCCCGGAAGCCTGCGGCCTGCCATGTACCGCCCGGGTCGAAGGAGCCCATGGGCGCCCGACAGCCTGTCATGGGCTAGCCCGACCGCTGGGAGATAATTATAAGTGGGCGGACCGGGTTTTTGTTCAAATATTGGAGTCCAGCCTGTTAGCCTGCCCGGTAGCCTGTTTAGTTACCCGGCCTGCCTGACTGCCAATAGCCTCGAATAAAGTTTTCTACTAGTGTGATGGATTTCTCAAGAACTTAAATTTCATATGTGGACAATTTATTGGGGTTAGAGAAAATTCTGAATTACATTTCACAGTAATGAATATGAATTGCTTGAACTATCATTTGAACGAGTTACAGATATATCATCATTCATCAAGCAAAAAAAAAAAAACATATATACTTTAAAATTTTGAATTATCTCTTGGGCCCGAGGCCTGCCCGGCCTAGCCTGTATTGTTTCACGGGTATGGACGGGTCATGGGCATTAAATTTTTGTTATTGCCCGGCCCGGCCTGGCCTGTTAAACTTAATGGGTAGTAAGGACTACAAGCTAGTCTGGCCCGGCCTGTGCTATAATCGGGCTTGGGCTGGCCTGCCCGGCCAGATGTACACCCCTATGACTATGCTCTTTAAAACTTCAAATTACTTAAGTAACACTAGATGTGAGAACGTCATTCATGCACTACTTAACATAGTTGGTGTGAAATCTTTTTATCCACGAATTTCTTCAATTTTATGTTATCAATATGATTGACAAAGAATCTTACACATGTTTTGATTTACTATTATAAGTTTATTTTTTCAACTCACATGTGTATATCTCAGCCTTCCAATAGCAAGGGTTCTTCATTTTTATAACTCTCACATTAGCAAAAAAATAAATAAATAGTGTTTATCTATAGTAGAGAAAATATTATGGGTTTTTGCTTCACTCCTTAGAGCCTTAGTTATCAATAATTTGAACAAATGTATTCATAAACATCATGGAGTTGGATTGGCAGTTTAGGTATATGTACTGTTAGATGAAATATTCTTTTTGAAGTTTGAAATTATGGTATGATGGAATAATAAATGGGGAAATTTTTTATTTACTGTATTTTTTATTTTATTTTCATGTTGGCACAACATTATTACTCCGTCCAGATAATAAATTGGAATAACATGCTTAAGTAAAAAATAAAAAGATCATGTAATCCATTTTGTTTCCCAAAACCTATTTGAATATCAAAATAATTACTCACGAATAAAATGAAACAAGAGGAATGTGAACAATATCGTATTAGAGACAAAACTCCGTGCCGTTAGCCCGTTACGGCACGGGTTAAGATCTAGTTTCCCATACAACATAAATAAGGGTATATACGTCAAAAGTTTTCTTGGAATTAGAATTCCACCTATTTAGTGGACTAGAAAAATCCAATATTCCGCCTATATAATAGGGACAGAGGGAGTACTTATGAATTAAAATTTCAGAAAAAATGAAAATTAAAACAAATTTATACATATCTATAGCAATAAAATCTAATCCTCGTTGACTTGAATTAACTTGCAATTCGAGCCATTAGATTTTACAGTTTTCCTTTTCACGGGGTAGAAAATGCTACATCAGTTCTTGTATTGCCATCTGCTGGGGTACGATTTCCGGAAGCTATATTGTAATCAGCACCAAGTGTTGTACAGTCTCCCATTTATGCATTAAAGTTGTCATTCCATGCGCTAACATTTCCAGCCGTTGGAGACGAATGAATCTGTGGATGTGAATTTACAACATCTATGCTGATTTCTGTTGCATGAACTCTATTGTCAACAACTTTTTTTTGGTCGCTGCATGCAGGATGCTCAAAATATGTGATCAAGCGATTTTCATCATGCTCACAGAACTTTCTAAGCAAGTTGAGGATTTTGTTACGAGTACTAATACTCGGATCGATCAAGATTTGTTTGTTTTCGTAAACGAAAACGCTCAAAAATACAATGATTGCGAGGGCTGAACAGATTCCTGTAATTAGGAACAGAATCCAAAAGCTACCAAGAGTAAGACTATTTGACGAACCATAGGGGTCCTTGTCTTCATCACAAGATTTTCTTTCGCCCTTAAACCAACGTTTTTTAAAATCTTCCGTTCGTCCTTCCTCTTTTGTGCTTAAGATTGTTCTTGAAATATCAGGACACAAGGGAGAACCTTTCGGGAAAACCTGTAAATTGTTTACTCAAGTGAGCGTTCTGCTGCAGATATTTTGTTTCATTTGCATGAAAGGACAAGAAAAATTAAGAAGGCAAAAATATAAATACAGAGAAGACAAATAAAAACTTACAAAACCAAATCCGTCGTATGGATATATATCTCCCACCATCATGTATTTATCGCAATATTCTGCAAGGATGAGTTCAATAAAAAGTAGCTCCTCGAAAGCAGCAACAATGCCGCCTTCACTTCTCCCTTTCGAGAAAGCTTCATCAAATTCTCTAGGGGATCTGTAGCTTTTCAGATTAGACTCATCAAAACCCATACGTTTCAGCATTCCAAAAACGAATGAACCCTCCTGGTAACCTACGTTGTACCCATGTCCGATGAGTTTGTTGACATCATTGTAGGTGGGATCAGATCGTTGAATCGTTAGCATGGATGCCAAATTTGCTGTGTAACTCTGTGTGAGAATTAACACAACAAAAAGCCAGATGCCCATCACGAATCTACCCAAATTGCTTAGCACCCTCTCCTCTGCACGCAATACAAAATAAACAGTGTTATTTAGATAAAGTTGTTTTCTATATAAACTGCATGCAGATGAATATCAGTTGACAGGGCATTACTATGTGCAAAAACAAGCATCGAGAAGGAGAACGAAAGCATCGTGCCCCACTGATACATAGAATGAGGCCCCCCTCTGAACTCCCTGTTTACTCTGTGTTCAAGAATCCAAATTACAACGCCAACTAAAAGAAAGAAAGCTCCAGTTGTTACCCAGAGCTTCAACTCCAATGGCTTGAGAAATACCCAAGTATCCTGACTCAAATCCTTTTTCACTAACACAATCATCGATACCCCACCTTCTGTATACGGTAACGTAAAATCTACATCTTGCGATCGATTTGCTGTAATAGTAACATCCCCAACTACAACGTCAAAATTCTGTTCAAGAGACAGGTACACATATATGGCAATTAGCAAGTATTTTAAGCGACTTCACATGATACAACATTATCTAAACACATGAAAAGAGTATCTTAGAAAATAAAATGAACAAACCTGAACCTGCACCTGGTGTACAAGATCATCATAATAGCTTCCAGCTTTTCCGCTTTCGTTTTTCTTGTAAGGAATAAATTCATGGGGCACACAATACGGTAGCATCTCGATTGCAGCAGCAAAGACATCTATGCAATAACCAGCGACATCATATCTCGTCCCATTGCAAGAATTATTTGTTGTCTTCACGAATTCATTAAAACCATCTTTTATAGGCACTCCAATCCTTAACTTTCTATCCTTGAGTGGAATTTCCCAACCTTTAGGTATATCCTTGGCATCCCCGGGCCAAATGACAGGGCGTAGATTAAGCTTATTTGTACCATCTGAAGGTTTCCAAATACCAATATCTCGAAACCCACTTCCACAGATATTAAGTATTTGAAAGGCATCTGATTGCAATTGCCTATCGACTAGCTGGAATGCCCCGCTTAGACCTTCGAATTTGAAACTTGATAAATCTTGCAACAGTTGAGGACCCATTCTTACAATATCGCTTGAGTTTGATGGTTTCTCAACTGCACTCGCCATTGCCCAAATTGTATCATATGCCCATATACCTAAAATATCCAACTTCCTTTCGATATCTGGGTACTCTTTCCGAAACTTGATTTTCCATTTACCTTCAAATTCAGCAACCTCTTTGTGTTGTGAGATATATGGCCTTATGCCTAACACTCCTTGCATTGTATCAATATCCGAAGGCTCGAATGAATTCAGTTCAGTGCCTAATCCTGAGGTAATGATCCATGCATACCCTTTGCTCATCATACCAAGCACTTTTGCTTTGTTAAAAATACGTAATCCTAGAGGTGAAAGCATATGCAGGATGAGTACCCTGGTTTGCATTTTGTCTAATTTGTTAAGTTCTTGGGTAATTTGATCATCAGTAGCCTCACTAGGAAACACACTCCTATAAGGAACTCTGGTATTGATATTTTGAAAAGCATCCATTAAATACGGAATGACACCATGCCCATACTCGGTGTCTTCATAAAGAGGCACAACTTCTCTCCATCCAAATTTCTTGACAATGGCAGCAATTGCGTTTACTTGAGACGATTCGTTTATTGATGTGCGGATGAAGTAAGGATTCTGAGCAAGGGTAATAGAAGGACTTGTTGCACTGAAAGAAATAATTGGAACTTGATATCGTTTTCCAAGATGCGCAATGTTGACGGCTTGTGCTGATGTTGTCGGTCCTATTATAGCTTGGACTTGAACATTCTGTATTAGATGGAGAGCTGTGATATGCATCAAAAGATAGAAAAGAATCGTTAGATTCATGATATATTTAATTAATATTTTAACGAGTAGCGTCAGATGGGCTAGGCATGTTTAATTATTCAGAAAGGATATATACTTGTTATAAGTACCAGTACTGAAGCTGTAAATAACATGATGAATGAGAAGGAGAGGGAGAGAAACCATACCTGCAGATGATGCATCAAGAACATCACTTTTAGAATCCATAACATGAAGAACCAGCCTTGTCTTGTAATTTTGATGAGATGCATAGAAGTCAGAGAGAGCCATGTCCATGCATGTCAGCCACACCTTTGCCACAGATGTATTCGCATCAATTACCACTCCTACTTGAAACTCCTCAACTTCTGCAGTTGTATTTTGACCCATTACCATTAGTTCATGGTGATTCTCGCCACACACCATTAGTTCATGGCCGATTCTTAACAAAAGGATAACAAAGAGCGAGAGAATAGCACCACTTGGTTGATAATGATTATGAGATAGTTTCTTCATATCTTTTATTGGTATTACTAACTTTTAATTTGGTGCATGGTACGTTTAATTAATGTTAACCAATAATAACTTCTACAGTATATAGTAATAGGATTTCTTGGTGGTCAAATTGATTTGAGTGTAGAATGGGAGAGTCAAAGCTTATACTTTTCTCCCCTACTGTTTGATTGTTACGTCTTTTTTACTAGATAATTTATTGTTGATTTTCATAGTTTAGAGGTGGTCCGTGGTTGGAGATGAGTTGATAGCAATATATCTATTGACTTCTTCGTAGTTAATTAAGGCTCAAAATGCTCATATATAGGAAGCCATTTCAAGATCACACCCGGTAGTGGTGTTGGAGACTTGGAGTCTTAAGAAGAAAGATGGGGACTGAAGAGTGCCTTACAGGAAATTGGAGAAAATTAGACTTCAGGAATCATATGTTAGGCAATGAAAAGCAATCTCAATTCGCTGCGTAAATAATTAATTACGTACTGTGTCAAAATGGTGTATGTGGTTTGACAAAAGTTCAGCTGATCATCACTCACTCAAGAAATATATATATGCCTAGTCTCAATGCATGAGGTATATTACGAGATAATTTAACTGGACCCTTGAAGTATTTTGAATAGTGCCCTGATCAGTCGTAAAATCAAGGGGATGATGACCTGTTAAACAGTTCTCTTCAAACTAGAAAATTGAGTTGAAACTTGAAAGTCATCAAGCGTGTTGATATTTCCATGAGTTCCACATATGACTAAGGTTTGGAAAATGACTAGGTTTCAATTCGGGTGCCAGTCCATTACATTCATTACACTGACACTAGACTTTGTTATTCCAATGAAAAATGGGGACCAACTCCATGCAGGTTTGAAATTAATACTGGTTCTTTGTTATGAACAGTTCAACACCTCAGAAAATTGAAGAGTTTTTCCTATTCTTTTAAAGGAGTCTACTAAGGCATTTAATTAGTTCTTCTAGAAATAGTTTTCCACCTAATGTTTTGGAGTCGTTCTCCATTTAATTAGTTCTTCTGCAACTTGAAAATCATCAAGCGTGTTGATATTTCGTGACTTCAACATGCATATGACTTAGGTTTGGAAACTGACCAGGTTTCAGTTCGGGTGCTAGTCCATTAGATACGTTAATTTGAGTACAATACAGATTGTTATACAGTCTAATTTCTTATGAACAACACCTACACCACACTTTATTGTTTAATAATTGTCAACATATCATTTGTCCCCTATGGCCCCTTCAAAAAACGCCCCAATCAAAAATTTTCTCCTGTCCCAATTACAAATAATGATATTCTATGAAATCCATCTAGCAAATTCGTGCTTTTCCTTATATTACAACGATCACGCTACTTTAGCATAACTATTGCACTTATATTACTTAATTTCTAAGTACTATATACAAGCACATAAAACAAACACTAAAACAAGGCATTGGTTACAAGCATTTGACTCTTGTTCGTGAATTTGGTCTATCACGACTCTTGTTCTCCCAGTGGGGTTTTCAGATAGACTGCCATTTTCTTTGGCACTCTTATATACCAAATCAGAAGCAAAAAACATGCAGAGAGTTAGGGCTGATGCAACCCCACAGTGATGAAGACACTTCTGAAGCTATAAAGACGAAGCTGCTGGCTCGATGTTGTATTATTCTTCTGGGAAGTATCATAACAAGAGTCGCTACCAAACCATTTTCTTACAACACCTTTCGTCTTATTTGCCTCTGCAAACTCCAACACTTTATGAGAAACATAGGATACCAGTGGAGAGTCGAGTGGAAACACCTGCAGGGTACAAAGCAAATGGATATATAAGGATCTCCGTACAGAAATTTACTTTTTTTGGTTAGACATGGAAAAAATGTTACTACCTCCGTTTTAAGAAAAGTGATACTTTCACTTTTTCAAACTTGAAAAAGAAAGTTGAAGAGGAGTATGAAGGAGTACTAAACTTCGAAGTTATAGAAAGGAGAAACATACAAAGCCGAAACCCCAGCTGGATATGTAGGTCCAGTAACTATGAACTCATCGCAGTAATGTTCAAGGAAGACTTTAATATAAGGTATCTCATCGTAGATTGCAGAAACCCTTCCATCTCTTAGAGCATCAGCATACTCCTCCATTGTAGAGAGTTCAACGAGCTTTGAGGGTGGATATCCTAAATCTTTCAAGAGCCCCGGTACAAATGATCCATTTTGGTACCCAACCGATCCAGTAATTGTTCCTATTTGAAGATTGTTGGCCGTTAACATAGATGTTAGATTTGCTATAAAGCATCCCATTAGAATGTACACCGCAAAGCTCCACAGGCTCACAATGAATCTAGAGTAGTTACTTTCAAGTTTTTCTTCTGTAAAACACGAAAGTCGCACATGAGTCTTTCTATCATGAAACGGAAACAGAATAAAACTTGCAACGGATAATTTGAATGCTTGTACTTACTGTGCGCAAAAACCGAAATTGAAAAGCTAAAGGAGAGATATTTCCCCAATTGTTGTGATAATGGTCCTTGGAATTCAGGGTTCTTCCCTTTCTCGAACATCCAAACAAAAAACCCAGTCGACAGGAAGAATGCGATGGTTGTAAACCAAAGATCCATTGTCCAAGGCCATAGAAACCACCAGCGACCATTGGTAAATTTTTCGTCCGTTCTTAGTATAATCATGCGAACTCCAGAATCGGAATATGGCTGACTAAACTCCACATATTTTGATCTGCTAGCAATAATAGTCACATCTCCCACGACCGCATCAAATTGCTGCATGTTTTCACATCATTTGTCCATAAAAAAAAATACAACCAAAGCTAGTAAAAGAAAATAACAAATATAGCTAGAGCACTCTGTGTGTTCACCTTTGTGTAGACACAATAAGTTAGATCATTGTAATCTCCTGCTGAAACTCCATTTATCTCATATGGGACATAATTGAATTCATATGGCAATCCCTGCATCACGTTTTCAAACACCTCTTTTGAAAAGCCAGTCACGTTCCACGAGTTGGTGTTCTTATCACGGCTGACATTCATGAACTCAAAAAATCCAGTTTTATACGGGACTCCGATAGTCAGGGTCATAGCTTTTGGAGTTACTTTGGATCCCCCTGGCCATGTTACACTAGCAAGGTCATAATCATCTGTTGAATAGTTTTTTTGCATTTTATTTTTATTAAGGCCTTTCGAAAAGCCAACCCCTGGTGTCCAATATCCTATCGTTCGATCTCTTTTGTTAAGCACGTTAACAATTCTGTAAGTGTTAGACTTCAATTGCCCGTCTATAAATTCAATCTCACCACTGAGCCCCACGAATTTTGCCGCTTGAATTGTTTGCAAGATTTTCGAACCCATAGGAGAGACACCATTGTCAAACAAATCAGGCACATTTCGATTTCCTTTCTTATTTGCCGGTGGTGATGAAGAGTTCTTATCGTTAAAATGCGGCTGAACTTTGTTCACTACCATTGCCATCAGAAACATTGCATCATATGCCCACAGTGCATGTATGCTGGGTTGTGATGTATATAATTCTGGATGCTCCTGCTTAAAACGCTTTTGGAATTGAATATTAAAATTCTTAAGGGACTGGGATTCTGGCACATCAGTTTTAACACCGATAACACCATTCATCGAGCGTAAAACAGAAGGCTTCATGTAGGACATAACATCAGCAATGGCAGTCGTGATAATCCACACATACCCGTTATCCATCATTCCCTGCTTTTGAACATTTAAAAAGAAAGTGGAACCTAAAGAGGGTGACATATGAACAATGAAGACCTTGGATCTCATGCTTCTTAACTCAAGCAAGCTATTGTTGATTATCGTCGCATTTGCCATGGTCGGTAGGATGGTTCTATTACATACATGAGCACCAACATCAAAAAGAGCAACGGTAAGGGATGGTACTAGAGCAGACCCAAGTTGGCTATCATCATGAATGATAGATAACTCCTTCAACTTGTATGCTTGAATGATGGCTGCAATAGCCTTTACTTGTGATGAGTCATTCTGGGCAACTCTAACGAGGTAAGGAACTTGAGTGGGAGAAATAGACGAGTGGGTTGGCGAGAAGGAGAGGATTGGTACATGAGCTTTGCTACCAATATATGCAACAAATTCTCCACCTACCGATGATTCTAGGCCTATGATTGCTTTCACCCCGACAGTGTTTATCAAATCTAAGGCTGTAAAGTAAATCATAGAGCAGATTAGTACACAAAGAGATAACACCATACCTGAAAAGTGAAAAGCCTAGAGGCAATTAAGCTAGATTTAAGAAACGCATTCGTCAAAGATGTATGCATGCATTTTACAATAACTGTTCTAGTTTATTTGAAACATTAGGCGACGGTGGCAAAAACAACAGTCCAAAAACTTCAAAAACATAGACTACGGTGCACAATCATAACATTTTTCGTTCGTAACGCAAATTCCTTGAATCGAACTAGGAAATTGGCTTAACAAATGATATGTTACAAACATACCTGCAGTGGTCGCAGTAATAGGATCACCTTTCGAATCCCGAATATGAGTAACTACCCTCGTATTCTGATTAGGATGAATTTTGTAGAAATTCGCAATTGCTATAGAAATGCATGTATCAGTGACATTCCCGGAAGTCGAAGTCAAATCGAGAATCACCCCAACATGAAAAACGGCTTTGCCATCCCTGACCCCATTGTTTTGAGTTTCGACAAAGGAGAGTGGAAGACAGATGAATAGAAAGATGAGAAATTGACTTAATTTTTTCATTGTTATAGAAATGAAAAATGACATTAAAATGTACCCCGATGTTTTGATTTGCTTTCTTCATATTTATCAGCTTCCACATAAGATATTATATCGAAGGTTTGAACGGAAATTTCCTGGTTTTTTCATCCGGACGGTATCATTTTATTTATATATCAAGATAATTTCTACCAATCAGTAAGGTAACTATCAAAAATGTCAACAACAATTAACAATTAGTTTTTATTAACAAATTCTAAGTTGATTATGATTGTTAATTTTTTTTACTCATTTTTGTGGTTAGGAACTGAGGCAGGTCATACTTCTGAGAGGTCAGAGTTGAAACTATTAGGTTTAGGGTAAGTTGGATGAGACAATAGACAGAAGAAAGAGATAACAGACTTGAAACAGAATACGTTTTTAATTGATTATAACTGTGTGTTGAATACATGATATTTATACATAAGATTTCTTGAGCACAAAGATATACAACTTCCTAAACAAACTAGGTTTCCTAAAATACAAGTAACCGACCATATCTTGGTAAACAAGGGACCGTGTGTTATGTAACACACGTTCACGTTTGATGTGTTAACACCCTCCCATAAGCGTACAGGTTATCTTGAACCGTTAGCTTGAACCGTAAAAGAGAAAACGATCCTTGGATAATGGTTTTGTGAAAATATGTGTCAATGTGATCCTTAGATGATATAAATCGGACATCAAGAAGTTTATAAGCAACTTGATCCACGAACAAAATGATAGTCAATCTCAATATGCTTCGTTCGCGCATGAAATATAGGATTATTTTGTGAGATAAGTAGCACCAAGATTGTCACACCATAGAACGAGAGGAGGCGAGTAGAAACACGAAGTTACGAAAAGGAGTGATTGAATCCACATAATTTCAGCTGTTGCAATCGCAAGACCTACGTATTCCGGCTTCGTACTAGAACGAGACACGGTTTTACGCTTTACGAGCACTCCAAGAGATAATATTACCACCCAAGTAAACACAATAACCACTAGTAGAACGACGATCATCAAGAGAACATTAGCCCAATCTGAATCGATTACGCACTGAAAGATAATTTTAAAGCGGGAGATGGCCAGAAGAAGTATACCAAACGTACTAGTATGCTTGAGATAACGAAGAATACGCTTAACTAATCCCCAATGAAATTCGTAGGAGCATGCATAAATTGACAGACTTTGTTAACGCAAACGCAAGGTCAGGACGAGTAAATGTCAAATATTGCAAAGCTCCAACAATGCTACGATATGTAGTAGCATCGATTAATAACGTACTACGATCGGGAAGAAATATCTCGAAGTCGAGTGGAGTAGTAATGGTTTTACTCCATCCATTTTAGCTCGAAGAAGTAGATCATGAGCATAACGTTGTTGAGAGAGAAATAACCGAAGAAGTACGAATTGCCTCAATTCCAAGAAAATAAGATAAGCGACCAAGATCTTTCATTGCAAACTCTTGTTGTAAACGAGTGAGAATAAGTAATACGAAGTACTAGAGCCGGTGACAATAATATCATCCACATACACCAACAAATAGATAACACCATGAGTTCCATTATAAATGAACAAGGAGGAATCACATTTGGAGGTAACAAATCCAATTTGCAATAAGAAATTGCTAAGTCGATGGTACCATGCACGAGGAGCCTGTTTAAGTCCATATAGAGAACGATGTAATTTGCAAACATGAGTAGGAAAACGAGGATCAACATAACCTGGAGGTTGTTTCATATACACTTCTTCTTGAAGTTCTCCATGTAAGAAAGCATTCTGCACATCAAGTTGATGAATAGACCAATTTGAAGACAAGGCCAAGGTAAGAATAATACGTATGGTGCATGGTTTAACAAGCTGGACTAAACGTCTCGAAAAGGAATAATCAATTCCTTCTTGTTGTTTGTACCCTTGTGCAACTAGGCAGAGATTTACGACGTGCGGTTGTACCATCGGGATTACGTTTGATGCGAAAAACCCATTTACATCCAATAACATTCATCGAAGGATCATATGGAACATAAGACCATGTGCCATTTCGAAGCAAAGCATTAATTTCATCATCAGTGGAGGCACGCCAGTCTGGATCTTTTAGAGCTTGAGAAATACAAGTGGGTTCAAATGTTGAATCACATACGAGAGCATACCTTGAATTTGGCTTAAAAATTCCGTGTTTAGCCCGCGTAACCATTGGATGCGCTGGAGGGGGAGGTGCTGCTGACACAGGCATAGGTGGCGACAACGTAGTAGACTGCACATCATTGGAAGATAAAACTGGCGGCTGATGATTAGGGGCAGAAACTGTCGGTAGCTGAGAATGATTGATAACAGACGTTGTCGGAGGTGGCTGTGTATAAAAACCAGGTGGCTGGTTAACACGTGGAAGCTTCTGACAAAGAACAGGAGCTGTCGGTAACAGATGATTAGGATGATTATTAACGGTTGTAGTTGGCGGGCTGTGTGAAGGCGGACTAGAAGTGCAGATTGTTGATTCTTCTGTAACACGAAGAAATAGAATCCAAGAGAAGAAAAACCCATACTTGAAGAAGTAGAAGAATTTTCCGTGAAGGAGTCGAGGTAGGAGAAGGCAATGCGGGTGCAAATGGAAAGGTAGTCTCATCAAAAACCACATGGCGACTAATGTAAGCTCGACCCGTAGGTATATGAAGACACTTATAACCTTTATGAGCTGGACTATAGCCAATAAAAACACAAGGGAAGACAAAGCATCCATTTTATGAGATCGATATGGACGCAAATAAGGATAGCATAGGCAACCAAAAACACGAAGAGAAGTGTAATAAAGGGGATTGACCAAAAAGAGCTTCATATGGAGAAGAATTATTAACCAGAAGTCGAGGGAACACGATTCATCAAATAACAAGCGATGTATAGAACGAATCATACCAATATGAAGACGGCACAGACGCCATATTAAGAATAGTAAGACGAGTTTCACGAATATGTCGATGTCGGCGTTCAACCAAACCATTTTGTTCGAAGTATGAGGACAAGAAAAACGATGAAAAATTCCAAGATCTCGAAGATATGGAGTTAATTTACGATACTCAATGACATTATCAGATTGAAAAATTTTAATCTTTCGATTGAAAAGATTTTCAACATGTTTTTTGGAACACGAAGAAAATAGAAAACTTGATTTTTTGAGACATAGGAAACATCCAAGTAAAGCGACTATATGCATCAATAAAAATAACATAATATTTATATCCTTCATTAGATAAAATATGAGAAGGTCCCCACACATCGGTGACAATTAAATCTAATGGATTTAAATAAGTAGTTTTACTAACACTGAAAGGTAACTTATGACTCCTATGCTCATGACAAGAAGAGCAAAACTTAAAAGTTTGACTAGAAACGGAAGTGGCTAGAAATAACTTTGCGAACTGTATGCAACATTGGATGACCCATTCTAGCATGCCAAGCTTGTAAACTAGCACGTTCTCCTATGCAAGCTTGAGGAAATTCAGACGAAACATCAAGTTGATAGAGACCACCCTTCCTAATTCCGCGAAGAAGAACCTTCCCTTGGTATATCGATCCTTCACAAAACAAAAATCCGGATGAAACTCAAATAAGACATCATTATCGGTAGTAAACCAGAAAGCTTGAGATAAGAGATTATGAGAAATTTTTGGTGCAAATAGAACATTACGAAGTTTCAAGCGACGATCTGAGTGCTTAAAACGACGAACCAACATTAGAAATCGGTATAGAAGAACCATTACCCATTTGTATTTGATCGGGACTGTATATTGTATATTCGAAAAATAGGAAATCGGGTGTCCATGATGGTGATGGAAGACGAGAAAAATCATTGGTGATATGATCCGTAGCACCACTATCGTTTGTGTCCATGATGGTGATGGTAGAAGCTTGGAGTCCGAAGCAGCATAAGCCCTTGGCAAAGATGAGCGGTGGTGAGCGCAGAGGTGGACGGAAACTCCTATCATAACGATTCCGGCAATCCTGAGCTTCATGGTTGGACGTTTGCACAATTTGACATTCTATAGCGGAAGCATCATAGTTAGAAGCACTTGACCCACGGTCAGGGCGTGCGAGCCAGAGACGAGTTGTTGAAAGGAACAGGCCTTTGCTGGTGTAAGAGAAGAGAACAATTGACTAATGAGAATCTTATCTGTTTAACCCAACACAAATACGCCGGTGTAGGAAGTGCATGCGCAACGGGGCCCGGGTGGACAAGGTGTATTTCCATTGATATAGCCATCAAGATCATAACCCTGTAGATAGGGTAAAAAGCGAGCACGCCACAACGAGTAATTAGATTCATCTAGTTTTACGGTAATGAGGTGATGAGGTTGAAAAGCGCATAGTTGACATGGTAGAAGACATCGTAGACGACATGGTAGAAGACATGGTTGATGATTCAGTAGACATAACTAAGGTTTGAAGAGAAGCGCAAGGATCGGCTAACCCGAATGATACCAAGTTGAAACTATTAGGTTTAGGGTAAGTTGGATGAGACAATAGGCAGAGAAGAAAGAGATAAATGAGACTTGAAACGAGAATACGTTTTAATTGATTATAAGCGTGTGTTGAATACATGATATTTATACATAAGATTTCTTGAGCACAAAGATATACAACTTCCTAAACAAACTAGGTTTCCTAAAATACAAGTAACCGACCATATCTTGGTAAACAAGGGACCGTGTGTTATGTAACACACGTTCCTGTTGATGTGTTAACAGTCAGGCCAGCCAGCAAACCCTTTTGAAACTTGGATCCGGTGAAAGCGAGGCTTTGGGAGGCATAAAGCATTTAAATTTAAAGCGGTTAGACATGGATTGCCATCAGCTTCATTTCTGAACCTAGGATTTTCCTATTTGGACACAAGCGGTTGAATGATCTTCATTGCTGGATTATTTCTAGGCCTCTTGGCGCTGACTTCAATTTCTAGGCTAACTTAGTTGCCGTCCCCGACCGAGGATACTTGATTTTTTTTTTTTTTTTTTTTGAAGCATACTTGATGATAGTGATGTAAGTATGTTAATTACATATAGTTAATTTCTATTCTAGAATGAAAATTGATCAATTGCGTGTCTACCACTTTTGTTTGATCAGTGTCAACTAGTTTCAGCAAATCCCAAGGTGACACGGATTAAAAGAAAATATTTAAACTTTCAAATGTTTCGTGTTATGGAAACTAAAGCATGCAAGGACGTCTATGTGAAAACAATAGGTAGAGAGTTATTTTATTTTTCTACTTTGTGGTTGAATTTTTCCTGAGGAAAATCGCAGGATCATGCTTTCATCATGCAATCATGTGTTACGTCAATCGCAGCGTGTGGAATTTTAGTGGAATAATATCAGAGACATGTGTCATTCCAGCTTCCATGGTCCGCGGAAGAAAAGAAACAATAAAATTTATTGAATAAATAGTCCACAAAATTGGTTAAAAAGACCAAAATCAAATTTTAAGGTGAAAAGGACGATTCGATTTAGATCTTTTGTTTAAATGGACAAAATTTAAAAAAATAGGCAAGGATGTAAACAGTTTCATCTGTATATTTTTCAAATATTTTTCTTATATTTATTTTACAGGATGCATCCAGTTTCATCCTTGCTATTTTTTAAGTTTAAGCTAGGATGAATCCAGTTTCATCTTCGCTATTTTTTTTTGTCCATTTCACCCATAAAATTTTTTACTCGTCCATTTGAACCGTGTTTTAAATTTTTTGGGACAAATGACCCATTTTCCGTAGATAGTCTAGCGGGAAAAGGTTTCATGGTTGTCGGGATCGCCTCTTCTCCTCCGTTTGTAACCGTATGCTACCTACGTTCTTAGAAAAGAAGTATTATCACTTTTTCATTTTAGCCTAAAAATATGTCAAATTGAAGAAAAAAAAAATGTAACTTTTTTTTTTAATGAACAGAAGGAGTATTTCTAATTCTTATCTCTAAAATCTTTTTTTATTATGATTCAAATTGGTTGGATTTGATCCGAATTTTTTTTTGCTCTTGTTCGCATATTTGGTTATAAGTAATATTTGTATATATATTGATGTTAAATAAAGAATTCCAAATAAAACATATTTGTCTATATTATATTTTATTGGATAAAGAATATTACATTAACTAGTTGGAAGCCTAACAAGCTAAGCTCCAACGACATATTACTACATTAATTGAACAGTTCTTAGTGCTAACCTACCACGAAGCCTCATGGGTAACCTAGCCAAGGGAGCCGGAGCGGATGGGGGGCTGAGATTGTGTCACAAGGGGGGCAAGGGCAAGCTAACATTACCTTCCATGTTAATTCCTGCAATATTAGGCCATTGGGGGCTCGAACCTGAGACCTCCTGGAGCGCATGAAACTTTGGGAAACATAGATGACCAACTAAGCATATTGTCTATATTAATGTTATATAAAATACTGTCTGATTATTTTTTATTACATAAAACAGTGATTCCTAGACTATTTCAAATTATACATCGCTAATTCAAGCGATATTTAGGTTTTCTATTAACCAGTTTCTATTTTATTTTTTGTTTAGTTTCTTTTCTTATGACTAAGAGAAAGTCTTATGGTGGAATCCATCCTATTCCAAGTGTGGAAAAATTGTGGAATGTCAAGTCTAGTGGCTTCCAAATTGGTGTTTTCCATGAAAAATCCAAGCAGTGTTCCATGGTTTCGTGGGACGTCCGGTGGAATCCATTTGAGTGATGCAGATTAGCGTAAAACGCTATTCAGAATAGCGCACTAAAAGACAGGAAGCGCCAATTTGTATAGCGTTGAACGATATTGTGAATAGCGTAAGTCAAGTGCTAATAAGAATGGTGTTGAGTGCCAATCATAATAGCATTCCTCCAGCGTTGTTATGAATAGCCTTTAGTGCCAATTATAATAGCGCTAGGCGCCAGTCAGAATAACGTTCAGCGCTATTTTAAATGGTGTCATCTACAATTTATTTTAATTATACTCTTCTCACATCACATTAATGAATTTTCTGTTTTCTATGTTCATGTTTTGTTTATAAATTGAAAATAAAAAACTTAAAAAATTCAAAACAAAATTTGTAAATTTGGAATTTAATTGCTTCAGAAAAAAAGATTGAAATTAAATATTTAAAATTAGCTAATTTGAACCAATAATATTACATGAACCGAATTTCATTTCATTGATTAAAATAACTTAAAATTACATGGATTGAAATAACATGATCCGATTTTCATTCTCAAGCTTCATCATCGGTATGATCACGGGATTTAAGCTCCGGGAAGGTTCTTAAGAAACTGGTAGACATGATCATGTGTGAAATCTTTGCTCTTAATTCCGAAATAGAGAGTTTTGGCATGCGCCTCCAACAAAAGAAATAAACATAATATTTCATGTTTAGAAAGATCAATGATTTAAAATATGTAGGTAATTTAAAATAAGTGGTCTCACTGAATAATACTTACAACTTCTTCTAACGTATATCCTCCCATAGACATATTTGCATAAATTGATTGTATGATGCCCACATAAATTTTGGTTTCTTTTTTCATCACATCCCATCTATTTTGTATACTACTCCTTGTTCTTCCATTTTCATATCCACCATCTTCTACAAAGGCTTGAAATACTCTCTCCCAAAAGTTGTTGATTATATCATGTCCAACAATCGGATTGAGGCTAACTCTCGAAAAAGCTCTTGTGATAGCCAAATCTTCACTTGTAGTGTATGCCATACTTGCAAAGAATTGAAAGAAGGTTTGAAATTAAAAAAAAAAAATTGAGATTTTGGTATGGTTTGGTTTCAGGTGAAAAAGGAAATTTATGGGGAAAAATTCGAATTCGAAAAAATAGTCGTTGAACGCTATCCTGAATAGCGTTCAGTACTATTCTTATTAACTTTCTTTGTGATCCGTTGATTAGAAGGAGCCGTTGAAAATCCAATGGTTCAGAAAGAAACGCTATTCTCATTGCCGTTGGGCGCTATTAAGAATAGCATTCAGAGCTATTCCGATTAGCGTTTTTCTCCAAATTAATACAAAAGCTACTCAAGTTTTCCAATTCTATACTTAGCTTTTTTGGTCTCTCATTTTTTCCTCTTCAACGAACATGTTTTTGGATTCATCTCAATATTGAAATCAAATCGAAAGGAAGATATAATGAATTCACATCAAAATTAAAATAAAGATATAATGTTTTTGGATTCCAATACTTCAACTATATTTATTCCGCTACTTCAAAAAATTTTAAAAAAGAAAAAAAAGAAACATAATTGAAACTACATAATTCCATAAACATTGATTCCGCTACTTTAAATTAAAAACGGCGAACATTAGGATTGTTAGGATGACCAAAGTGCCCACTAAGTGTTTGATATGATTTTAAATGATGTTATAGTAAGAGCAAGTCTTATGGTGGAATCCATCCTATTCCAAGTGTGGAAAATTCATGGAATGTCAAGTCTAGTGGCTTCCAAGTTGGTGTTTTCCACAGAAAATCCAAGCAAGGTTCCACGGTTTGGTGGAATGGCGCGTGGAATCCATCAAAAACGCCAATAACAATAGCGCTGAACGCCAATAAGAATGGCGCGGTAGAGGACAATAAACGCCAATATGAATGGCGTTGAACGCTAATCAAAATAGCGCAAGTCAAGCGCTATTAACATTGGCGTTCAGCGCCATTAACATTAGCGTTTCGCGCTGTTAACAATAGCGTTCTGCGCAATTAACATTTGCATTTATATTTATTTATTTTTCTTACACTCTCCGCACATCACTCCTGTTTCTTTACTAAATTGAAAATAAAAACTTTAAAAATACAAAACAAAATTTATAAATTTGAAATTGAAACAGGTTTAAATTAGTTAATTTTCATTTCATAGATTTAAGTTACATGAATTAAAAAAATTAAAAGCAACATGATCCGATTTAGAATAACTAATATTTAGAATTTAACATGATCCGATTTTCATTGTCAAGCTTCATCATTTCTCAAAGTTCACTTCATCATCGGTAAGATCAAGATATTTAATTTTCGAAAGCGGGATGGCTCTTAAGAATTTGGTACACATGATCAAATGCAAAATCTTTGTTGTTTTGTTGAGAATATAGAGTTTTAGCATGTGCCTCCTACAAAATAAATAAACATAATCTCTCATTTAGAAAATTAATGACTTAAAATATGTAGAGAATTGAAAATAAGAGGTTTCATTGAATAATACTTACAACTTCTTCTAACGTCCATCCTCCTCCGGGCATATTTGCATAATTTGATTGTATGAAACCCATGTAAACTTTGGTTTTCTTTTTCATCACCGACCACCTATTTGGAATACTTTGTCTTGTTCTTCCGTTTTCATTACCACCCGCTTCTTCTACGAAGGCTTGAAGCACCCTTTCCCAATAAATGTGGACTCCTTGATTTTGTTCAACAATAGTTTGGAGACTAATTCTCATCCAAGCTTTGGTGATTGCAACATCTTCATTTGTAGTGTATGCCATACTTGCACTTGATTGAAAGAAGATTTGGAATTAAAAATATAAAATCAGGAGAGACAGAAGCAAAGAAAATCTTGAGATTTTGGGATGGTTTTGATTTGTGTTGAAGAAGCCAATTTATAGATGTTGATGGTGGATTTTCGTTCAAGGTTGAGTTTGTAAAAAACCAGAAAAATCATGCGCTGACATCTTGTAAAAGATAAAGCCATTTATAAGTGTTGGATACTCCCTCACTTAATTCAGCCTTGTATTTCTGTACTCATTATCGGTGTGGCATGACGGCGAGTGTTACTCTTACGAGTAACACGAACCTCCAAACACTATAATGAATCCATGTACGAAATACCCGTACGGCTGATTCTCGGTGTGTTATACTGGCAGGAGCCCTCTCGGTGTGTTATACTAGCCCGATTGAGCCCCTCTCGGTGTGTTATACTAGCCCGATTGAGCATCCAGGACTTATCGGTTGTATCGGTCTCGGATATGATACGATCATGATCATCCAACTCCACAAGCATGATTGGATGACCACGGATCAATTCCATCACCCCCAAGCGGTATGGAATACACACGGCCTTAGCTTGCCAAATATGATCGATCGCGGTCATCCAACTCCACAAGCATGATTGGATGACCACGGATCAATTCCATCACCCCCAAGCGGGTATGGAATACACACGGCCTTAGCTTGCCAAATATGATCGATGATCATCCGACTCCACAAGCATGATTGGATGACCACAGATCAATTCCATCAAGCGGGTATGGAATTGCTTGCCAAATATGACCGATCGCGGTCATCCAACTCCACAAGCATGATTGGATGACCCAGATCAATTCCATCACCCCAAGCAGGTATGGAATACACACGGCCTTAGCTTGCCAAATATGATCTGATCGCAGTCATCCAACTCCACAAGCATGATTGGATGACCACAGATCAATTCCATCACCCCCAAGCGGTATGGAATACACACGGCCTTAGCTTGCCAAATATGATCGATGGATCATCCGACTCCACAAGCATGATTGGATGACCACGGATCAATTCCATCACCCCCAAGCGGTATGGAATACACACGGCCGACCCGCATGGTCGACCATTGGCCTTCGCTTGCCAAGAAACCGTCCATACCAAGCATTATGGGCGGAAAACCCTAAATTGGGGTTTGCGGCATATTACATGTGCCGCAAAACGTCTCAACCGTCCACCCCGCAGGCATAGATGGAGGGTGTAGATGTAGACTCAAAGGGCCGGAGCATGTCGACACAATCACCATGTGACCGCCTACACACTTGACCAATCGGTCAAAACCAACCATGATTGGTTACAACAAATTCGTCACTTTGAAAGAGCATGGTCGCGCGGCTTTGAAAGCCAAAATTAGGGTTCAAGACATCGCGCGCGTCCATCTTCTCCGGCACGAATGGAGGGTCAGAGATTAGATTGAGCAAGGGTCGGTCACACCAGCATGACCACCGTGGGCCCATCTACCTCTTCTTGCGGTCGGCCAAGGCATATCATGCCTGGCCAATCCAAAACGCCCGCTCAAACTCACGCGGTTACATCTCCCAAATCCTGGCGATCTCGACCGCTCAACTTCACAGGATGATTTGAGTGGCTTAGATCACGTTTTCATGGGATAATCAGGTATAGGTGTGAACACCAACCTACCACCTACACGGTAGTATGATCGACCAAGACCGACCAAGATGGGTCGTCTTGAGACGCGCGCCCAAACTTGGGATGACATGCGGTTTCCAACTCCTTTACGGCAATGGATTTCTGCCGCAAATCGATCTCAACCACTCAACTTCACCGGACGAATTGGGTGGCTTAGATCACGTTTCATGAGACGGTAAGACATAGGCGTGAACATCACCTACCGTCTACACGCCAAACCAACTTAGGCCAAGACCGACCAAGCTAGGTCGTCTTGGAAAAAGCAGGAAAAAGGGATGGCGCGCCGCTTCTTGCGGTATCAAACTCTTTCGCAAAATCAATGAGACCACTCCTCTTTGACGGTCAAATCGAGTGGCCCAGATCGCGCTTTCATGAGGGAACGGAATACGGGCACCTACACCATCATGCCGCCAACACGCATGTATGGTCGGTCCTCTCCAAAATCCTTCCCACGCTTGGTTTCGATCAAGCTAAAGAGTGATGCTTGCGCACCTCTTTAAAAACCCTAATTTCATCAACGGTCGCAGATGAGTGTCTCAAACATCATCTCGTCCGTCCGACCCTCTCCTTGACTTGGTTATACAACCACAGTCGGGAGTTATTTGGTTAGTGAGGAGTCATTACCCATCACTTTACCACACCGTAATGCAGTACCTGCATAAAATACACACGATACTTCACAAGTATCGACTTGTGAACAAAATACACACTTTCTGAATAACGCAGTTATTCAATTCAGCATTACATGCTATCTTTCGTGGATCCACGATCCACATTCCAGACATCAATCATGTCACAGGCGGGGATACATCTTGGGGTATTGATGCAGCGGTTTACGGCGTGCGGCGTGCAACGCGCCATCACTAAGAACGTGTTAGGAAGTCATGGACGGTTAGAGATGAACGGGAAAAGTGGGCAAGGCGGTCGAGTGTTACCGAGCACACAACTCCACTACTCCATCATTCCACTACCTCCACTTCCCACGAGAAACGTGAATGAGGCTCAATGACTTGTATAAATAGGTTCTCCGCCCTATTTTCCAACAACGAGAAAAGACAAGACAACAGAACAACACAAGTTCAGTCGACAGAAAATCAACATCCAGAGCCTCCTTACGTTAACCGTAAGCCTGCTCACTTTTCTGTCACAAGTCATAAGCAAGCCAACATCTTCACAATCTCAACACCTTCTTCGCTTCCCTCCCTAAGATCAACCCCATCTCCTTCACTTTGTGACCGAAACAAGTCTGGAACGGCCATTTCTTGGTTTAGGCCGGACTTGCACAGATTGATCTCTCGAATCTACAAGCACTCACCGCGCAGTGCATTTGTTGTAGGTTTAAATTCATTCCTCATCACACCCCAAATTACCAAATTCGGCAGGAGTAATTTTCACCCATCAACAATTGGCGACCACAGTGGGAGGTTGATCTATCGGTTGCAAAAAATTGAATCCTCAATTTTTCAGTTTCCATCTCGCAATGTATCCGGAAACTACAGGCGGTTCAGATATCATGGGAAGCATAGCATTTGGAATCTCTGGAGGATGTCTTGGCAAATCAAGCCGGTATCACCAGAAGGCAGAGCGAGATATTTCGCCTTTTGAATGATATAGCGGCACAATTACAAGAAGGATCGGCAGGCATCTACTCAAGCAGTGCAAGAAATGCTGAATCCTTAGTCAAGAGTCACACCTTTACCGGTGGAGAGGCAAAAAGAGCGCGTAATCGCGGGTGACTCGGGAAAGATGAACAACATGGTCCGTCAACAATGAAGAACCGAGGCAACTCCACAGAGGAGAGGACTGTCCAGGAGTACTACAACGTCTACCGGATAAAGAAATGGAGCCTGCAGCTTACGGATCCTGTTTTGGAAGATTTACATCTCAAGACCCTTGTCGAAGCCGTGAAGAAACGCTTGAGGAAGGAGAAATCAATCAAGTAACACGTGAGTACGAGAGGATGGGAACGTTCAATTCGATCACTCGGCGGTGATATTACAACACCTCCCATCACCGAGCCGGAGCGAGCTGCAAGTCCGGCATCTCATCAAGTGTAACACCTCGGTAGTCACCGGAGCAACAACTTCCACTCCTTCATCGGGACGAGGAACCGGAGGGCGAGAGGAGGACCATCTCCCATTATTGGAGACTTGATGGAAAAGCGGGAAGTTCTTGTCAAGACTCAAACGGATATGGCCGCAACTCGGAAAGAGGTACTCACTTTTCTTAAGACATTAAGCGATCGATTCCCACATGACCCGCAATAGCCCCCTGGAGCCAACAAGGAATGAATTCAACGCATAGGAGAAGGTACTTCAATGGCACGGACCTACATGGACACGATCAAAGAAGCGACATCGAGATATGAGCGGTCTGTCACGGAGGCTCCTACAGGCCCCGATCCTCACAACGATCTTCCTCGAGTCAATAGTTTCACTACGGTTCGGTCCGGTCTGTCATGGAGGCTCCTACACTGGGGACCGATCCTCACAACGATCTTTCTCAAGTCAATAGTTTCACTATGAACCGAGAGGCCGGTGGATCGGAAGCGGTTTCTCTAGTGGAAAGTTTATGCAAACTTTCACATCTCTCGAAGAATCGGCGCGGAGACGTTTCTTGCTATCAACCAGAGGAAGGTCACGTAGTGTGACCTACATGTCACCGCACGCATCAAGGATTAAGAGTTCAAGACGACCCTTATCTACACAGGATCGTCTTCATTACTCTCAAGATTCTCAGGACATCCAAGAGTTTCCCAGGCAAGGTCGTACGGAAGCCTACCACAATGACGGACTTCGAGGGAAACCAAACCAGCACATACGGGAGAAGCTCCGTGGAAAGAATCAGACAAGTTCGTTGCATCCCACTCCCCATGTGGGCGTCAATTCAGGAAGAAGACCGTCTTGCATCATTGAGGGCTAGTACCCACGATGCATTTTTGTGAAGCATTCTTCTCCATCTGTGAAGCCACGACCCACGTTCACACGAAGAGGGAACGAACTTTTATGGTGAGTCGTGACCGAGAAAGGGAAAACGGTATCACCGAAACTGCCATTATCAATTAGCGGGGAAAGGCGACACCCAGTCTCTCCACCCAACGGAATGCTACAACGGTAATGAACCACAAGAGCAAGTGCTAGATGCTCCACAACTGCTGCAAGAGGGAACCAACTCCACAACTGATGAGCTCGACGATAAGGAATCTCCTAGGCCTATCTCCATCAGCTCGACCCTGTGTAATCATTCATACAAACTCCGATCCAAGTCGGTCAGACAATCTCCGAGGCAATCCAGCGTGAGACCAGATGCAACCAGCGGACATGGCATATTCTCCTCCATGGATGGATGTTGCGGCTACAACCAGATAAGGATGTACGAGCATGATGCAAAGCCGATACCTCAAGGGAGCAGCCTCAAGAAGATAACGATGTCCACGCATCATATCGAGCAAGATCGGGGCGAGTCACTCTATCGGACGGTGGTCGAACAAGATCCGGCGAGTCACTTTATCGAGGCAGTGGTACATGTCTATCATGCTATGTTGGAGAATCCGCACTTTTGGTCGTCCTCTGGAGCTGTTGAACTCTCATCTACAACAACATATGCCCTGATAGAAAGAACCAGGCCTGCCGGTAATGAAGAGCCTCATAATGTTTGTAGGGGCATATATCTCACCAACAGGCGATACAACCTTCAACTTTCTGTAAGCAGTTCCCTGAAGCAGCAAGAGGAAAACTACCGAGATACAACATCCTGCGCGTCCGCCGACTCCAACTCCAGTACCACATGCACGACTCCCACAATGATGAGGCAATGCCCAAGATATTCTATATCTGGCTCGACAACGACCACTACGAACAAACCATGTAAACCACGCTTGGGATCGAGGCTCGGCATGAAGTTCCTTCACCTTCAGTCAAAGGCTTCTTCAACACGAAAAGATGGTCGGTCAAGAATCATGGAATTCGTAAGGTAAATCGGGCGAAGAGCCGCTCCGCTTAAACGCTTCCTCCAAAGAAGGCCGCTTCAATGGTCTATCCAAGAGCCGCCTCAATGCTCTCTCCGGGACCCTGTTCACTTCAGAATCCTGCTTCAACACTGTCTCCAGGATCTACCTCAACATTCGCACCAGAAGCCACTTTAACATCCTCTCGAGTCGTTTCAACACTCAAGCTACACCAATAATCTGCGCTCCGGTCAAGTTGTCTTTGATGTACTCATTGCTCAACGTGCGTCTCATTCATCCTTCATGAGGATCCAGCGAGCATGAAAAACCCGAAGTCGATAGGAGGAGGGTTATCCTGTGGAACGAATATTTTCATATAGTTGAGAGAGCGCGGTGAACAACTCATCATCAATGTTCGTCATGTATTTGAGGTCATCAACACTTCCACCAGCATTATCTTGAAGACATATCAACGGGAGTTCTTTTCTTTCTACCGCAATGAAATAAAAGACAGGAGTTAGAACTTGTATGAAAGCACATGAGAAGTGTAGTCACACACGGCAAGACACAACTCACATCGAGAGCACACAATGGTAGGTCCAAACATCGTTCAAGCATGTACGAGTATTGATTTCGATCCGGTATAAGTTTCAAGATCCGTGTGCTCAAGTCTCAAGTCTGGCGCACACAGCAGGGCCGGTTTCAGTCGAAGCACATGGCCGACGTTTGAAGCATGTACACAGTGGACCCACTTTCAACCAAGCAGAACACAACAAGCCCACGTTCGATCAAGCAGCGCATAACCCCACGAACGAAGCAGCGCATGATCGGTCGATTAGGCACATCCCCACGATTGAACGAAGCAGCGCAATAGCCCCTCGACCAAGCGAGTCATAGCAAGGTCGATCGAAGCTGAGCAAGACCGACATCATGCTAGGGAACACTTTTACGGACGTCTCTTGAACGTGACATGCTCGAAGGACGGGACGACCCGTCTCTCCTGGTAACATCTAACATTGTCTCATAAGTTTTATCTTTAATTGTCACCATCTCATGCCTACCACACAATAGTGTAACCATTGTGTGCTAGGCGAGGACTTAATGTTGATGGTGGATTTTCGTTCAAGGTTGAGTTTGTAAAAAACGGAAAAATCATGCTACTGACATCTTGTAAAAGATAAAGCCATTTATAAGTGTTGGATACTCCCTCACTTAATTCAGCCTTGTATTTCTGTGTACTCATTATCGGTGTGGCATGACGGTCGGTGTTACTCTTACAGAGTAACACGAACCTCAAGCACTATAATGAATCCATGTACGAAATACCCGTACAGGCTGATTCTCGGTGTGTTATACTAGCCCGAGCCCTCTCGGTGTGTTATACTAGCCCGATTGAGCCCCTCTCGGTGTGTTATACTAGCCCGATTGAGCATCCGGACTTGACTGTATCAGTCTCCGATATGATCGATCGCGATCATCCAACTCCACAAGCATGATTGGATGACCATGAGATCAATTCCATCACCCCCCAAGCAGGTATGGAATACACACGGCCTTAGCTTGCCAAATATGATCTGATCGCAGTCATCCAACTCCACAAGCATGATTGGATGACCACAGATCAATTCCATCACCCCCAAGCAGGTATGGAATACACACGGCCTTAGCTTGCCAAATATGATCTGATCGCGGTCATCCAACTCCACAAGCATGATTGGATGACCACGATCAATTCCATCACCCCCAAGCGGTATGGAATACACGGCCTTAGATTGCCAAATATGATTCGATCTTGGTCATCCAACTCCACAAGCATGATTGGATGACCACGGATCAATTCCATCACCCCAAGCGGTATGGAATACACACGGCCTTAGCTTGCCAAATATGATCGATCGCGAGTCATCCAACTCCACAAGCATGATTGGATGACCACAGATCAATTCCATCACCCCCAGCAGGTATGGAATACACACGGCCTTAGCTTGCCAAATATGATCGATCGCGATCATCCAACTCCACAAGCATGATTGGATGACCACGAGATCAATTCCATCACCCCCAAGCGGGTATGGAATACACACGGCCGACCCGCATGGTCGACCATTGGCCTTCGCTTGCCAAGAAACCGTCCATACCAAGCATTATGGGCGGAAAACCTAAATTAGGGTTTGCGGCATATTACATGTGCCGCAAAACGTCTCAACCGTCCACCTTCGCAGGCATAGATGGAGGGTGTAGATGTAGACTCAAAGGGCCGGAGCATGTCGACACAATCACCATGTGACCGCCTACACACTTGACCAATCGGTCAAAACCAACCATGATTGGTTACAACAAATTCGTCACTTTGAAAAGAGCATGGTCGCGCGGCTTTGAAAGCCAAAATTAGGGTTCAAGACATCGCGCGCGTCCATCTTCTCCGGCACGAATGGAGGGTCAGAGATTAGATTGAGCAAGGGTCGGTCACACCAGAATGACCACCGTGGGCCCATCTACCTCTTCTTGCGGTCGGCCAAGGCATATCATGCCTGGCCAATCCAAAACGCCCCGCTCAAACTCACGCGGTTACATCTCCCAAATCCTAAACTGATCTCGACCGCTCAACTTCACCGGATGATTTGAGTGGCTTAGATCACGTTTTCATGGGATAATCAGGTATAGGTGTGAACACCAACCTACCACCTACACGGTAGTATGATCGACCAAGACCGACCAAGATGGGTCGTCTTGAGACGCGCGCCCAAACTTGGGATGACATGCGGTTTCCAACTCCTTTACGGCAATGGATTTCTGCCGCAAATCGATCTCAACCACTCAACTTCACCGGACGAATTGGGTGGCTTAGATCACGTTTCATGAGACGGTAAGACATAGGCGTGAACATCAGCCTACCGTCTACACGCCAAACTAACCGGCCAAGACCGACCAAGCTAGGTCGTCTTGGAAAACGCGCCGGAAAAGGGTATGGCGCGCCGCTTCTTGCGGTATCAAACTCTTATCGCAAAATCAATCTCGACCACTCCTCTTTGACGGTCAAATCGAGTGGCCCAGATCGCGCTTTCATGAGGGAACGGAATACAGGCACCTACACCATCATGCCGCCAACACGCATGTATGGTCGGTCCTCTCAAAATCCTTCCCACGCTTGGTTTCGACCAAGCTAAAGAGTGATGCTTGCGCACCTCTTTAAAAACCCTAATTTCATCAACGGTCGCAGATGAGTGTCTCAAACATCATCTCGTCCGTCCGACCTCACCTGACTTGGTTATACAACCTGGTCGGGAGTTATTTGGTTAGTGAGGAGTCATTACCCATCACTTTACCACACCGTAATGCGCACTCCGCATAAAATACACACGATACTTCACAAGTATCGACTTGTGAACAAAATACACACTTTTCGAATAACGCGGTTATTGATTCAAAGATTACATGCTATCTTTCGTGGATCCACGATCCACATTCCAGACATCAATCATGTCACAAACGGGGGATACATACCGGGGTATTGGTCTGGCGGTTTACGGCGTGCGGCGTGCAACGCGCCATCACAAGAACGTGTTAGGAAGTCATGGACGGTTAGAGATGAACAGGGAAAAGTGGGCAAGACTGGTCGAGTGTTACAAACACACAACTCCACTACTCCATCATTCCACTACCTCCACTTCCCACGAGAAACGTGAATGAGGCTCAATGACTTGTATAAATAGGTTCTCCGCCCTATTTTCCAACAACGAAAAGACAAGACAGTTCGGAGACAACACAAGTTCATACAAGAGGAAAATCAACATCCCGAGCCTCCTTACATCAGTAAGCTTGCTCATCTTTTCTGTCACAAGTCATAAGCAAGCCAACATCTTCACAATCTCAACACCTTCTTCGCTTCCCTCCCTAAGATCAACCCCATCTCCTTCACTTTGTGACCGAAACAAGTCGGAACGGCCATTTCTTGGTTTAGGCCGGACTTGCCTGCATTGATCTCTCGAATCTACAAGCACTCATAGCGCGAGTGCATTTGTTGTAGGTTTAAATTCATTCCTCATCACACCCCAAATTACCAAATTCGGCAGGAGTAATTTTCACCCATCAACAATAGATAAATTTCAATTTTGAAAATCTAACCGTTGAAACGCTAGTAAGAATAGCGTTAAGCGCCGTTCTTAATGGTGCTTATTCTGAGCCGTTGATTAGAAGGAGCCGTTGAGAATCCAATGGTGCCAATTAAAACGCAATTGATACTAGCGTTAAGCGGCATTCTTATTTGCGCCAAACGCCAATCTTAATTGCGCTAATCAGAAAAAACATCCGTCCCACTCGACTTCTCTATCTATACTTGGTTTTTTTTTCTAGTCTCCCATTTTTTCCTCTTGAATGAAATTGAAGAAGATAAAATTGAATGAAATTGAAACTTGATTGATACTAAAATACTTGAACTACATTGATTCCACTACATCAAATTGAAAAAAAAAAAAAAAAAAAAAAACATAATTGAAGCTACATAGTTCCATAAGCTACATGGTTTCATATATTGAAATGACGAACATTGCTAGTGTTAGGATAACCATAACCAAGTATTCTAGGAGGATAACCATGTTTTTCCAAAATCTTATTTTGTTTATCCAACATAAATTGTTGCTTCCATTCGGCAAGGTCTCAACCACCACATCCAACACTTGAGTTCATGTTTCTCCAAAGCTAAATCCAAGGATTTCTTCTTTGTCTCTAGAATGGTTAATAAATATTCTTCTTGTCCATCCAACCTTGCCATCTTCTTTGCATTCTCTTCACTAAAATGTTTCAAAATGCGGTTCTGCCCGTCGTTGATGGCCGATAGCTCGAAGCTTCCCTTTGTTGAGCCCTTTTTCCCGTTGGTCGACGAGGGCCATCCTCTTCATGCCATCTTGGGTCGCTTCTTGCCGGAGCACTACTTGTTGAAGCATTAACACTAGGAGCCTCCGATTCATCTTCCTCATTTTGGGTAGGATCAACTTCTTCGGGATTGAATCTGGGAACATGGGCTTTGAAAAGTTTGTACACCTCTTCATTTCTAAAAGGTTTTCCCTTGCTAATCTTACTATATTCCGATCTAGATTTAATCTCCTACAAAAAATAAACAAAAACCCAAGTTAGAAATCCTTCAATAACATAAAATGATATGCATTAAGAAATATTAATAAAACTTACAAGATCATCAATTCCAATTCTCTTAAGTCAGTTTGACCCCAATCTAAGTTACGTCTTTCATTCCCAATGACCATGTTATGCAAAATCAAATAATCCTTGATAATAAAGTTTATATCCTCCTTATCCCAGTAAAATGCTGGTTTTTTTTGTTATTTGGAACTTGTTTTGGAGAGTTCCAAAAGCCCTTTCAACATCCTTTCTCTTCGCTTGTTGGTATCTATTGAACAACGTATTAGCTGGCCGATTTGGAAGAAGAACTTTGAATGACTGCACAATACAAGACAATCGTGGATATATATTATCCACCAAGTAGTAACCCTTGTCGTAGCTGTGGCCATTGATGTGGTAATTACAAGGAGCTGCTAAACCATTAACCATCTTATCAAAAAGTGGAGATTGAGCCAAGACCATCAAGTCGTTGTTCGACCCTGACGTTCCAAAGAAACCATGCCAAAACCACCGATCATATGATGCCACATTTCTAAGATCATGGTAGGTTTTTCTCATGCCCACGGAATGTACCTGCCCATCTTTGTTGGACAATTCTTCCACCGAAAATGCATACAATCAACACTTCCAAGCATTCCGGGGAAACCCTCTAGCCGCATTTTCGCCAATAATCTTTTCGTGTCTTCTCTTGTAGGAAGTCGCATGTACCTTGGACCAAAGTGGCGAACAATTACCCTGGCAAACCTCTTCACATACATATAGACGGTCGGCGCTCCCATACGGACATAATCATCTGTGCTATCAGCGTCTATGCCTTTACATAAACATTTCATTACGGCATACATCTTCATGTGGGGAGAGTGACCAAGTTTTCCGGTGCAATCAACTTGGAAATCAAAAGAAGGATCCGCAACAACTATTTCACTTAGAATACGTAAGAAAAGAGGTTGATACATACCCAAACGTTGGTGGAACTTCTTAGGGGCCCAAGTACAATTAGGTCCAAAGTAGTCATGCATCATCCTTGCATCTCCGTCCTCTCGTTGCCTGTCCACCATTTGTCGCATCAATACTTGTTGAGGCACTGGTTGGAAGAGCCTATGCATTCTTTGAGTCATATACTGGTACACCACAATTGCTCTCTCCTCGCTATCATCACCAATGCTAAGATCGATACCATACGTCGTTAGTACATACCTCCTTAGTGGATTTTCATCGTCCATATTGCACCTGTAAACAAAACTCAAATACTGTAAGCATTCCATACAAAAGAAAAGAAATGAAATTCATTCAAAATAAAATACATTCATTCAAGAGAATATTAAAGAAAACACATTCAAGTTTTTCAAATTCATACAAAAGAAGATACTATCAGTTTTTCTACATTAAAACCATCCATTTCATTAAACAGAAGACATTCTATGTTCCCGAATCATTTGATTCTAATCCCAAAATCCTAGACATGTCATCTATATTATAACCAGCCCCACCACTATTCACAAAAAATTGGGTTAATTGTGACTGTGGAGCTGCTTCTTCTTGTTGTGTCTGTGGAACATAATCAGTTTGTGTATCATCTACTGCGGCATCATGACTTGTGGCTGGTCTTTTACGGCTGAACCAGTTTTCTCCAAGATCATAACATGATTGAGTTGATGTTCTTTCCCCTCCGTAGTTTGATTGCCCAAGAGCATGTGCACGATCTATTTGAAACCAATGTTGGTCCTTTGCAAAATTTAACATAGCAAAATTGTGCGCTAAATCTTTCCATTGCTCTTGAAAAGAAACACCAACATAGAAAATATATTAAAAAACTTTTAATGTGTAAAGAAAATCATAATAATATGGCAAACAAAATAATTGAAGGAGTCAAAACCAAAAATGGCTAACCCTTGTTCCCCAATTAACATCATACGTAAATGGAGGAGGATCGGGTGCTTGCAAAGGCACTTCAACAGGGTTGCCTTCACTGTCTGAACGTACGGTACAGAAAGAAACTCTTGGAAATTCAGGTGAAGCTTGTGAGAAGTTGTCATACTTATACCGTGATGGATGTATTGGGGGGACCTGATTTACAAGAAATTTCGGATCTTGAGTACTTGCAGCTCCAACTTCGTCTCTGTTTTCTTGACGATATATTTCTGGGAGAAAAAATCCAATAGATTGTAACTTCCTCCACTGCACATACATGCTCTGATCAACATGCTTATAGTCTCGTCCTTCAACCACATCAATAGGATCATGGGGGGCAGCAAGGTCTTCCAAACGTTCACGTGGACTTCTTGGAATTGTTATGAATCCCCTTGTTTGCCTTAAAAACCGTTCACCAAGATACATGATACTAGTAGCGCTTTCTGGATTATAGAAATCCACTCTTTGATTGGAGATTTCACGAGCATGCACTATATCAGGATGATCTCTATACATACTAGTAGACCATGGTCGCCATTGCGTTCCAACATTGTCCTCAACTCAATTTGTTGGCGAGCTGTATGAAGAGAGTGTTTGGAAGTACCCCTTTGCAACTTCACTAGACTATCTTTCTTAAATATCATAATTGCAGGCCATACATCAGTCGCTACACCTTCTTTGAGAAAAGGCGTCAAAGTACGAAAATATATGTAAAACCAATATTCTAAAACCATCGCCATTCCACACATGTTTTTTCCACCTCTAACAACCGCACTCATGCTACTATACAAGTGACTAAAATAAGCCGAACCCCAATCATAATTACTAATCTCATTCAAATTATGCAAGGAAATGATCCAACCTTTGCTTGCTCGTGTAGTGGAACCTGCCAATAAAACTTTTGAAATCACCCATAATAAGAAGTATCTAGTCACAATCTCCCAATTTTCATCATTAATTGGATTGTTCTTGATATAGGTTGCGAGGCAACTAATAGGAAAATCAGGTGAGTGCTTGTTGTAGTGTGCAAACCCATGCATAGGTCCAAAGTAGGTATTCTCTAGCTGCTGACTTTCTTTACTTTTCCATTTACTTGTAGAGGCGTGTTCCAATCTTCTACGACCATTTCCAATAGGAATTCCGGTTAAGTGAACAAAGTCTAAAGGAGTGAAACCAATTTCGAAGTTTGGGAAATGAAATGAATTGGTGCTATACCACCACCTCTCTATGATTGCATAAGCTAGTTGCTGATCATCTCTCTTAATTTTAATTTCAAAAAATCTAGCAAGGCCGAAATTTTGAAGAACTTGACTAGCACTTTCATGAACCACCACACGGCTATGTAAATCCTCAAGGTCTTCTAGATTACTTCTAAACGTGGTATCATGTTGTGTATCAAATGGGTATATACTTGTAGATATATGTTTGTCATCCGATTCTTTTGAACTTAACATCATACACACATCCATAATCTATACAAAATCATCAAATAAAAACAATTTAGTCACACAATGCACTTAAATTGTTTACATAAACTAAAACATGTATCAGGAAACACATACCCCATTAAAATACAAGCAACAAAGTATAGCCCACAAACTTAGAATTCACATCACACATAACTAACAATGTAAAATCGTCAAAGCCCTAAATTCACATCACTTCTGCAAATTCGTCATTGTATCACATTCATTATCTCATGGCAATTTCACAATGTTCATCATCTAAAACCCTAAATTACATGTCAAATTCGTCATTGTTAGAATCAAAATTGTTATCATTCATCATACAATCGATTATCAAGCAATCATATCTTCTAAACCATAAATTTTCATCAAATGATAATATAACCTCAAAATTACAATTCAACTCACCTTTCTTTGGACTCTCAATCAAATTGAGAAATTCAAGTATGCTTAGATTCCTTATATTGCAATGAACAAACCCTTTGAACCAATTTGACTGATTTGAACCATCATCAGAGAACAGGGGAAGAAGAAGTTAGGTTTTCGTTTTTCTTTAGGTTTTCACGAACTGGATGAACTGGGGAAGAGAAGGGTCGATGGCGTGCTGGATAAAGAATTTAATAAGCGCTATTAAGAGTGGCATTTTGCGCTATTAAGAATGGTGTTTAGCGCCATTCTTAATGGCGCTAAATGCCAGTAACAATAGCGTTTGACCGTTGACTTTAGTCAAGCGCTATTATTAATAGCGTTTTTCAACACTGTTATTATTATCATTTTGCGTTATTCTTATTAGCGTTTTCTGTCTTCCACCATTAGACTTGCACTTCCATCCACAGTTCCAAGTGCTGAGGTGGCATGGAAGATGGAAGATGGATGGATTCCACCATAAGACTTGCTCTAATAAGATTCGAACTCTAAGACTTGTGAAGATTAAATTTAAAGATTTAATGAAAATAATATAAAATAATTAAAAGTTTTAGAACTCTAAGATTTGTGAGAGTTACTGGGACTAGGATTCCACCGAATTCATGACATAAGGTTCAATTATTTATTCTCAACAATTATCGCTCAATAAATTGAATAACATCGACTCTAATTTTGCCAAATTAGATTCTCAAAATATTAGTTATAAATCGTAAGCATGGACATCAAACATTTAAGCAAGCATGACCCATCAAATTAAATAATAACTAATCAATTCAAATCATAAATCAATTCAAAATAAATAGAAAAGCCACAAAAAGAATAAAATAAATTCACCCATATATGAAATTCAGATTCATCCGTCGACCCAGTGTAGGGGTTTAACTCCTCATATTGTAGACACGCTCAAAATTCATTTATATTGCTCAAAAGTGCTTACAAGAGGTGAAAAGATAAGAAAACTGAGTTTCGCAACGCTGTAAAGCCGTTACAAAACTGTTACAATGACTATTACAGAAAACTATTGTTTTGTTTTGTCGCAGAAAAAATGTCATCTCTAGAAGAAACAGTGAACCGTAATCTGTTCTTCTTCTTCCTTTCTGCAGCAGCAGAAAAATCTGCTCTGCAACCCTCTATTCTTCTCCCCAGTCACTCGATAATCCTTCTCTGTTTCCCAACTACCTTTTTCTACTCAACATCATCCAAATCTCCTCGGTTTAATGCAGAATATTTTCTCTTTAGTTTATTATTCTCCACTGCCATTACACGAAGATAACTTCCCTTTATCTTCTCTGTTTTTGATTTTAACGTACCCTTTGCAGCTTAGCACACTCCAAACATGTCTCAGCAGAGGTGGAGCACGCTGTAAACATATAAAATCTTCCTAAAATAATATCCCTTCACTAAAACAAAATATCTGATAATATTACACTCCCTGTTTACGTGAAAATATTCCTATTAAGTCAATCATAGTCACATACCTTCTCTGTTTAGACGAAACAGGGTTAGACTAATCCATAGCATGAGAAGAATCCGGCCAAATCTCTTCCAATATCGAACCAGAATATCTGCGGTTGAGCTTTCCGCTATTTCACTACAACCCGTGAAAATATTCCTATTTCTCCGGTTGTACAACACATACCAACCCTGTTTAAGTGTAAAAGGGTGTTTCAAATCCTCTTTAAACTTAAGGAAGATGCCTATTCAATTTCAACGCTTTAGTCTCATTGACACCACTTCAATTATCACACCCTAATTCTGCAGCCATTATTCCCGCCAAAATTCGAAATTCAAACGAAGAAGATGGCTGCCCCTTATCCAAATCTAGCGTCCCTTAGCAATTTGGGGTACATTTAGCAATTCTTGATGTGCGACTAGCAATTTGTGGGGTACAAAGAGTATTTTATTAGCAATAAAATGAGGCCTAGCTAATGTAATTATGGATGAAAAAGCATCACACTTACGTGCTTATCAAATTCCTCCACACTTACATTTTTCTAGTTCTCGAGCAAAACGGAAAATTGACCCGCTCCACAGCTGATCATGTACAAAACTAGACCCGCTCAACAGCTGGTCATCATAATAGTTATTTTTTATTATATATATATATTATATATATAATATTTTTAGACCCTCTCAACAGCTGGTCATAAATTGAAAACAAAACAAAAGAATAGACCCGCTCAACAGCTGGTCATAACATGCAAAAAAAGTGAAAAAGACCCGCTACACAGCTGGTCATAACCCTGGCAATCCTCTTTAAGCTTAAGGAAGATGCATATTCAATTTCAACGCTTTAGACTCAGTGACACCACTTCAATTATCACACCCTAATTCTGCAGCCATTATTCCCGCCAAAATTCAAAATTCAAATGAAGAAGATGACTGCCCTTTATCCAAATCCAGCGTCCCTTTAGCAATTTGGGGTACATTTAGCAATTTTTGGTGTGCGACTAGCAATTTGTGGGGTTTAAAGAGTATTTTTTTGGATGTAAATAGTGAAAAACTCTTGGGGTGCCTTTATCAACTCTTTTGGGACATTTACATGGGTGTTCTTATCCAAAGTTGGGGTGCCTTTAGTACTTTTCTGAGGTCCAAAACCACTTTTCGAGCTGATTTCTCCATAAGAAGTTATTTCCTTGACAACACTTAAAACAAGTTTATTAGCAATAAATGAGGCCTTAGCTAATGTAATTATGGGTGAAAAAGCATCACACTTACGTTCTTATCAAATTCCTCCACACTTACATTTTGCTAGTCCTCAAGTAAAACGGAAAATTGACCCGCTCCATAGTTGATCATGTACAAAACTAGACTCGCTTAACAGCTGGTCATCATAATATTTATTTTTTGTTATGTATATATATATATATATATATATATATATATATATATATTAATTTTTAATATTTTTAGACCCGCTCAACAGCTGGTCATAAATTGAAAAGAAAACAAAAGAATAGACCCGCTCAACTGCTGGTCATAACATGCAAGAAAAAAGAAAAAGACCCGCTACACAGCTGGTCATAACCCTAACAATCATAATAATAATAATTATTATTATTATTATTTTATTTTATTTTAAAACCCGCTACACAGCTGGTCATAAAATAGAAAACTGAAAGGTTAATCACTCCCCCACACTTAAATATAACATTATCCTCAATGTTTCAAACAATGCAACCTAGAATGGGATGGAATAAATATTAATATGAGAAACAAATGTAAATCAAAGAGAAGCGATAAGAAGATTTCACCTGATTGACGCAAGAAAAGTATCATTATCTGTAACACACATCAAAAGATAGTAATAACAAAGAACAATGAAAATCAAATGAAAGCAAAAAAATACTAAAGAAAATGTAAACTAGAAAAAAAGTAATAAAAACTACCTACTAGATGTGTACAGAAACGGATCCCCAAAAATTAACAGCCTAAAAATTTGGGGATCAACCCAAAATACAGTATTTACAAACGACAGCTTCATAATAATGTTATGAAAATGTGGGGACACTGAAACAGTCAGAAATAGAGGATTACCCCCAAACCTAGTTTTTACTACATAAAGAAGTGTGTAAAGAACATAATATGGGGATACTATTGGGACTGGGAAATTGTCAATTGGATCATGCACGGTATCAGAAACAGGGACGTCCTCTGGGTATTTGGATGCAAAGTCATCCAACAAAATTTTAGAAGCACATAATTCTAACTCTAAATTAGGTAACTTTTGGAAGTCTATGGGTCTAGATACAACCTCTAAATCGGGTGAAAGAACTTGTGAGATAGAGTCTTCTAAGAAATTAGACAAATCATCCACAGGGTTATCTATATATTCTGTCGGAACCAGAGAGTCGCTACATACCTGATCATCATCAGCATATAATCTTTGGCATTCCAGAATTCTAATTCTTTGTTCCAAACTAGGCAGAGTGTGTTTGTAATACTTCTAATATATCATTAGACGCGATTCTTCACTTACCACATGTGGAGAAAGAACATCCAATTCCATGACGCGGTCATATACTCCCCAAGTGTCATTTCAGGTCACGATGTATGAGAATGTTTACTTCTACGCATATATTTTCCAAGCGTCGTCTCAGAAGAAGTCATCGTCTTCAAAAAGTCCCTAAAAAGAAAAACAAACAGAAACGCATAAAAAGGAAAATGAAAATCTAAAATGAAATGAAAATATTGTACAAAATAAAAATAAACCTAAAAATTAATCTAAAAAAAAAAGACCGCATCGGTGGCGCCAAAAATTGATGTGATTTTCAATGATGTTGTAGTAATAAGATTCGAACTCTAAGACTTGTGAAGATTAAATTTAAAGATTTAATGAAAATAATATAAAATAATTTAACGTTTTAGAATTCTAAGATTTGTGAGAGTTACTGGGACTAGGATTCCACCGAATTCATGACATAAGGTTCAATTAGTTATTCTCAACAATTATCGCTCAATAAATAGAATAACATCGACTCTGATTTTGCCAAAGTAGATTCTCAAAATGTTAGTTATAAATCATAAGCATGGGACATCAAACATTTAAGCAAGCATGACCTATCAAATTAAATAATAACTAATTAATTCAAATTATAAATCAATTTAAAATATGTGCAAAAGTCATAAAAAGAATAAAATAAATTCACCCATGTATGAAATTCGGATTCATCCGTCGACACAGTTGTGACGCCCCAACCTAATCACCTGCTTAGCTAATAGGATTACAACCTAATTGAAGCATCAAACCTATATTGCTGATCTTAAGAAACTCAGTTACATAGGCTAAGTCCAAAAACAAAACCATACACTCTGATATTGAATAAGTGAAGAACTCTCTTGTGATATGAATATATAATGTGTTTTTCTTTACAGAATAGATAAAGATATGTAAAAGATTCATAATATCTCTAACATCGCAAAAAAGCTTTAAGCTACGATAACGGATATCTTCACGCACACCAATTCTTCTAATTACTGAAACTGAAGTGGGAACGAGTGAGCACATCATCCCAAAGGGGTGCCCAATGGAAACATATAACCTAGAAGTAATCACTAACATGCTTCACAGTTTTAAAAGATAATGAAATTAAGACAGAATAATAGAAGAAAACGTATAACACCTTTTACACACAACACGAAGCAGAAGATTGCTTCAACTCTTTTCCCCAGATATTGCGTCCATCGTGGCAATATCCATAAAAGATCCACCACCGGATGGATCTACGAGAATAGAGCTAAACAACTTAAACATATGTTATCCTAACCTCATCTCACTCAATGGATAAGAAGATGCTAGGAATAACTCCAGTCTCAAATGATAGCATGAATCCAGGTACCGTAAGATATTATCGTGGAATTGCGTACACCTTATAAATCCAAATGCCACCATCTAAGTCTAGAATATAATAAGGTTTTGATTACTATGATCTGACCTCGCACAACAGGTTCACAAAAGGCCCAATCATTATTCGTAGGCCGAAGTCTCCAAATAATGACCATATCCAGTCATAAACCTAGAATTTCTTCCTAAGTCAAGGTCATAGTAACCCAGTCATACTACTAAGACTGCATAATCAAGTATAATATGCACATGAGTGACTTCCCCAAATAAAATAGTCTATATAATAATCTACCGGGGTAAAACCGGACTACTGGGTAATAATCACCCGGGGTAAAGCCGGACTACTATCTTAAGACAATAAAATGTAATAATAATCAACCGGGGTAAATCCAGACTATGAGGTAATTTTCAAACAATGTATCATTGCCCTACTAAACTTAGCCAAGAGCTATGGGGAAACACAGAAACTCTTCGCGGGGAAACCACCCAACGCATATTACACAACATACCCATTGCATTACAAACAATATGCTTACAGAAATTAAAGACTCATCATGCTGGCAGATAAAGTAAACTTAATGATTACAATAAGGTTACAGAGTTCCCACCTGATTTGATGACAAGCCAAGCCACCACGATCCACTGGTTCATCCTTTGATTCGACCGTTGTTAATAAAGACAAACTATTATTCACACAAGAATTCTAAGAATCTAGCCAAACGGCTCATACAAGGTTCATAGCCAAACGTCTCATACAAGGTTCATAACATAATATCATATTTGTCTCCAATTATGGACTAAGTCAAATATCTAATGGTTCTATAACATGATAATAAGTAATTTTGGTATAAAACAATATCTACCTATCCAAATAGGGTCAAATTGGGTATCATCGGAAAGCCCTCGAAAAATGCTACAACTTTGCGGAAGGAACCGGAAGCTACTTCGGACCATAAGGGTTACAAAACATCAAAAGAATGAATCTGTCCCAAAGCGTAGCCCACGATTCAACCCTGATCGGCCCGTCAAACCGACCCGATACACCAATCCAGTCCCAACCCTAACTGACTCGGCCTGACTCAAGATATGGGTTCAGCTCGATTGACTCACTGAGCTGACTCGGTCATTTTCACAAACACCTAACAAACATCATTTTCACTTTTTACACAACCTGTACACAACACAATCCCCTAACTTCCAAGGTCTATAAAATACTCATATTCGGTCCAAATTGACCACTTGTTGGCTCCTCAAAAATATGAACACTTCCTCAATAAATTTGTTTCTTTGAGCCGGAGATGATTTCATCTCCATCATACATAGAAACATCTATTTAGTCGCGCACTCACCGCAGTTCTCAGATTTTCAGACGCGACGACTAATCTTTGAAAATTCATAACTAATTCCGTAGTTGTTCAAATTGAGCAAACTCAGGTTCTATGGAACGATTAGAGACTCATCTACAAGTCACATATTTTATATAAAGCAAAATCATAGTTTAGGTTGATCGTAATCATGATACAAAGTAAGGCAGAGATTCATATACACACATAAAATCATGAAGTTCAAAAATCATGAAGTTCAAAACATGCTGAGGAGAAGTTTAGAACTCGGGTGAGTCGAGCTCTGCAACTCGGGCGACGAAATCGGGCGAATTTTTTCTTCTCGATTTTTTTTCAGTAAGTCAACTCCATTAATTCAGGTGTTTTTCTTTGATAGTAATCAATACGTTTTCTGGTTCATCCGCAGTGTCTAATGATTTATTTTAGTAGTGAAATCTGACTTAAATATGTCGGAGAACGTTAACTTTCAGTCGGATTGTGATGTTACTCAAAATTTTAGATCTGAAAAATCTACAAACTCGACAAATCCTTTTAATACAGTTTTTATATCTGACGTGGAGATTGATGAAAGTTTAGAGGAGTGGAAGTTTAGTTTGATTGGTAGGATGGATTTGGTTCATTTGAAAATAGCAGTAGCAGAAGCAAATTTGAGAAATCAATGGAAGCTACAGGGTAATTGTCAAATCATTCCAATAGGCAGAGGATTCTTTATTATCAAATTGGACAATGGTGTTGATATTTAACATATTTATGAAGATTATTGGAAGGTGGAGTCTCAGGTTTTGAGCATCAGATATTGGGAAAGGGATTTTAAGCCAGAATTGCAGAAAACTTTTTCTGCTTTTGTATGGGTAGTTTTTCCAGGGTTAAGCATTGAGTATTGGAAGGAAAACATTTTGATGTCTATGGGTGGTGTAATTGGTAGGCCAATTAGGCTTGATGAAACAACTTTGAAAAAGGAGGTTGGATATTATGCAAGTATTTTGGTAGAAATTGATCTCAATAATGCTATACCTAATACAGTTTGGATTGAGACTAAGTATGGAAAATTTGAACAAGAAATAAGCATACCCAAAGTTCCCAATTTTGTATTCACTGTCAAGTAATTGGACACTTTGTTTCAGAGTGTAGAAGCAAAAGAAGAGAGCAACCTCAAAAAGGGAAGCCTCAAAATTTTAGACAGCAATGGAGGTACACTCCTAAGAAAAAGGTGCCTCCTCCTTCTGGTGGTTTTGATATCTGTCATCCTTTGAATAACAAAGTTGAATCATCTAAGCAAGGGGAAAAAGGTTTTTTAAAAATTGGGGATGGAGTTTTGATCCCTTTTAATACAACTGAGGGAAGTACTTCAGATACAATGGAATTTACTGGTATTCTTGACTCTCATCAAGAATTTCCCTGTTTATCAGAGGAAAGAATTTTAGAAGTTGGTAATAGTATTCCTTCTATACATTTAGTAGCTCCTATTCGGGTTTAACCTTCTGTTGAGATGAGTACTGCCCAAGTTTTATCAAATATCAGTATTCCTAAAGAGGGAGAATGTGCAGAGGTTTCTGGGAAAGCCCCAAAGGCAAGAAAGATTAATGCTAATTTAAATGAATCATCTGAAGATAAGAATTTTGGATCACCAAGCAAATTTAATGCTCTTATTGAAGTAGCAGGAATACAGGATCAAGCTTCTTATAAAGCTGTTGGGAAACCTCCCAAAGGTAAAATTCCAAAAGTTACCCCAAATGTTGTAACTAGACAACAAGCTCATAATTCAGTTAATAATATTTCAGGTATTGGAAGTTCTGATACTTCTCAACCATCATCTTCCTTATGAAAGTAGCTTATTGGAATATCAGAGGCCTGAGAAGAATTCAGGCTAAAGACAAACTTAGGAGTTTAGTACAACAATTTAATCCTTCTCTTCTATGGGTAACTGAACCTAAAGTGAGGGTATCTAGTAGTATTTTAAGGCAGTTGAAACTTCCTGGAATGAATCAATTGTTAATTCATAATTCAAGTGAATCAGTCAAAGGGAATATTTGGTTATTTTGGCATTCATCTCTTTCTACACCATCAGTTATATCTTCCACAAGGCAGGCTATTACAGTTCAAGTAGGTGATGTTCTTGTTACAGGTATTCATGCAGCTTGTTTGACAACTGATAGAAGACCTTTATGGGAAGATTTATTACTTATAAGTTCAAGAAACATGCCTTGGATGATTTTAGGTGACTTTAATGTAGTTTTATCTGCTGAAGAAAAGAAAGGTGGTAGACCTCCTCTCAGATTAGCAATGCAAGAATTCAGAGATTGTTTAGAATCATGTAACTTAATCCAAGCAACCAGAACTGGTATTCAATTTTCTTGGTGCAATAACAGAGCAGGAAAGAAAAGGATTTTGTGTGATTTGGATAAGGCTTTTTACAATATAAAATGGTTAGAAAAATTTGATGCATGGAGTTACAAGGTTGGAGTAAGAGGCACTTCAAATCATGGCCCTTTAATGGGTGGAGTTGTGCAAAATAACAAACCTAATAATATCCCCTTTAGATATCAATCAGTTTGGACTACTCATCCTAGTTTTTTGCAGGTCATACAAGATTCTTGGAGGGAGGTCTATGAAGGAAATCCTGCTTTTTGTTTTATGAGTAAATTAAAAAGATTGAAAGCAATTCTTAAGAAGTGGAATTTGGAGGTGTTTGGTGACTTGAGAATTAAAGTTAAAACTACAGAGGAGGAAGTTCTTGCAGCTACCTTAAGGTCAGATGATGATCCTGAGAATATTGAACTACGAACAATTTAGTTATTGCAAGAGGGAGGCGAGGAATTGGCAGCTCAGCAATATAATGAATTAATGAGAAGTAAATCAAGATTAAAGTGGGTGCAAGAAGGTGGAGCAAATACTGCTTTTTTCCATGCAAATTTAAGAATTAGACAAGCTCAAAATAATATACATGAACTGGAGGATTCAGAGGGAAATGTGATTACTTCTCAAAATCAAATTGCAGATACTCTTGTGGAACATTATAAAAGTAAATTTGAAAGGAAACAAGTGCACATTGTGGAAGGTATTTTTGATGCAATTCCAAAAATCTTGTATGAAGAAGATAATACTTTTTTAGATGCTGTACCAAATCAAGAAGAAATTAAAAATGCAGTTTTTGGGATGGAAGCAAACAGTGCACCTGGACCAGATGGTTTTCCTGGTAGTTTTTATAGATTTGCATGGGAAATTGTAGGTGAGGAACTAATTGAAGCTATTCAATACTGTTGGAAGAATAGATATATTCCCAAGGGTTTTAATTCTAATTTTCTTTTTTTGTTGCCAAAAATACAGGTGCTAAAAAAGCAACTCACTTTAGACCTATTGGATTAGCAAACTTCAATTTTAAAGTTATCACAAGGATTATCACTTCTAGAATCAGTACAATCATTGTTAGATTGGTGTCAGAACAGCAAGGTGCTTTTATCAAAGGAAGGAATATACATGAAAAAATAGTATTAGCATCTGAGCTTGTAAATGAGATGAGCATTAAGAGAAGGGGTGGCAATGTGGGCTTAAAATTGATATTACATAGGCATATGATTCAATGAGTTGGAGTTTTTTGTTTGAGGTCTTAAGAAGATTTGGTTTCTCAGAGTGGGGTATACATTGGATTCAGAAGATTTTTATGTCAGCAAGAATTTTTGTGCTTGTAAATGGGGGACCATGTGGATTCTTTGGTGTAGGGAGAGGACTCAGGCAAGGTGATCCACTATCACCAATTCTTTTTGTACTAGCTGAGGAGGTGTTGAGTAGGAATATCACAAAGTTGACTCAAGAGGGAAAAATTCAACCAATGGTAAGTAGAGGTGGAAGTCAACCAACTCATTTGATGTTTGCAGATGATATCTTCATATTCTGTAATGGTCATAAGAAGACTCTGGAATGCTTAACTGAGTTACTACACAAATATCAAGTTTCTTCTGGTCAAGAAGTGAATAGAGCAAAAAGCAAATGTTTTGTAGGAGGAGTTTCAGTTGCAAGACATAACAATATTGCAGAGCATATGCAGATGGAACTATCTTTCTTCCCTGATAAATACTTAGGTGTCATCCTTAACCAAGGAAGAGTCAAGACTCATCAAGTTTGGGGGATAGTAGAAATGATGCAAAAAATGTTAGCTGGATGGATGGGGAAGTTATTAGCTTTTTCAGCAAGATTAACTTTGGTAAAATTTGTGTTATGTAGCATGCCCATCTACAATATGTCAGTGTACAAATGGCCTAAGAGTGTAATTCAAGCATGTGAAAGTATAATTAGAAATTTCTTATGGTCAGGTGATCCTTCTATCAAGAAATTGGTGACTGTAAAGTGGGATGAAGTAAATTCTCCAATTGCAGAAGGGGGTTTGGGTTTGAGAAGACTGGAAGTGATAAATAAAGCTTTGCTTTTAAAATTGCTCTGGAAAATTGAAACAAAAGATGTTGAATGGACTGTGTTTATGAGAGCAAAGTATAAAGATAAAAAAGGTGAATGGATAAAGTATCATAAACAGTCTACTATTTGGCCTGGGATTAAATGGGTGATCTCTGATTTTCAAGAAGGAAGTAGATGGATTGTGGGTGATGGAAAAGATATATTTGTATGGAATGATAAATGGATTAAAGATTATGCCATAATTGAGAGGTATGATGAGGATACTTACATTTTGCAAAATAAATTAATGAAGGTACAAGATCTAATCCATAATGGAGAATGGTGCATTCCTGATGCTATGTGGAATTATTTTGAGGTTACTGAATTGCCAGTACTGGTGGGAGGACATGATAGAAGGATTTGGTCAAAAGACTTAGTTGGCAACTTTACAGTATCAAATGCAACTCAACTGATCAGCAAAAAAATTCCAGTAAAAGCTTGGACTCATCTGATATGGCAACCTTGTATTCATCCCTATACATCTACAAATCTATGGAAGATTCTAAGGGTGCATGTGCAACGAAAAGCGATAAGAAAAAAGGTTTCTCAACAGTTTCAAAGTGTTATTTGTGTGGTAATGCTCAGGATACAATGGAGCACATTCTTTGGCAATGTGATTTTAGTGAAGATATATGGCACTGGCTGTGTGGAGTGTTTCAATTTTCTTATCCACAAAATTTTGATGAAGTTTTAAATCTTGCTAAAGGTAAAAGCCCAGCTGTTAGAGAAGTATGGTTCATTTGTGCTTTTAATACAATGGTGGAACTTTGGTTTGCCAGAAATGCTGTGATATTTGAGGGTGAGCATCCATCTGTGGAGAAAATGAAAAGAAGAATTTACAGATGTGCAAAGGAAAGAAGTTTTAGAATGAGGGGAAAAATGTGGGGGAATGTGCTGGATCTCAATATCATGTTACATTTTGGCATCTCAGGGGTGCAAGTCAAACCAATGAGAGTAAAACAATGCTTCTTCAATTTTCCCTCTCAGAATCAAACTTTGATTTGCTGTGATGGAGCTTCCAAAGGCAACCCACGGTTGGCAGGTTTTGGATTTATTGCTAGAGATCACTATGGAAAACACATGGGTTCGACACGGTGGACTTGGAATTGCCACAAACTATTTGGCGAGGTAATGGCTCTAATTATAGCGAGGTGAGTGGGCAATGTCTAAAGAATTATTGAATGTAGTATTCGCCTTAGATTTGCAAGTTTTGTTATAATGGCATTTGAAAGTGGAAACATACCATGGATGGTGCAGAGCAGATGGATTAGAATCACTAAAGCCATTCCAATCATCAACTTCAGACACTCATACAGGGAGGTCAACTTCTCAGCTGATAAAATGGCAAAAAGAGGTGTGCTTTTAAACAAGGGAGAGGTACATTATTTTGAAGAGCAACCTGTATTCCTGAGCAATCTTGAAAATGAAACTGATATATACTTTAGGTTCTAACTATAGTGTGTACCTGTTGGCTATCTAGGCACATGGTAGTAGTTTGGGCTTTGGAAAAATGGGCTGATTGCCTTATCTCTTTTGTTTTTTCTTTTTAGTTTTTTGGGCTTCAAAGGTAAAAATTTCCTTTTGTAATTGTAAATGATTATTTTAGTAATAAAATTTACTGATTAAGAAAAAAAAAAATGAAGTTCAAAACATAACTTGATTGATTCTATTTAATTTCTATTCGTAACAATCACCCAAGTCATTACAAACATACTATATTGGGTTAAAGTGGTTACCTTAATTGTTTGACAATCTTTCATCATCACCATCATCTTGAATTTAAACTTTAACTTTTAACATCAAGATCATCATAACTCTAATTACCATGATCAACTCTAATGGGAACCTTAATTATATACTCCCCCTTCTCTGATTTCTATAGCACACTTAGCTCCTAATTCTTTCATCCTCTCTCTCAAATTTCTGGTAATATACTTCTTTTTATAATTATCTAATATCTTCTACTCCTATTTAACTTCTACCCATAATTTTCTTTCGAATCCTTCTCATATTCTTTCTCTTCTCACTAAACCTGGTTCCCTCTATGACTCATCTCCCCTATCTTCTAAACACAACAGCACTTTCTTAACTAATAAGAGGATAACTTTAAAAACCAAAATATATGTTTATATATATTATTACTATTAATTAACCAACATAATTTGTTATTTACTTAATCCAAACATAATTAGTTATTATCTAAGGGGAAGGATCCATTGACATGGTTATAATGACATAATCCATTGACATGGTTATCATTTTTTCTACCAAACCCAACTGGCAATGAATATAGGTTACTATTTAAACCCAACCGGGAATGAATATAGGTTAAATTTATACCTAAATTTAAAGCTAAATATAGGTTACTATTAATGCCTCACTAAAATTACTAGTGGGCATCCTTTTGGCTAACAAGAGGTCCAAATCAAGGTCATATGCGTTTGACCGACAATCAAACATTTAGCAATGCTTTCCTGGTTGTTCGTATATAATTAATTATGTTAATATCGACTAAAATGTCTGTCGACTGGTCTAATGGTGTTGACATGCTTGCGAATCCTTACACCAGTGTAGGGGTTTAACTCTCCATATTATAGACACGCTAAAAATTCATTTTTATTGCTCAAAAGTGCTTACAAGAGGTGAAAAGATAAGAAAACTGAGTCTTGCAACGCTATAAAGCCGTTACAAAACTGTTACAATGACTATTACAGAAAACTATTGTTTTGTTCCATCGCAGAAAAACTGTCGCCTCTGGAAGAAACAGTGACAGTTCTAAAACGACAGTCCACAAGCGTAGTCTGTTCTTCTTCTTTTTCTTCTTTTCTGCAGCAGCAGAAAAATATGCCATGCAACCCTCTATTCTTCTCCCCAGTCACTCGATTATCCTTCTCTGTTTCCAAACTACCTTTTTAAACTCATCATCATCCAAATCTCCTCGATTTAATGCAGAATATTTTCTTTTTAGTTCATTATTCTCCACTGCCATTACACGAAGATAACTTCCCTTTTTCTTCTCTGTTTTTGAGTTTCACATATCCTTTGCAGCTCAGCACACTCCAGACATGTCTCGGCAGAGGTGGAGCACGCTGTAAACACACAAAATCTTCCCAAAATAATACCCTTCACTAAAACAGAATATCCGATAATATTATATTCCCCGTTTTACGTGAAGATCTTCCTTTTAAGTTAATCCAAGTCACATACCTTCCCTGTATAGACGAAACATGGTTAGACTAATCCATAGCATGAGAAGAATCCGGCCAAATCTCTTCCAATACCAAACCAGAATATCTACATTTGAGCTTTCCCATGTTTCACTACAACCCGTGAAAATCTTCTTATTTCTCCAGTTGTACAACACATACCAACCCTGTTTAAGTGTAACAAGGTGTTTGCAATCCTGAACAGCTTCCAAATCCTACTGAAACTTTCCAAATTTATCATTAGCAGAGACCGTAACTTCTCACTCTCTGTAATCTTGTCCCGGCTTATCCATCACAACTAGATCAAATCCATCGAGTATAGCATGCCTGTTCAGCCCAAACATGTCCATTACAATCGATTCTAGTGATTGAATCTCTTTAAATCAAGACCAAAAATTCAACCCTAATTATGGTTCGTTGTTTCCAGATTTTCATGCCAATTTTCTTTTCAATCTGTTTGCTTCAAATCACCATTCTAGCCAATTTTGATCCAATCAAGCGACATACCAGGCCTCTTTAGGCTTAAGGAAGATGCCTATTCAATTTCAGCGCTTTAGTATCAATGACACCACTTCAATTATCACACCTTAATTCTGCGGCTATAATTCCCGCTAGAATTCAAAATTCAAATTGTTGATGGTGGATTTTCGTTTAAGGTTAAATTTGTAAAAACCTGAAAAATCATGCGCTGACATCTTGTAAAAGATAAAGCCGTTTATAAGTGACGGATACTCCTCACTTAATTCACCAAGAATGGAGCATGTAGCAACAATCCCATTCTGTGAATACATGAAATTCCTCCAGGTTGGAGCATGTAGCAACAATCCCTTCTTGTGAATTTCATATCAGCCTTGTATTTCCAGTACTCATTATCAGTGTGGCATGACGACTGAGTGTTACTCTTACAGAGTAACACGAACCTCCAAGCACTATAATGAATCATTATCGGTGTGGCATGACGACCGAGTGTTACTCTTACGAGAAGTAACACGAACCTCCAAACACTATAATGAAACCATGTACGAAATACCCGTACAGGTGATTCTCGGTGTGTTATACTAGCCCGAGCCCTCTCGGTGTGTTATACTAGCCCGATTGAGCCCTCTCGGTGTGTTATACTAGCCGATTGAGCATCCACCGACCATATCGATCGGATATGATCGATCATGATCATTCAACTCCACAAGCATGATTGGACGACCCCGAGATCAATTCCATCACCCCGAGCGGTATGGAATACACACGCCCGACCCCGCATGGTCGACCATTACCTTTGCTTGCCAAGAAACCGTCCATACCAAGCATTATGGGCGAAAAACCCTAAATTAGGGTTTGCGGCATATTACATGTCCGCAAAACGGTCCTCAACCATCCATCTTCGCAGGTATAGATGGAGGTGTAGATGTAGACTCAAAGGGCCGGAGCATGTCGACACAATCACCATGTGACCGCCTACACACTTGACCCGGTCGGTCAAAACCAACCATGGTTGGTTACAACACATTCGTCCACCGAAATAGCATGGTCGCGGCTTTGAAAGCCAAATTAGGGTTCAAGCCATCACGCGCGTCCATCTTCTCCGCACGAATGGAGGGTCGCAGATTAGATTAAGCGTGTCCGGTCATACCAAAGATGACCACCGGTGGGCCCATCTACCTCTTCATGCGGTCGGCCAAGGCATATCATGCCCGGCCAATCCAAAACGCCCACTCAAACATGCGTGGTTACACTTCCCAAATTGCAAATCGATCTCGACCACCAACTTCACCGGACGGGTGGGTGGCTTAGATCACGTTTTCATGGGACGGTGAGACATGGGCGTGAACATCAGCCTACCATCTTCACGCCAAACTAATAGGCCAAGACCGACCAAGCTAGGTCGTCTTGGAAAACGCGCCGGAAGAGAGTATGGCGCGCGGCTTCTTGCGGTATCAAACTCTTATCGCAAAATCGATCTCGACCACTTCTTTTCTGGTCAAATTGAGTGGCCGGATCGCGCTTTCATGAGGGAACGGAATACGGGCGCCTACACCATCATGCCGCCAACACGCATGTATGGTCGGTCCTCTCAAAATCCTTCCCATGCTTGGTTTCGACCAAGATGAAGAGTGATGCTTGCGCACCTCTTTAAAAACCCTAATTTCATCAATCTGGGCCGCAGGATGAGTGTCTCAAACATCATCTCATCCTTCCGACTTCACCGCCTTGGTTATACAACCACAGTCGGAGTTATTTGGTTAGTGAGGAGTCATTACCCATCACTTTACCACACCGTAATGCACACCGCATAAAATACACACGATACTTCACAAGTATCGACTTCCTTATTCGGGCCAAAGATTACATGCTACCTTTCGTGGATCCACGATCCACACATTCCGAACATCAATCATGTCACAAATCAGGGGATACATACGGGGTATTGGTCTCGGCGGTTTACGGCGTGCGGCGTCAACGCGCCATCACAAGAACGTGTCGGGAAGTCATGGACGGTTAGAGATGAACAGGAGAAGTGGGCAAGACTAGTCGTGTGGCACCGACGCACAACTCCACTACTCCATCACTCCACTTCCTCCACTTCCCACGAGAAACATGAATGAGGCTCAATGACTTGTATAAATAGGTTCTCCGCCCTATTTCAAAGGGAGGAAACAGAACAACACAAGTTCAGTCGACAGAAACCAAGTGTTAATACAACATCGTATTCAAACACCCAGAGCCTACTTGCATCAACCGTAAGCTTGCTCATCTTTCTTACAAGTCATAAGCAAGCCAACATCTTCACAATCTCAACACCTTCTTCGCTTCCCTCCCTAAGATCAACCCCATCTCCTTCACTTTGTGACCAAAACAAGTCCGGGAACGGCCATTTCTTGGTTTAGGCCGGACTTGCACAGATTGATCTCTCGAATCTACAAGCACTCACCGAGCGATTGCATTTGTTGTAGGTTTAAATTCATTCCTCATCCACACCCCAAATTACCAAATTCTGGGCAGGAGTAGTTTTCACCCATCAACAATTGGCGACCACAGTGGGAGATTGATCTCTCGGTCGTGAAATCAGTTTCTTCAATACCCAACCCTGTTTGGATAAGTTCCGAGATGGTTGGTCTTAGGACTTCCCCAACAAATTTAAATCCCGGTCGAAATTCCTCCAACGAGGATGCCCCTCTTCCCAACGGCGTATCTGCTGGCGCAACAGGAGGAATCCCAACTATGATTGAGTTGGCTCGGATACTTGAGATTCAGACGAGGAACATGGAGCTGATCAGAGAAGCGGTAAACGGCATACTTGATCTCCTCATCAAGATGATGTCGGAAATGAGTGTGCCAGAGACCTTTACACCGGGGACTAGTTCCCCTCAGATCAACAGTTTTACTACGAACCAGAGACCGGGTAGATCGAGAAGTCGTGTGTCTACAGTAGAAGACTTGTGTGAACTCTTGCACCTCTCAAAGGATCAACGAGGCAGAGACGTTTCTTTGCATCCAACAAAATAGCTCGGACGCACACCTTGCTCCTTCTCGTCCAGAGTCTCAATTGTGTCGGAAACATCTATAAATAATGTTACATTCACGAGAAGATGACATGATGGCGAGAGGAAGGTCACAACCGAGCCCTACATGTTACCGCACACATCAAGGGTTCGGAGTTCCGGAGGGCCCTCGTCGACACAGAGCATCTTCGAATGTAATTACTCTCAAGACTCTCAAGACAGCCCAAGGTTAGCCCATGTAAGATTGTACGACATGCCCACCACGATGACGGACTTCGAAGGAAATCAAACTAGCACATACGGGTATGTCAATTTAAATTTATCGGTAGGACCTGTTGGGTCCACGAGCAAAGTTTGAAGTCATAGAAAAAGATGGGACTACCACATGATATCGGGGAGACCGGGCTTCACCACAACAAGGTCATTCCTTCAACATATCACCGGTGCTCGAAGACCGTGCTAAATGAGGAGGTCGTCCGTATTCCCGCATCATTGTCTCCATACACGCCGATATGCGGGTGGAGCTGTTCGAGTCAAAAAGATGCTCCGCAGGGAAAGTCCGACAAAATCATGTGCACTCCACTACCCACGTGGGCTTCAATCCAGGAGGAAGACCGACTTACATCGCTGAGGGCCAAACACCACGACACACTCTCTCCGACGAGACGTCCATCTCCAATCGGTGAAACTTCAGCCCATCCTCATGCCAAAAGGGAGCGCTCTTTCGAGGCAAGCCGTGATCAGAAGGGGAAGACAATATATCACGGCCAGCCGTTAGCAATTAGCGGGAGAGACCATCCGGTCTCCGCCCAATTGATGCCGCAAGGACGACGGAATACAAGAGGAGGTATTGGACGCCCGCACAGCTACAAGACGGAACCAATTCCACGACCGACGAGCTCGAGATTGTTAACACGGACCGATGAATCTCCCGGTAGGTCTCTATCGGTTCCGACTCTATCCACTGACGAACGTACGAGCCTTGTTCAACTACTCAAGGAATACCAAGACGTGTTCGCTGGACATACGAAGAAATGCCCTGGTCTAGATAAAAATTGGTCACCCATCACTTACACGTCATGCCTCGGATCCAAGCCAATCAAGCAATCTCCGAGGCAATTCGGACATGAGGTAGAAGAACAAATCAAGAATGAGATTCGGAAGTCGCTAGTCATTGCTGGCTTCATCGACCCATTCATCATCCGACCTGGTTAGCCAATGTGGTCCGGTAAAAAGAAAAGCGGGATAGATTCGATGTTGCGTGGATTTGAGAGACTTGAACAAGTGTTGCCTAAGGACGACTTTCCCCGCCTAACATCGAAATGTTAGTAGACGCCACTAGCGGACACGGTATGTTTTCCTTTATGGATGGCTACGGCGGCTACAATCAAATAAGGATGTATGAGCATGATGCAAGTAAGACAGACTTTCCGAACCCCTCTTGGCAATTTTTACTATCCGTTATGCCATTCGGTTTAAAGAATTCGAGGCGCAACATACCAACGTGCTATGACGGCAATCTTCCACGACATGATGCATAAACAAGTAGAAGACTATGTGGATGATATTGTGGTCAAGTCAAAGGCTCGAGTGATCACACCAACGTCTTACGGCAAGTATTTGAGAGGTGTCGGGAATACAAGTTAAAGATGAATCCTTTAAAATGCGCTTTCGGTGTCTCCTCGAGGTAAATTTTGGGATTCCAGTGACCGCAGAAGGAATAAAAGTAGACCCGTCCAAGACTGGGCTATCCTCACAATGCCGCCTCCCGAACCGTGAAAGAGCTCGCAGTTTCATGGGCAAGGTAAACTACATTCGACTTTTCATACCCGGTTTAGCCTAACTTACCGCCTCATTCACCCCCTTGCTGAAGAAAGGAGCCGCCTTTGCTTGGACCGCAACCCAACAGAAGCTTTTCGGAAAGTCCAACGAATACTATCATCTCCAACCGTCATGAAATCTCCCTGTACAAGGGAAACCATTGGTCCTCTACACCGCCTTCATGACGCCGTCGTAGGGGCTTTACTCGCTCGGGGAAGACGACAGGGAATCGAACGTCCCATATACTATTTCACCGAATATTGAGAGATCTTTGAACTCCGATATCCCAAAGCGGAAAAGGCGTGTTTAGCTTTAATCCATTCCATTCGGGGAAGTTTAGGAATTACCTGCTATCCAACAGGGGTGATACTCGTGTCTAAATCGATCATGCAAAGTTTTTGCTTTCAAAGCCGGTCTGACGGGAGGACGGGAAAATGGCTTCTCCAAATGTCGAACTAGACATAACGTGCGCACGCCTAGAGCTATCAAGGGTCAAGCGATTTGCGAGATTTATCGCAAAAAGCATTTCCGGAGAAGGTACTACGGGACTACATGAAGAACTCCCTGGAGAATTCGAACATCTCTATTCGGGAAGAAGAAGTGTGGCTTTTGTATTTTGACGGCTTTGCTACCCCTAGCGATATCTGGAGGAGCGGGCGTGGTGTTAGTCTCTCCAACCGGAGAAGTATTTTCACATTCCTTCAAGTTAGACTTCGAATGCACCAACAACTCGCGAATATGAAGCTTTCCTCATAGGGCTTTCAATAGCTAAACAAGCAGGAGTCACACGCCGGAGATAAGAGGTGACTCCAAGTTACTTGGTGAATCAAATGAACGGAGTATACGCATTGAAAGAAGTAACACCGGCCCTGCACCGATCGAAGCACGGAGAGGTTACTAAACTACTTTGCCGATGCAACCATAACCCATGTTAGTCGCAGCAACAACAAACACGCCGATTGCCTAGCAACATTGGCTTCGTGCTGAAGTTCGAAGGGGCGGAAGAAACTTTGACGGTAAAGAGGAGAACCATAGAATCGACATGGCTATCACAATACAAAGACACCAAGACCGACGATTGGCGAACTCCGATCATTCGAGAGCTCAACGACCACTCTCACAAGGAAAGGTCAGTCTCAAAACCCCGCAAAACTTCTTCATGCTTCATGGTATGCTATATTATCGGAATCCAGACGGCTCCCCGTCAAGATGTCTCTGGGAGGTGACGAAGCACAAATACACTGATCGTATTCACAATGAAATTTGTGGACAATCATCGGTGGTAACGCTTTACCGACGACTTCAACGCCCGGGTTATTATCGGCCATAGATGGAGGCTCAATCCGGACTACTTCAAAAGTCCCTTTCGAATTGCCGGACACCTCCACACCGATTGGAGATTTTTAATATGAACCGCACCGGGGACCGGAGAGAACCCTACATTAGCTATCTCCGTGATGGGATAATTCCTGCTGGTCAAAAGGACGCTATTAAGATGAAGCAGAGAGCCAAGCGGTTCATATTCCATGAAGGAATCTTATACCGCAAGAGCTTCGGAGGTGATATACTACGGTGCCTGGCTGGAGAAGAAATCCCCGGTCATCAAGGCATAGACACACGAAGGAGAACATCAAGGGAAGAGGAAACTGTTTCTCCAAATACACGAGAAATACTATTGGCCGACCATGAAGGATGATGCTACTTTTCGTTCAAAGTTGTCACACATGCCAAATTCATGGGAACCTCGTTCATGCGCCTTCTACCCTCTCGCATTCTATAAGCAGCCCATGGCCATTCTACCATTGGGGACTGGACATTATCGGGAAGATTAATCCACCGTCATCGAAGCGACATGAGTATATCATAACCGCAACGGAATACTTCACCAAATGGGTAGAGGCCATTCCCCTACGAGGGACTACGGGAGCAACAATTGCGGCTTTCATTAAAGAATACATCATTTGTCGTTTTGGCGTGCCCAAGCATATCATCATCGATAATGGCACTCCCTTCGCCAACAAGCGGTACGGGAGTTACTGGAGGAGTACGGCATTAAAAGGTCTTCTCCACCGTCTACTATCCTCAAGGAACGGGCAAGCCGAGAGTACCAACAAGACATTGATCCGGGATCATCGGTCGAACGGTACACGACAATCCCGAGGAATGGCATGATCAGTTACCAATGTCACTATGGGCATACCGTACGTCACCCGAAGCTCCATTGGGGTTTCGCCATATTCACTTGTCTACGGAGCGGATGCAATTCTCCCAGCAGAGATCGGGAATCCCATCGGCCGAGATTGCAAAGAATAACCGGGATCCATTGGAACGAGGTCAAGTCTCGACTCTAGAATAGCGAGAGTTAGACACTCTGGATTTTAGAAGGAATAAAGCGGAAGAACGCGCTCGGGTGTACAGAATCGAATTTCCGGGGCATACAACAAAATTGTGAAACCACGCGTTTTCAAGGTGGGAGATTTGGTTTTGAAGACAACCAAACACATCCAACAAGACATGTACGCACCAAAATTCTCACCAAAATGGGAAGGTCCCTACGTAAAGTCACCAAGGCTTACAAGATTCAGGCTACTACAAGATCATTAAGGTAGACGGAGGCAAGCTTGAAGCGATCATCAATGGAAAGTGGCTCAAGGCATATTACACTCCGACCACTATCTCATGTGTCGACAATACGGGCATTTATTTTCATTACATGTTTGAATCATCAACTATATTCAGAGATGTGTCAATGAAAACCTGTTTCACCAATCAAAAACCAATGCAATTTATTCCGCAAAGATGTTCAAAACTCTTGACATAAACGTCATTAACAATAAGGAGTACAGCTTAGAAAAGGCCATCTAGAAGATTATAAATCCTTGAGAGGATCATCTCAGTCTAGCTTGATATCTCTCCGTTCTTTTCTTCAAGTCCCGCATGACTGCTCCACCTTCTCTAATTCTCGCGTCCGAGCTTTCTCCTCTTCCAAGATAGCTTTCGTAGCAGGAACAACATTTGCGAGGATACCAACTCGATCGACCTTGATGACATCAAGACGTTGCCGCAACCGACCCACGTTGAACTTCATGGATTCACGGGTAGATACCATATTCTCCCACTTTTCGAGACTTGATTCAAAGAACATTGCGGATAGAAATACTCTCCATCTCAAAGAATCATGGGAAGAAGGCAATTTACCGCGGTAACCAAAGCGAGAGGAACAATGTCGGACCACGTTCTGGTTGCGATATGACCGTACTTCCTCCACAACTTGGTGTACAAAGGCACAAACTCCTTCCGCACCAAGAATCCACCGACATCTTGGTAGTTTGGAGGATAAGCATTTCATGCGAACATCGAATGAAAGACCTGCATTTGGATATTCATAAGATGAGACACCCGTGTCGGCGTCTTCGATGTTCGCATGGGGTAGGCGTGTTTGAGTTTGAAGGAAGAGGAATGGTTAAGTCATCATCGTCAATGAGTCACACATGTTCCTAGTAGGGTATCTCTCGCAAGAATGAAGGGATTATTCACACGACCGTTATGAAGAACAAACAATGTTTCGAGAAAGAAGGAAGAGACAAATAGGTATGATCTTCTTGACTCGAAGAACACGAACGGGGGATTGATCATGAAGCTCGGACACGGTGTCGTGCACGTTTAACGGGAGATCCTGGATGGTATGAAGAAGATGATCCACCGTTGTTAGACATGATGGGGAAATAGAGTTTTTGCAAGGAAGCTTTACTGTAAAAACGGATCCAAAAAATCTCTTCACCTGCATAAATACTGAGGAAACCCTTAAACGATTACGGCGCCCGATCAAGAACCGGAAGAGCATCTGGACACAACAATTCAACCGGCAATGTGCAAACACCCACGCCCTAAATCCGGTAGAAGAGGAATCCTATCCCCGACTCAAACACCTGAAGGAGCGGACGAACTCATACACATACGAGAGGAACCAAAGCGACTCACCGGATCAAGTCCTGCTTCCTTCGCATCCTTAATCAAGACCAACCAGTTCGTGGAAACGCCCGACAATGTGAAACTATCCAGGTAAATATGTATTCACTCGGCTTGGTCATTTCGTATGTCACCATCTCATGCCTACCACACAATAGTGTAACCATTATGTGCTAGGCGGGGGACTTAATGTTGATGGTGGATTTTCGTTTAAGGTTAAATTTGTAAAAACTCGAAAAATCATGCGTGACATCTTGTAAAAGATAAAGCCGTTTATAAGTGACGGATACTCCTCACTTAATTCACCAAGAATGGAGCATGTAGCAACAATCCCATTCTCGTGAATACATGAAATTCCTCCGGGTTGGAGCATGTAGCAACAATCCCTTCCCTGTGAATTTCATATCGGCCTTGTATTTCTGTACTCATTATCGGTGTGGCATGATTTACTAAGTGTTACTCTTACAGAGTAACACGAACCTCCAAGCACTATAATGAATCATTATCAGTGTGGCATGACGACTGAGTGTTACTCTTACAAGAGTAACACGAACCTCCAAACACTATAATGAAACCATGTACGAAATACCCGTACAGGCTGATTCTCGGTGTGTTATACTAGCCCGAGCCCTCTCGGTGTGTTATACTAGCCCGATTGAGCCCCTCTCGGTGTGTTATACTAGCCCGATTGAGCATCCTAAGCACTGACCATATCGGTCCCGGATATGATCCGATCATAGTCATTCAACTCCACAAGCATGATTGGACGACCCCGGATCAATTCCATCACCCCGGCGGTATGGAATACACACGGCCGACCCCGCATGGTCGACCATTGGCCTTTGCTTGCCAAGAAACCGTCCATACCAAGCATTATGGGCGAAAAACCCTAAATTAGGGTTTGCGGCATATTACATGTGCCGCAAAGCGGTCTCAACCATCCATCTTCGCAGGTATAGATGGAGGGTGTAGATGTAGACTCAAAGGGCCCGGAGCATGTCGACACAATCACCATGTGACCGCCTACACACTTGACCGGTCGGTCAAAACCAACCATGGTTGGTTACAACACATTCGTCCACCCGAAATAGCATGGTCGCGCGGCTTTGAAAGCCAAAATTAGGGTTCAAGCCATCACGCGCGTCCATCTTCTCCGGCACGAATGGAGGGTCACAGATTAGATTAAGGGTCCCGGTCATACCGGCATGACCACCGTGGGCCCATCTACCTCTTCATGCGGTCGGCCAAGGCATATCATGCCCGGCCAATCCAAAACGCCCACTCAAACATGCGTGGTTACACTTCCCAAATTGCAAATCGATCTCGACCACTCAACTTCATAGGAAGAATTGGGTGGCTTAGATCACGTTTTCATGGGACGGTGAGACATGGGCGTGAACATCAGCCTACCATCTTCACGCCAAACTAACCGGCCAAGACCGGCCAAGCTAGGTCGTCTTGGAAAACGCGCCGGAAGAGAGTATGGCGCGCGGCTTCTTGCGGTATCAAACTCTTATCGCAAAATCGATCTCGACCACTCCTCTTTGCCTCTGGCCAAATTGAGTGGCCCAGATCGCGCTTTCATGAGGGAACGGAATACGGGCGCCTACACCATCATGCCGTCAACACGCATGTATGGTCGAGTCCTCTCAAAATCCTTCCCATGCTTGGTTTCGACAAAAGTGAAGAGTGATGCTTGCGCACCTCTTTAAAAACCCTAATTTCATCAATCTGGGTCGCATGATGAGTGTCTCAAACATCATCTCATCCGTCCGACTTCACCAGACTTGGTTATACAACCACCGGTCGGGAGTTATTTGGTTAGTGAGGAGTCATTACCCATCACTTTACCACACCGTAATGCACACATAAAATACACACGATACTTCACAAGTATCGACTTCCTTATTCGATTCAAAGATTACATGCTACCTTTCGTGGATCCACGATCCACACATTCCGTACATCAATCATGTCACAAAATGGGGATACATCGGGGGTATTGGTCTGGCGGTTTACGGCGTGCGGCGTGTAACGCGCCATCACAAGAACGTGTCAGGAAGTCATGGACGGTTAGAGATGAACAGGAGAAGTGGGCAAGACTAGTCGTGTGGCACCGACGCACAACTCCACTACTCCATCACTCCACTTCCTCCACTTCCCACGAGAAACATGAATGAGGCTCAATGACTTGTATAAATAGGTTCTCCGCCCTATTTCAAAGGGAGGAAACAGAACAACACAAGTTGGTCGACGTAAAACCAAGTGTTAATACAACATCGTATTCAAACACCCGAGCCTGCTTGCATCAACCGTAAGCTTGCTCATCTTTCATTTACAAGTCATAAGCAAGCCAACATCTTCACAATCTCAACACCTTCTTCGCTTCCCTCCCTAAGATCAACCCCATCTCCTTCACTTTGTGACCGAAACAAGTCTGGAACGGCCATTTCTTGGTTTAGGCCGGACTTGCACAGATTGATCTCTCGAATCTACAAGCACTCACCGAGCAGTGCATTTGTTGTAGGTTTAAATTCATTCCTCATCCACACCCCAAATTACCAAATTCTGCAGGAGTAGTTTTCACCCATCAACACAAATGAAGAAGATGACTGCCCCTTATCCAAATCCAGCGTCCCTTTAGAAATTTGGGGTACATTTAGCAATGCTTGGTGTGCGACTAGCAATTTTTAGGGTACAAATAGTATTTTTTTGGGCTGTAATAGTGAAAAACTCCTGGGGTTCCTTTATCAACTCTTCTAGGACATTTACGGGGGTGCTCTTATCCAAAGTTGGGGTGCCTTTAGTAATTTTCTGAGGTCCAAAACCACTTTTCGAGCAGATTTCTTCATAAGCAATAAAATGAGGCCTAGCTAACGTAATTATGGGTGAAAAAACGTCACACTTACGTGCTTATCAAATTCCCCCACACTTACATTTTGCTAGTCCTCATGCAAAACGGAAAATTGACCGCTCCATAGCTGATCATGTACAAAACTAGACCCGCTCAACAGTTGGTCATCATAATATTCATTTTTTGTTTATGTACATATTTTTTTTAAAATTTTTAATTTTTTTAGACCCGCTCAACGGCTGATCATAAATTGAAAAGAAAACAAAAGAATAGACCCGCTCAACAGCTGGTCATAACATGCAAGAAAAAAGAAAAAGACCCGCTACACAACTGGTCATAACCCTAACAATCATTTTGTTTTAAACCCGCTACACAGCTGGTCATAAAATAGAAATCGGAAAGGTTACTCGCTCCCCCACACTTGAATATAACATTTTCCTCAATGTTTCAAGCAGTGCAACCTAGAATGGGATGCAACAAATATTAATATGAGAAACAAATGTAAATAAAAAGAAGCGATTAGAAGATTTCCCCTAATTGACGCAAGAAAAGTATCATTCTCTGTAACACACATCAAAAGATAGTAATAACAAAGAACAATGAAAATCAAATAAAATCAAAAAAAGACTAAAGAAAATGTAAACAGAAAATAAAAATAATAAAAACTACCTACTAGATATGTACAGAAACGGATCTCCAAAAATTAACACTGAAAATTTGGGGATCAACCCAAAATACAGTTGAAAAACCGGGGGTCTAACAACCACACCCAATATTTTGCTTAGCAATCTGTATGGACAAACTACAATATAATTCCAAGAGAATCAACTAGACAGTCAGACTCAATTAATGGAAATATATCCAAGAGTTTTATCTTTGTTTCACAATGTAATCAGCAAATCAAACAGATAGAAATCCGTGAGCCTGATTATTATGTGAAACAACTTGAACGGTACCAAAGACCAATGTTCAAGTGTCAATCAATATAATCAAACACCAAAGGTTGGATTCTCTAATTGATTGAACTACGCACAACCTGTGATATTTCTATTATATAACAAAATATAATGCGGAAAAGAAATAACACAAACACCAAAATTTTTGTTAACGAGGAAACCGCAAATGCAGAAAAACCTCGGGACCTAGTCCAGATTTGAACACCACACTGTATTAAGTCAGCACAGATACTAGCCTACTCCAAGTTAACTTCATACTGGAATGCAGTTGAGCCCTAACCAATCTCACATTGATCAAGTTACAGTTGCGCTCCTTAAGTCTCTGAATCCCAGCAGGACTCTACGCACTTGATTTCCTTAGATAATCTCACCCACAACTAAAAGTTTCTACGACCCAAAGTCGAAGATTTGATAAACAAATCTTTATCACACAAAAAAGTCTATTGTATAGATAAATCTGTCTCCCACAGATAAACCTATGAGTTTTGTTCTGTCTTTTGATATATCAAGGTGAACAGGAACCAATTGATATACCGGACTTATATTCCCGAAGAATAGCCTAGAAATATCAATCACCTCATAATAATATTAATCGTATGGTAGCGAAACAAGATATTTTGGAATCACAAACGATGAGACGAAGATGTTTGTTATTACTTTTTATCTTGCCTATCAAAGAATAAATCTCGAGCCAATCTTAAAGAAGATAGTACCCAATACGATAAAAAATGCAAGATCAAATCACACAACTACAGAGAAAATAGTTGGGTCTGGCTTCACAATCCCAATGAAGTCTTTAAGTCGTTAACCTATATGGTTTCGTGAAAAACCTAACTTTAAAGGAGAATCGACTCTAATCGCAACTAGTATCACACATGAGGTGTGGGGATTAAGTTTCCCAGTTTCTATAGTTCTCCTTTATATAGTCTCCAAATTAGGGTTTCCACTCAATGTTACCTTGGTAACAAAGCATTCAATATTCACCGTTAGATGAAAACCTGATTAGACTCAAACTAATATCTTTCAACCTTTAGATTGAACTTGGCTTGTTACACACAAATTAATGAAATGTACCTTCATTTAGATATTAGTAACTGTACCTAAACGTGTACACCTTGTTGGCTCAACAACAGTTAACCGAAGTTAGCCATATGAACACTTTCATATCAACCTTATTCATCTTAACCATAACTAGTTCAAATGACTCAAATGAAACTAGTTCTAGAGTTGTTCAATTGTTTATATTCTCATAGAAGTATACAAGACACAGTTGAAGCAAAATCGATTTTGATTCACTCGAATCAAGTCATGAACATTATAGACACGGCTTGCAAAAGATTGCATTCATTATTATATAAATGTATTAGTTCATGAACATACCGATTTTAGAACACCATCCACTTAGGTATGCATACGGGTATGCGTACCTAAGTAGCCGGACCAAGTTTGGGTTTCTCCAGTACGCGAACTTGTACGCATACCATCCAAACTCAGCAGAAATTTCCGGACCTGAACCTTACGCCAGTACGTGTACATGTACGCATACCAGGTTCCCGGACTTCTCAAACCAACTAGTACGCATACGGGTATGCATACCATGGTTTCCGGACATGGATTACATATATGCAAGTACGCACACTATGCTTAAATCCAATTGTTTTAAACTCTCATTTCAACCATTGAAACATTCTTGGAAGATGGGAAGAGTTGTCTCACACAAACTATTAGCTTCAAAGCAATTTTCAAGTGATTGAATGATTAATACGAAACATTCCGAGTCTACATCAAATGACAGTCTCACACAAATCGTGTAAGATTTTACCAGGCGATTTTCACATGATCATCTTTTGACTTTCTTCAAGAATATAAGATGAACTTGGTTAAAGCAAAAGTTTACCAACACATATTTCGAGAAATATGTAAGCAAGTTAAACTCAACTCGAAATATCAATTGTGTATAACTGAAGTCTATATAGCTATACGACTTTTGTCTCAAATAGGAGATAAAGTAGATAAACTTTTGAGTGATAGATGAGTTCAAGTCTCCACATACATTTTGTTGATGAAGTTCCACAAGCTCCTGTTAGTAGTTCTTTGTCTTCAATCGATGAACGCCGTGAAGTCTAATGCTCAACTACACTTTTTATCCTAATCCGAGACTTAGCTATAAGTAGACTAGAAATCAAGACTTATAGTTTTGGCAACTAAACTTGACAACAATATTGAGATAGAAACGCTTGCGAGTTCGACCGAGCAGTGCTCTAACAACAGTATTTACAAACGACAGCTTCACAATAATGTTATGAAAATATGGGGACACTGAAACTATCAGAAATAGAGGATTACCCCCAAACCTAGTTTTTACTACACAAGGAAGTGTGTAAAGAACATGATATGGGGATACTATTGGGACTGGGAAATTTTCAATTTGCTCATGCATGGTATCATAAACAGGTATGTCCTCTGGGTATTTGGATGGAAACTAATCCAACAAA